>JAFMTC010000244.1:459996-471878 GCA_018845635.1 Nicrophorus orbicollis
GCACCTCAATGACTCACCGTCGATTAACCCAAATCCCCAGGACAAACGCGCGCCCTTCGCTCGCCCTTCCACCCTCAGTCACCCTTCCTGCAGCACAATATCGGCCGGGCATAAATATCCGGCGGAGATCCTTTGCAGCATTACCGATAATTGGACGTAATCTGGAACGCTTATCGCTTCCAATTCTATTAGCTGATTATTATTATTTGTTTTCGGCGAACTGGAGCGAAAGATTACGCCCACGATCCGCAACTTGCGCTTTCAATGAACCCACCTACCTGAAAATACCCATGGGCACGATTAAAGCACGTCGGATTACAAACGCTACATTGTTTAAAAGTCATGCTAATCAAATGCGACAAGCTAAATCCTCAGTACTACTCATCAATTAAATTAGTTTTTTTTTTTAATGTAATTTATAATTAATTTTATTATTGATTTCAAGATAACTTTATATATTTATAGAAAAAAATGATACTTTGGGCCGAAAAACCTAAGTCGCTAGCCTTTAAGACACTTTTATGTAATTAATAAAGATGATTATTACTATTGTTGGTATGTATGGGACAATATTAAGTATCATTATTAATAAAGTACTTAAATTAAGTAAATCAATTTTGGAACAAATCGCGAAATAAGTATATCATTTATATGTAATTTCCCATGTTGGTTATTAATAAGTTTTACAGTGTTATAGATAGGTAAATTCTAATATTAGTTTATCTGTTTTCATTAACAAATTTTAATGAATTGAGAAACTGCAATTATTTAAAAAAATAATTATTCTTCAACTATTAAACATTGTAACATATATGAAAGCACATATGTTATTATTATATTGTTGAGAAATAAGAAGATAAACTCCAAAGAATAATGTTTTTTAATAAGTTGTGAGAACTGTTTAAAATTTTACTTGTTGAGTAATTCATATTTTATTCAAAATGTATCCTATTTCAAAGTATTATTATTTTTGTACCTAATTGTTTTTTTATAAGTAAATTATGAGATGAGATCTAAAATTTGAAAATTTTCAAAATAATTTGATAGCATCAATTTTGAGGAAATTATGAGTATTTAGAAACTAAAATTTGCAGCTGTTGTTTAGCAATTTGGATGTGATCCTCTGTTTCGGCGTAGAAAACTAATAGAGCTGTCTGCACGGGGGAAGAGTAGGACTTATTAGGCTTTCGGAAAGACAGAAATGTTAACGAGCCTGTTTTCGGGATGTCTATGAAATGGCGAAACAAGGTGCAACGTAAAAAAAGGAGGCGCATCGACGGGTGGAAGTGCTGAAGGAAGGGCAGAGGAGGCAGAAGAGGTCTGTTATTATGCGGCCGGCATAATCGGCCACTTGACGGCCTCAACCTTGAGCCAGAGGTGAGGCCATGAAGAGTGGATGAAGAGGAGCAAGGAATAACAAGAGCTATAAGAAGAATAAGAGCACCTGCGAACGCGCGCGGTCATTATCTTAGGCGGCTCGGCTAGTTAACGAAGAGGAGACCCCGGAGGGCCTTCGGACAGACGGGTTTTCTCTTCAACAACATATCTCTACCTCCAAATCACTGCACACGGCATATTTTTCTCACTTTTTTTTTCCTTCCTTCCTCTTCTACGAAAGCACGCACCCTTCGTCAGCCGGACACATTGATCCAGAATTCTTCAATTACAAGATTTTTTATTTGGGAAAAGTAACATCTGATATTAGTTGTTAGCCAATTATATAATGGTGAGCAGTTGTCCTTCAATTACAACAAGTTTTTTTTTTGTATGTGTAACATATGTTCAAATCTGATGTTTGTATATCATCGAATAGCTGAGAAATTTAGAAGAACAATTTGCTTCATTCATCTAGAATTACAAGGAGCAATTATTGTAAATATAACATCTTATATTAGTTACAAATCTGTTGTTAGTAAACTATATAATAATAGACAGTTGCCCTTTGATTGCATAAAGTTTACTTGTAAATGTAACATCGAGTGTACAATTCGGTTATTATCAAATTATTTAATAGTTGATGAGTTTCTCAAAAAGGATTTTCTTCTTTCATTAATTATTAACTAAACCAGAATTCTTCGATTGCAAGAAACATGTTTTTTTATAAAAATGAAACATTTTACCTTAGAAAGGTGTTCTTAAATATTTATATATGTAACATTAAATATTATGCACAAATTAACAATTGTATGACAATTCATTAATTTGCCTTAATGTACAGAATTCTTTAAGTTTTTTTGTATTTATAACTTCCATTGTATATTACGTATAACTCTTTTAGTAAATTGGTTAACAGTTGTGGGAGACACATCTAGGTAGCAGCTGCTGTTAATCAAATCTTAAAGTTAAAACCAGCAGAGTTTCAGTCTTTGTGTTGTTTAGCTGTTGACGACAAGATTTATACAACATTTCTGTGTCACGCAATCCTTTCAAAGGTATTTGCTACTGTTCCTGTTTTCCATTCGGAAGACCAAATTTATCTTCTTGTTTGTGATGTACCATAGATCTCTTCTTGACAATTTCGAATAGTACTTTCAATACTGGATGAAATAAGCTAACAGCTTAACAGTATTATTTTGAAACTTACCAGTTGCCAAAGTTTCCCAATTTAATAATACATTTTTTAGGAAGTAAGACAAATATTTAATTGAATTGAAGAGAAATATTGTTATTTTTATAGAAGTATTGTTTATTTCTGTAACTATTATAAATTTATTTTCATGATTACTTTATTGAAGAAAATGGAAAACATTTTGGTCCAAAAATATATGTTTTTTCTAAATTTATATTTCTCCTTTGAATTTCTTGCATATAATTTACAAAATGTACGGATTATTAAGTAATTGTAAATGTTTTTAAATATAAAAATATTTAATAAATAATGATACATTTTGAATTTTTACATAACATTCAATAATTCAAGAATTTAGAGTACTTTATATATGTATAAATTAAATTATTATTAATAAACAACAAAATATATAGAAAGATCTACTATTATCAATGGACAAAGACAAATATTTTTTAATTTTTGTTTTCTTTGTATTTCTTCTTTTTTATTATATTCAATACATTAGTTTTGTGTCCGTTATTAGTTTTACAAATTATATTTTTATTATAAAGTTTAATTATAGGTGTTTACTCTTTCAATGATTTTGACATAACTAATTATCTATGAGCAAATTCCTTGACATGTTGTTGTGTAGATAATGAACATAAAACAGTTTTCTTGTAACAGGAAATGGAAGCAAATCGGACCAGTTCGATGTAGTTTCTAATTTTTTTAAAAAGGGGCGTAGGGAAGTCGCACGCTTCGCATCAGAAGAGCAGACATTATCGTAATTAACATAATAACATTTCTGTCGCATTTCCTGCGGTTATATTTTCGGTGGCAGCAGCAGCTGATTGGTGTCAGGAGTTTTGGAGCTAGGGAAAAGCGTCCCTTCCTTCTGTTCGGGGGATGGTTTTCGACCAACGCAGATGCTTTAATGGTTGTAATTTGAACGTGTTTTGATGTCATGCTAATTTCCGTGACTTCGCGAAATGCTCTGAGAGGCTACGATGATAAGCTCGGAACTCATTTTTTCCCTTCTTCCATTATTCGATTTCCCTTTAACCAAAATAACTTTAACGGCACTATTTATTCAGCGTAATGTGACTTTTATTGTGGAATTTACGGGCCGCAGCTCCACCTTTTCTCACCCAACCCCTAAAAGATATGTGCTATACCTTTTAAGTCGCTTTAGGTAATGAATTTCGCTTTAAGACTTCGCCTCTTCGCGCTGGGTTGTTTGGAGAAGGAGGGTGGGTCGCTCCTAAGTTATTAAAATTGCCTTAATTCTGATTTCTATTTTATGGTCCGCAATTCTTCATTACAGCTGAATTGCCGAAATTGCCCATTAAAATCTCTGAATTGATATTTATTTTTTGTGCATACGCTCGGTTATCTTACTTAGATGAACATTAACATAACGTTATTACATTTTCAAGTTATATCATAATTTTATCGTTATATTGTCTCATCATCAATTCAACTATTATGTCTTATATAAGTTGCGTATTAATTACCGCATAATATGCTTTAAACTATTAAGCTATTGGCAAAGGCTAATTTAAGATTTCACAATTATGTTTTATTGTGAAAAATAATTGTGTTATTATTATAATAATTATGAATTTTTATTTAGAAATCTTTATTTGTCCAAATTTCAACAACAATTTCATATTTTAACGATTTTCTCAGAGACTATAGTAGATAGGGTTGATCTTAAACATGTTTATAAATCTTGATTAGATGTGGAATATAACGCATATTCATTTATTACTGTGTATTGAGCCAATTGGATGTGATTCGCTGTCAAAGTTGAAGAATTGAAACATTAACAGTTGACTTCACATTTTAGTGATTTTCTCGCAAACTATGGTAGTTGGGGAATATAATATATATTCATACATTGATGTGGCTGCAGCCGTTGGGCTGTAATTCGCTGTCAACGTTGAAGAATTGAAAAATTAACAGTTGAAAAAGCAGTGTCTTCACATTTTAGCGATTTTCTCGAAATCTATAATAGATAGAATAGATATAAAAGATGCTTATGAAACTAGGATAGTTGGGGAATGTAATGAATATTCATATATTGCTGTGGCTGGAGTCGTTTGAATGTAATTCGCTGTGAAAATTGAAGAAATGAAAACTTCTCGAGCGAAAAGTAGTGTCTCCACATTTTAGAGATTTTCTCGTAGACTACAATAGATATAATTGATATGAAACATCTATTAGAAACTGGGATAGTTAAGCAATGTAACTTTCATTAACATATTACTGTGTTTTGTACCGTTTGGCTGTAATTCGCTGCCAAAGTTGAAGAAATGAAAAATTCACGAACGAAAAAGTACCGTCTTAACGTTTTAGCGATTTTCTCGAAAACTGTAATAGATAGAAAAGATCCGAAATACGTTTATAAAACTAGGATAATTGGGGAATGTAACACATATTCTATTATTGCCATGGCTAGAGCCGTCTGACTGCGATTAGCTGTCAAAGTTGATGAAATGAAAAAGGAACGGGAGAAAAAGCAGTTTGTTCACATTTTAGCGCTTTTCTCGGAAACCATAATGGATAGAAATGATATGAAAGACGTTTCTGAAAGTAGGATAGTTGGGGAATGTAACACATATTCATTTATTGCCGTGTCTTGAGCCGTTTGGCTGCAATTCGCTGTCAAATTTGAAGAAATTAAAAATTAACGTGCGAAAAAGCACCGTCCTCACGTTTTAGCGACTGTCTGAAAGATACTCATGAAACTCGGTTAGTTAAGGAATGTAATGCATATTAATTTGTTGCTGTGACTTTTTACTTTAATTCGCTGTCAAAATTGAAGTAATGAAAAATTAAAGTAAAAAAACGGAAAGTGGTACTATTTCTATAATTTTAATTAATATAATTCAAATAAATTAATATAGTCTTATTAGAAATCAAATGTTGAAAAGAATCGTTTAACTGTAACTTAAGTTCCAACATAAATTCCAAAATGATAAGTTAGAATAAAGGAATTAACCTGTATATAACATAAAATAACCTTATTCATTTATTACTGCAATTTTATATTTATTATAATATAGCCTGCATGTGCAAATAATATTGTATATTGGGTAATTTTATTTGCATCAATAGTATTTTAAACAAAATATTGAATGTTTTGAAATTTATAATAAAATAGAACAAAAAATATATAACTTTAATCGAAATTTCGATACTTAATTATTTTGAACAAACTTAATTGGTATTACAAGATAATTTCATAGTAATCAAAAAGAATAGATATAAAGTTATTTTTTGTGTCTTTTTCTATTCAGAAAATCACCACGTCGTTCCAAAATACTTGTTTGGAATTAATGCCCATTGGCAACTAATACTTTGAAGACTGTTTTTATTAAGAATCCATAGCCTCAGCATTGAAAACTTTCCTAAAAAAGATCATAAAATCCTGAATTATATCTTGTACTTGAACTGATTCCTTTAGGATGTGAATCCGGCGTTTCTAACCATACGAATATGAGTCGACAATTTTTGTAATTATATTTTTTTATATAATTTTATAGAATTCAACGAAATTAATGTAATTTTCTTAGAAAACATAATGCTGTGTGATTGAATTATTTAAATTTATAATAAAAACTGTGATTTAAGTTGAAGCTATTGGAAATAATACATATGAATAGGGTCTTGAATGATAAACAAACAAACCCATAATCCCTTATTAAACTTTAAGCAGAGTCGTTTATTGGCTCTTGAAAACCAATAAAGGCACTCCAGTAAATCTAATTAAAAGCAAGGAATAAAGCATGGTACATGGCGCAGAAAGCCCGCAAGCTTGATAATCGCTAACAATAAAAAAAAATAAAGCTGGCATGTTGTTGTTGCACAGTTGCCAGATTACGAGAACGCCGTTGTTGTTGCTGCTGCTGCTGCCCGTCGTTGTAGTCGTGTGGTGGAGGCGCCGGGTCGTTTTCGGGGGGAGCAAAAGAGAAGCCCGGTTTACGTTGTACGTTGTTGTGTATGGCTACGGAGATATTTGCTTTGCGGCTGGAACCACGTTCCGAGCCAACAAGGAAATTATTTTATTTAGTTATAATAAACGGTAATTAATGCTAAATCCGGGCCTCCGCTCTGAAACCGAATTCCGCCCCAATAGCCGGGGGCGCTTCAAACAAAACTGTTTATATCGTTTATAAACATCAAACGGGGCCGTGCGCGCTGCAATTAATCCGCTCGCTGCGGTCGCATTTTTTACTCCCTGTCTTTACTACCGCATTTCACTGCATGTTTAAACAATTTTATTGTTCAATTACCGAACACATAAGTTTAACGTATCCTCTTTTTTTTTCATTGATTGTTGTTTATATAAATCTATGTGTAAATTAATGTATGCAGTTTCTCTCGCACAATTTGCGTTATTACTGGTAAATGCTTTCTTTTTATAATTTATTTTATTAATAATGAAAAAGGTAAATTACACCCGGATTTTGCAAGTATTTATTACAAATAATAAAATATCAATTTAGATTCAACATCGTTGCTTTTATAAATATATTAATTATTATCTACAATTTCTAGATGAAACATTAAACAGCGTTTGTTGTGATTTTGTATTGATAAAATATATTTTTTTACATAATTCGTAATATAATTGTAATGATAACTGAAAAGTTACAAATTATTATTTTGTGAAGAATCATTAACTCATTTTGGACCAATTAACATGTTTAAATAAATAATAAATAATCAAAGTATCAACTTATTTCTTTTTATTTTTCTTCCAATTAAAAAGACTTGTAGAAGTGTTTGTAAAATTACAAATTATTTGATATTTACGCTCTTATATACATTTCGCAAAACTTGCAAAGAACTTGTACATTTGCTCCATAATTACTATGAGCAGCAAATTGAAGAAAACTACGCTATCTTCGTTATGAAAATACGTATTTATAATAAATTGTAAATCGCTTAATTTAAGTTGAGTTGAAATCGGGGCTAGTTTTCACATTTACTATAGTTTCTAAAAGTTTAATAAACAGAGTAACTTCTTATTAAATATAGTTTTATTGATTACTCGATTCGAAACACTAGTAATCAGGTCATATTTTAAATTATGTAGATCAAAACACAAGTACTAATAAACTTACAGTCTCACACTTCTTATACAAAAGGAGGAATGAACTTTGTGACAACCAGCCCCGTCTCTCCATATGTGATTACATTACCAGCAGTAAGTCAAAAAGATAATTCATATAAAATATAGATTTTGATCTTTACTGATTTTTATTATTTGATCCTTAACTTATTCATTTCCATGGAAAGTAATTATTGTTATTACATAATTTTTTATAATTAATTATTATAAATTATACTATAATTATGTTCATAATATTATTATTAACAAATGTATTTATTGAACACAAATTGGGCCAAAGTATTTCTGTTTATAATATTTACTACGACAATACTAATTTCACTATGTTTATTATTAATCACATTTTTTCAATTGAAAATCTTTTAAAAATTTCTAAATGTATGAATTATTTAGTGAAATTTTTCTGACCATATTAATTAAATTAATTTTCTGTTTCTACTTTCTATATGTAAAGTATAAGTTTAGTCTTTATTTACTTGTAAATGTAACATTTTCAGTGAGGAACGTAACAGTTAAATTTCTATTTATTTCATTAATATTGTACAAATATCTCTTATTTTATCTATTAGAACAATCATAATTATTATTGTATTAAAATTTGTATTTGTAATTTATTTAATGGAATGTTAATGTTAATGGATTTGTTTGTTGTTAGATGTTTTGTTAAGTTTCTTATTTGTGAACTTTGATTTTATAGACGAAGTAAAATATTGAAGTAATGAAAGTTATACCTGTTTTAGGTGGATTTTTATGCGCTTGTTAAGTATTTAGTACGTCACTTTGAGGAAGGTTGGCGGTGTTAAAAAGGTGCGAAGAGGCTAATTTGAGGAATCCATCGGGGCAGGTGTGTATTTTTTTCATCACCCTATAAAAAAAAGTTGGTAATAACCCGTGGAAATAATATAAACTTGATGATGGAGAACTAGTAAACTAGATAAGGATTAATGTGTGCCGATGAATCATCTGTAATTGGTTGTGCGCGGTCGATGTGATTATATAATATAGTGATGTTGGTGGCCGGTGACCTTAATGGCACCGGCGGCATACGTGCGGGGGTGGTCAAATGTGGCGTTAAGGAATTGATACAATTGCAATTGGATTTGTGCCGGGGATGAAGCTAGCGGTGGCCGCCCATCAATTAGCTTAATTAACTAATGATGCTGGAACTCCGGAGCGCTCCGGTGTCAATGGGTAACCTCAGGCGGCCTGCTCCGACTCCTGCACTCTCCGTCCGTCCGTCCACCCCCATCCCTCTTGACATTATTAATTATCATTTACACGAGCAAAGCAGCAAGTGCGAGTGGAAAAGCCAAAAAGGCCCTGGTTGTAGTCCACGGTATTAATCACGCGAAAAAGGCGGCAAAAACTTTGCATCGTTTATAACGAGCGCTCGCACGGAGACAGCGTATTGTCGCGACACATTTCGGGGCTGCGGTTTTTCAAAGTTTTGCGGATTCTGGGGCCAAGGTAAAATTAATTTATAATTAATGCGGTGGGGGGGCTGCGATCGATACGCATGTCCCATATTTTATACACTAAATGGATTTCCCATTCAATTGACTCATTATTGAGTATCATACAAATAAATTGAAATTGACTGGGACGCTGGTAAATTGAGCTTTTTCAACTTAATTTGCCGGTTTGTATTTATTTCCAAAGCCCTCCGAACATGCATTTGTCCATTGTATCAATTACATTTGCAGTAATGAATTAACAAAAAAAAAACGTAAAACAAATAAAATATAGTAAAAACATTCGTAGTACCGTTTATAAATTGGAAAATTCATTGCAATTGTATATGTTACCTCTATATTTCAAATGAATATAGAAGTAATTAAACTTTACGGTAATCAACAATAAATATATCTTTCGATCCAGTCATCTACGGACTACGACTTTTCAACTGCTTCTTGCTGCATCGAGCTTTAACATCCTTTCAACACTATATATTAATTATCATTATTTTTTATATTAGAGTACTACATTACTTAAGTTTAAGTGTATTTTGGTTTATTTAAGTTATCATTATTCTATAACTTGTTTGGATTTGATGTACTATGTTATGGCACCACTGGGACTGAAACAATAATGCGTCCAACGTGAAGCGGAGGTAAAGTTAAGCAAGGACGAAGCAAATAAAAAAGATTATTTGTAGAGTTGATTTAAAGGAGTTAAGTAAAGGCCGGAAGAAGCAAGTAGTAATAGAGTAAGTGTTACTTGATTTAGAAGAGTTAAGTATACATTTTTGTAGATTCCGAACGAGACTCTATATTTTCACCAACAAAATTTGCACAGACTGTAATTTTGGTTTATTTTGTTGTATTTAATTTAATTAAAGTCTACTTAAATTATATAATTTACATATATTTAAAAAAAACAACAGATTTTCTATGAATACTATATACTTTCTATGTAGGAGGAGACCGTGGCTGGATGTGACACGGGTTGGTTGTCACAAAGTGAATTTATCCTCTGTGTATTGATCAAGAAGTTTCGTTATGAAGTTGTGTGTATCTAATGTTTTTTTAATTTAATTAAATGTTTGTGTTGATTACTTCATTATTTTGATATATAAGAGTACAATATCAGCTTATATTACTAGATAGAGTAGGATTGAAAACGTATTTTTATAGTACGAAAACGTGGTTTGTTTTAATTGGGGTTGGTTGTCACAATTCAAAAATTCCTCTAGATGTTATGCTAAGAGCAGTAAGAAATTTTTAAATTAAAAGCAGCTATTGAATTATAAATAAATTCACGAACATTAAGTAGATCTGCACAAGAAAGGTATGTTTTTTGTGTGTAATTATTGGCAATTATTGCATAGTTTCAAAAAGGCGTATTTTATAAATGTTTCGAAAAGGGAAATAAATATTTAATAATAAGGTAGAACTATAGATATTTGAAATTATAAAAGTTTAATATTTGTGACAACCAGCCCCAATCATGCAAGGCGTATTTTATAAGTGTTTCAAAAAAGGTAATAAATAGGTAGAACTATAGATACTTGAAATTTTAAAGTATAATATTTGTGACAACCAGCTTACATTATCTTAAACTTTGAAATAAATAAAATATATGCCAATCAATAACGAATATATTAATGTAATAACTCGATCCTATTTATAAAATTAATGTTGTTATCAGTCTCACATTCAAACATTTTTTGAAATGTTCTATTTTTAAAAGAAGACCTATTAAAATATTGTTAAAATTCTAAAAATTATTTGTAAAAATTTGAAAAATGACAAGAATATATTTCTCTATCAGCCTAATTAGCACGTGAACTGTAGGAGATGAGTTATAGGAAAAAAATGCACTTTTATAACTTTAATTAATCGAATCGTAGTTATTTCACAAATCCCATTTGTTCAATGCAGCAATGTCGTTCACAGTAATGAACAAAACAAGGGTAACAACAACGAAAAAGAGAATAAATCAACCGGATGAAATGTATTTGCATGCGAGCAAAACGGGGTTCGTGTCTGCGCCTCCGACCATTTTTATTTGTCAAACTGGCGTAATTTAAAAACCCATTAAGATAACAATTTTAACAACGGCGATATAAAAAGAAAATGCGACGAACCAGATGGAAAATAGCTTCGTCCAGATTATCGGCTCGCACGAAATTATTAATAAAACCGCGGTAATCGTGCCCACTTTCTTTATTTTCTCTTTTATTTTTACTTCTTTTTTCACGGAGCTTTTAATCTTAACGGGAGGCTCGATCAATCTCTTTGCGGAAAGCGGAAAAGCCGGACGAGGAGCGAGAGAGAGAGCCGACGGGAAGGAAAAATAACGTGCATGGAAAATCCATCGCTTTGCATATTCCCTGACTTATTGCCCATTCCGTTAACTACGTTTCCCTTTTACGCAACATCAAATTAAATGTTAACATCTGCCCCATTTCTTTTCTTCGGCACGAACCGCCGTTTCCGACTTGTTTGAACTTTAATTAGTTTTCATTCATTTCGGTTTTATTGTGACAACAGTAATGTGTTTCTTACACGTTTTATCTTTAAGCACAATCCGAATATTCATTTCGCGTAATCAATTTTGATGCTATTTTTTTTATCAATATTGTATTCTATAAAATATTATTAAAATTGTAGATCCTACGTCCACTCTAGTCTACTCTAGTCTACTCCAGTCTACTCTAGTCTACTCTAGTCTACTCTAGTCTACTCTAGT
>JAFMTC010000244.1:471950-490562 GCA_018845635.1 Nicrophorus orbicollis
CTAGCCTACTCTAGTCTACTCTAGTCTACTCTAGTCTACTCTAGTCTACTCTAGTCTACTCTAGCCTACTCTAGTCTAGTTTACTATCTTACTTGAGTCTTAATTAAGTATAGTCATATCTATTTAAGTCTACTTGTCTTTAGTTTTGACTTAAATTTTGGACTCACATTTGACTGAATTTAATGCTCATATTTTTAAACAAGTATGGTTTTCTTTCAATATTATGATGTATATAACCTGAATATATTATTTAATTTAATAAAGTTTTGTAATTAGCAAACTTAAAGTTTTCAACTAAATAAAACAGTATATATAAAAAAAGTCATTCTCATTGCAATCTAATAATTATAAAAGTCGTATTAGCTGCATTCGAGCGAACGTACATCTCGTTAGAATAACTTAGTTACTAGATTGACGTCAATTATAGCCGTTGCGGCCGTTCGGACAATCCGCAGATTAAACCGACTTCACCTCAAAAGTTTTAAACCTAACGGATTTATCTGGAGCTACACAATTAGTTTGGTTAATCTTCAAAACGAAGAACGAAAGAAAAATGGAACGGGATATCCGTGTTCCCTTATAGTGGTCGCCCTTAACCGGCAATCGGAGCTTCCGGGCTAATAATCATTAAGGGCTTTAGTTTCATTACGTTTCCGCGCAAAGCACGAAACCACTTCTTTCTTCCTGCTTCATTAACATTTTTCGAACAATTACATAAATATGTATATTATAAAATGCTGATTATAATTAGTAACTTTTATTAGTATTTCAGTAAGAATTTTTATATTTTATTTTGAGTTTTTAAAAATTAAATTATGAATTAGTTTGTTAGTAAATACGTAACAATAAAAAGAATATTCTATAGAGAAAGTTGACAAAGTTGTAAAATATGTTAACAAAATGAAAGTTTTAATCCAGTAAAATAAATGATATTAAAAATAGGGAACAGTTGTTAATTAGTGAAAGGGATGTGTACAAATCCTGCTCGTTTCAGGAGGACATTAACGAAACGAATCGAGTTATGCATATATTTTCGTGCGAAAGTTGAAAATAACGCATTTCGCCGGCGGCGGCGGCGTCGGCAGCCGCCACTTGAAATATTAATAGAAGGACCGGAGGAATAATTAACAAGGAACAAGGAAAATAATTGTTGCGGACGTCCTTGGAACGATGAAATTTTAATTCATCTGCCGTCGCTTGCGAAAGTTCCTCCGAATCGAATTACGCGACGGGCATGCGGCACGAACGATCCTGACGTGCGAATTGTGTGTGTCCTTTTCCCTACTTTTCCCATCGAAATTGTCCCATCCCTTAACTCCCTTCACTAGAAGACCAATTCCAGGCTGTAAAGCTACACGCCAGAATCATCGAACATCAGCACACAAAAAAGGGATAATATTTGGATGGAAAACCTTTCGCTCGAATTAACTACCATCCCCTGCTGCATAATAAATAAGTTTATTTGTGTTGCATCAATTCCGAATGAACGTTAATTGGTATTGTTTTACTGCCCTTTCCCCGGCGCATCCACCAAATTTACATTACCAGTAATTGAAAGTTACATAATTTATAGTTGCTTCAACATTGAAATTTATATATTTAACATTTTAAGTATATTCTGGTTTCCAAAGATGGATTACTTACTAAATTTCAATTTAATCATCTATTTTAACTATTTCCACATATAAATTAACGAAATATTTAAAATTATCGAAATTAACGAAAATGTCTTAACTGAAAATGGAGGAATAATAAAACTAAAATATTTGTACAATGATGCATAGTTTTGTCACATTTGGAGTATTTTTTACAGAAAGTACACAGTAAAACTTTACTATTTTGTCTTAATAATAATCTATTTTTTGTTTCAATCAATTTAATTTACAATGGTAATAGAATGAAGCTAACATTAATTTGTTAATCGGTCCAATCAAAGCAACTTGTTACCAAGAATAGACCGCTGCTATGTTATTTTCATTTTCATTAAGTGTACATTTTAAGTTAAGGCAAACGTCTTTTTAAATCTATAATAATATAAAAAGGTCCGAAAGATCTGGGTAGATAGTCCTTTTGCCTAATTTGGGGCTAATGAAGATTTCATTATTACTATTACAGGAATGTTTAGCTCCTGTTTGCTTAATAAATGGGTTGTATTTATATGTGTTTCTATTCAAGTTAATTTCACTTCTAGACAATGTATGTCAGGAATTATTTGTTATAAAATTAAGTTATTAATATTGGTGTAATCTAGAGACCAGTCCAAGTAAGGCAACTTTCCAATGGTAAAGCAGGATGATTAAATTTCAAACTATTTGCACAAATTAATTACTTTCTACATGCATTGCATAATAAATAAGTTGTATTTGCGATGCGCAAGTGGAAATATCAATTGCGTATGAGCGTTAATTGGCATTGCGCAATTTGCCATTGCCCGGCGCATCCACCAAAAAATCTGCCCCACCGACCGGTAATTGAAAGCTCCATTATTTACGGCCGCGTTTATTCATTTCGGCCCCGCGAAATATTCGCTGCGCCCATCCTGACGCTGACGTGGCAGGACTTTCGTCGAGTTTGTTCGACAACATTCCATAAATGCGTCGATCCATTTTTAATACGGTCCCGCATCGACGCGAAACTGTTTTTGAATGTTTAATGAAGCGCGAGCGGCGGCGGCGGCGGCCGCTTTAATTCTGATCAAAAATCGATTTGCGCGTTAATTAATAAATAAGCTCAATTTATCGGGCATTAAAATTGATGCGTGTTTGCACGCTCGAAATGTGAAATTGAATCTTTCGCCCAATCCCATTTACGAATTTCATCCCGTTTCGTATTTATTTACGATTGTGTTTAGAATTGTTCTGCTGTTTGCCTTTTGTTGCTCTCCATTCAATAGATATTATACTTTGGTGAAATTAATCCATCTTGCAGTGCAACGTATCAAATCTGCGTACACGGAGGGCATTTCGACCACAGCTTTGCAGGATTTTACGTAATGCGATTATAAAGTTCAGTTCAATCGACGGGAACTTCACCAGATGTATGAAAACTAAAATGGCATTCCTTTGATAATTATAGAGCTATTCATAAATTGAAATATTAATATTTTTGATTTAAATTATTGTTGTTGATTAAATTATAATAATCTTAAACAGTTTTGTTATACTCTTATTAATATTTAATATGAACTAATATAACCTACTGTAAACTACTGTCAACAACTGTCAACTACTGTCAACTACAGTCAGCTACTCTAAACTACTGTCAACTACTATCAACTACTGTCAACTACTGTAAACTACTGTAAAATACTGTAAACTACTGTCAACTACTGTCAACTACTGTCAACTACTATCAACTACTGTAAACTACTCTAAAATATTGTAAACTACTGTCAACTACAGTCAACTACTGTAAACTACTCTCAACTACTGTCAACTGCTGTCAACTACTGTCAACTGCTGTCAACTACTGTCAAGTACTGTCAACTACTTTCAACTACTGTCAACTACTCGCAACTACAGTAAACTACTGTCAACTACTGTAAAATACTGTAAACTACTGTCAACTACTATCTACTACTGTAAACTACTCTAAAATATTGTAAACTACTGTCAACTACAGTCAACTACTGTAAACTACTGTCAACTACTGTAAACTACTGTAAACTACTGTAAACTACTGTAAACTACTGTAAACTACTGTAAACTACTGTAAACTACTGTAAACTACTGTCAACTACTATCAACTACTATCAACTACTATCAACTACTCTAAAATATTGTAAACTACTGTCAACTGCTGTCAATTACTGTCAACTACTGTAAAATACTGTAAACTACTATCAACTACTGTCAACTACAGTCAACTACTGTAAACTACCGTACACTTCTGTAAACTACTGTAAACTACTATAAACCGCCTTAAACTACTCTAAATAAGGAGAAACTCTATATATATTTTAAAGAATGAAAGATTTTAAATAAAATATAATGTAATTAATACCATTTCATTCAATCATCAAAATTGTTTCAGATATTATTTAAATGCTTATTAAAATACTTGTACATTATAATTAGTAAACTGCAAGTCGCTAAACTGTAGTATTACAATGAAACTTAATGTTTTCCTTGTTCCAGTTCATCCCCTAAAAATGAGGAGGATCCACGGATCCGGCTCTCGCACAAAAGGAAGGAGCGACAGTTAACTAAAGTTTAATTATTTCTTAAACCCCAAAGAAGAGCAGCGGAATTAATCGTAGGATTACTTTAATTTTATTTCTGGTCCATCCTCCGGTGCCTCCTCCTCCTCCTCTTCCAACTCCCTCCACGTTTTTCTTTGTGCTCTGCATCCCGGCAATAAAACTTTATTAATTAGCTTCCACTGAGCTCTCGGAAAATGTGCATCGGCGGCAGATGCACATTTTCAGCCCTGTCGAAATCATTTAATCCGAAACGAAGAACTACCCAATGCATAATATTATGATTATTATGTAATTGGCTTAAGATTTGTTTCGTACAAGAACTCAATAGATTTTGAAGATAATGTAGAAACTAATTTTCAACTCTCAACTAATCATTTACTCCAAAATAAAGAACTATTTCATGTATAATATTAAGCTTATTACATAATTATCTTACAATTTTTATAAATTAGCAAGTGCTCAATATACTACTTTATGTATAATATTAACATTTTTATGTACTTCTTCCAAGATTTGTGATTTAAAAATTAATTAATTGAGCACTTAAATTATCATTTATTCAAACAAATTTTAAAAAATATTACAAATTTATCTTCTTCTTTTTCAACCAAATTGATACATTTTATGATTGACCATTTATCAATACAAAAAAACTGAATTTTTCAATTTTTGTGAAAGAATTAATGGCTATGATTGTTAAAATGACGTTTATTTCTATTTTCAACGTAATTAATCTTTGTAATGAATAATGTAATGTGTTATATTTGACTAAAAATACGTTTACATTATGTAAATTAGTTGTTTTCATCGTACTTGGATTTCGATCAAACGGATAAAATTAAATAATAAACAAGCCAATCAAATATTGAACTGTGTGGATTGAGGGAAATTGGAAAGCTACAAAGAGCATTCTGATAGACGAATGGAAAATTAATCAAGTGCTATTAACGGCCTAATACAGCAATTAATTTATTCCGCAAATGAAAACAATCAATTGCAATGCGCAAAATAATTTCGCATTCGTATTTTCCGATCGCCGTTGTTTGTGTACAGATTTCGATGGAATATTGGCCGCGTTATTAATTGTGCATAATGCCTTTGTATGCATTTTAATGTTTAATCACTTTGTCTTTTTTAAATTGAGTAAATGTTAATTAAATTTGATTGGTTTGATACAATATGGTTTAATTATATTTCTATTAACAAAATGTTAAAAAAAAACTATGGAAAATAAATAAGTGACCATTGACTATATAAGATCACAGTTGGAAGATATAACTTTATGTAATATTTTGTTTTGTTTCAAATTACCAAAATTAAGAAGCATCTTATAGCTATGCAAATGCGGTATTCATATAATGACAAAGTTTTAAAATCAAATTGAAATAATCTGAAAAATCCTGCGATTTTACTCATTTTCGTTCTTGATTCTGGGGATTTAAACCAGTTCCTCAATGGTATAAGAAATAGCAGTGCCTTATGATTTGTGAGTTATTACAAAATATGTTTATTAAGTTCTGCATTTTTGTTGATGATTAGAATTCGCATATCGAGAATTAGCTAAAGATATTTCTAGATTAACTTAACATGATTGAAAATCTGCTTTTATTTTATTAAAATTGAAAAAATATTATATAGATCATTTACACATTTTCTTGACATTAACAAATAAATAACATTACGTAGACAATGTTATATAATTCTTAATGTCATTTTTTTTTTACAAAGGAATACTTACAATTGTTTAGTTCTTAGGAATACATAAAAGAAGATTGTCCAGAAATAGATAGTGATAATTTACTGTTTGATTAAATAGATTTAATTAGAATATATGTGAAACGTTTTGATCTGGTAAAAACAATTCAATCAAATAGTGTATAATGCATCTTTGTAGTTATTTAGGGAGTGATTACATTAAATAAGTAAAGATTCAGGAGGTATTAATGAAAATGATTTTCGATTTTGAATGACTATTTGGTTATCAAATCTTATATTTTGTATCTTTGAAATTAAGTAAATGATACATATCAAGTAGAAGCTATGAATTATACTTTGTAGAGATAAATAAAAGGATTGGAAATCACTAGAAGAAGATGAGTTAGTAATGATTTATAAATAAAATCTTCAATTGAATTCAATATTCTAATATAGATTTATTAGATTGAATCTATTTTTTGGTGAAAACCGTAACAAATTGTACCATTTGTGCCATTGGGTGAAAAGACTTAAGCCGATAGACCTTTAAGACTAATTATTATTGATAAATGATGATGAAAAGATACATTCTGCAAAAAATAACGATAAGAATTAAATAAGAAATTACACAAATACATTTATGAAAAATTACAATATCTAAGAAATCTCTGAATATACATTTTGAATCAGCAATAACTATAAAATCAAAACTTCAAGTAACATACGTAGAAACCACTCATGAATACTATTAGAAATCTTCAAGATATTTAAAACAATGAAAAGATTAAAAAGTAATAGAACATATTGTATAATATAAGTTAAGTTTTAAAATAATATTTACAATAAGGTATAACATTTATAGATTTAATTGGTGCTACAATAGGAAGTTGCTTAAAATAAGTTTTTGAATCAGAACTAAGTGAGTGTTAAATCAAGGTATATCACGCGAAGAAGATTATTACGAGCAAATAATGACTGCTAAACGAAATCTTCAATTAAATATATGTAAAATTATAGAGAAAATAAATAAAGAAAAAGGCACATTGGTCGTTAGCACTTTGGCCTAATTTAGATCAATAGAGATGTTGAAATAAAAGAAAATTAAGAAAATAGTTAAATAAATATAGGTTTGAATTAAGAAACATAAGAATAACTGACAATACAAGTATTTGTTAAGTCAAAACTTCAATTATTCACCTCTTGCTGATAGTCTATTAGTTAATTGATAAACTAATTAGATTATTAGCAAGAATGAAGATACTCAAAAAATACTATATTCGAAGAGATAGTAGCTTAGGAAATAAAGAGAAGTCAAAGATCATTTCAAACAGTTATATAATGAAAGGTGCTTTTTGCGGTATGTCATCTAAAATATTCTTTTAGAATAACAAAAAGCAAAAATACCTATGATAATGTAAATAATTCATACATTATATTTAGAAAAAGCTACAACGTTTAATGACTCAATCAAACCATAGAAATTAACTAATTTTGCTTGTTTTACGACTTTTGTTCGGAAGAGTAGAAGAAGCTCCTTCATTATTAATCAAAGAATACTTGAAAAATGGATGGGCTTAATCATTTTAGAATTAAATCCTAATAAAGTCAAACAAATAACAATAGCATCGTAATGGAAGATCAGGCATTCGCTCATTGTATTTAGAAAAAGCTAAAACGTTACATTCAATCAGATTCAATCAAAAGTTGAAACAAAACTTCAATTAAACACCTTAGAAAATAACTAATTTTGCTCAGTTTACGACTTTCGTTTGGAAGAGGAAGAGATAGAAGAAACTCCTTCTATATTAATAAATGAATACATGTAAAATAGATTGGCTTGATCATTTTAGAATTCAATACTAATAAAGTCAAACAAATCAGAATAGCATCGTAATGGAAGATCAGGCATTCACTTATTGTATTTAGAAAGAGCTAAAACGTTAGATTCAGTCAGATTCAATAAAAAGTTGAAAAGAAAGTTGAAACAAAACTTCAATTAAACACCTTTGAAATTAACTAATTTTCCTCGGTTTACGACACTTGTTCAAAAGAGGAAGAGACAGATGAAACTCCTTCTATATTACTAAATGAATACATGTAAAATGGATGTGCTTGATCATTTTAGAATTCAATCCTAATAAAGTCAAACAAATCAGAATAGAATCGTAATGGAAGATCAGGCATTCACTCATTGTATTTAAAAAAAGCTGAAACGTCTATACATTCAATCAGATTCAATCAAAAATTGAAAAGAAAGTTGAAACAAGACTTCAATTAAACACCTTAGAAATTAACTAATTTTGCTCGGTTTTCGACTTTTGTTCGAAAGAGGAAGAGATAGGAGTAGCTTCTTTATTAATCAAATAATGGATGGGCTTGATTATTTTAGAATTCATTCCTAATAAAGTCAAACAAATCACAAAGCATCGTAATGGAAGATCATGCATTCACTCATTGTATTTAGAAAAAGCTAAAACGTTTTTATATTCTGGAAATCGCCGAAGAAACCTTTTTAATACGAAGAAAAGAGTTTCAGATATATACCTTAGGAATTTGATAGTAGATTAAAGATTACTTATGAATGCTACATTCGTAGAGATCGAAGCTTGGGAAATAAAGAGAAGCCAAAGATCATTTCAAACAGTTATTTGTAATTATGAAACCGTGAATCGAGATGCATTGTGCGGAATAATAACATCGAAAATCCACTTAGTTAGAATCACAATAATTTCATTGTTATCGGCCTGATTAATATTAATTATCGCCGTTGAATGGCCTTAATGAGAGAGCCGAAACTCTCTCTCTCTCTCTGTCCCTCACACACGCAGTGTACACTCCTGGCCTGCATCCATGAAGCCATAGCATCCAACGGGAGCACACACACACACACACACCGAGCGACATATAATTGAAATCGAATGAATTATTAATTATTGTTAATTATTTTAATAGGTAATGCGGAGCGCGTGCATCATTCTCGCGGATCCGGCACCATCCAAAATAACAATCCGCCCTCCACCTCCACCGATAATTCATTTATTCCCTCCCTTCTTTGTCGTACGCTAATTAATTGTAATTGCAGTGGAAAAGCGCAATTGCGGCGCGGTTTTCCGCATGCAATTTGCATTTTTTCCTATTAATTTGCATGCGCTCAAAACAGCAACGGACAGAGTAGAGGAAATACAACAAAAACGACGAACGACAACAAAAAAAACAATGCTACAACAACAAACACAACTATAGAGTAAATGGAAAAGTGAAATTATTTATAAAATCATTTCCATTGCAAATTACGTAACATACTGGAATTGACGCAGGTGTACTTCCGTCCTCTCTTTTCATACATCCGCATATGTTTTTTGTTTTGTTTCAATTTATTTTGTTTATTTCTCTCTCTTTTTTTTCAGTACAATATTTTTTGTTTTGTTCGGAGGATTTGTAATCCGAGTGCGGCGGATAGGAAACAGCAGGAACGTACAAACAAATTACAATTGAACGAAAAAAAAAATAGAAATAACTAACGGAATGGTTAATCAATAATGAATATGATTGTGTTATAGATGGATAGGTTTTATTTAAATTAGACGGTCGAGCGGATGCACTTTTTGCATTATTCAAATCGATGCAAATTATTGTGCGCGTTTTACGCAATCGCTTCCCGCAAAACTAATAACAATAATTTCATAATACTGGAATATTATATATATAATGCGGCGCGTTATTATGATTTTTCGGTTTTCGTGATTGATTGTCCGCAATTATTTCCCATTCATTCGAATACGTTTTAAATATCTATATTTGCGAGGAGAGATAAAGGGACATGCACGTTTCATTTACGTTTAATTTGGACGATAATGGATATTATTTCGTCGCGAATTTGTAAAGGTTTATGGGATTGCATTGAAATTGAAATTTATTAATTTTCGACAAAATTGAAACATGCCTCGTATACAATTCATCAGCTTTATTTGTAATTTTCATAATTAATTTTAGATAATTATTATATAAAAAACAATTGAGAATTTTAATTAAAATTATTGCAGGATGAAGATTCTAAAGTAACAGTTTTATTGAATTAAGTTTTGTTATGTAATTCAAATAATTTAAACCGATGCAAGAAGCAAACTAATGCAAAGGTGGCAAGATAAATGGCAAAATTCAGAGAAAGTAGCCTGGACCAGATGACTCATTCCGAAAATTGTTCCTTGGTTGAATAGAAACTATGGTGAAACAACCTTACAACTAATTCAGGCGCTTTCTGGGCACGAATGCATTTGCTGCAGCAGAAGGAGGATGAAAAGTGTTGGTACTGAGAGGAAAATGATAGTCCGGAGTATACTTTATTTAGTTGCCTCAGGTGTGCTGCAAAGAAGCATGTAACTGAAGCAAATCTAGGGGTCGTACTTACAACACAGAATCTTGTTAGAGAACTGCTTAAAAGCAGCGATAGCTGGCAGATAATGACAAGCTAGGAAGAAGATCAGCGGAGGATGAAGAGAGCGAACGAAGAAAATGGCAGTGGAAGCCAACAATGAAGAGGACTAACAGGCAAGACAATCAACATTTTAGAGCAATAACATCAAACAGAACTTGTATGCTGATGAAGAAGAGAAGATGTTTTTAGTGGGTAAGAATCCCACAGTACCACTTTTCCACCGTGGAAGCAAGATTTTCCTCTTCTCAGAACAAAAAAAAATGAAATTTATTAGGCACACTTAAATTTTTTAGACGACTTTTCTATGTAGAAATGTCTGAATAATACGTTATTTTGATTAAAGAAATGACAAATATGAATTGAAAATAATAAATTTAAGGTTTTATCAAGATAAAAGTTAGATAAAATTTCTAAGAAACTATCCAATTTGAAATCAAATTTTCTCTGCAAAAAAGGTCAGAAAATACTGTATTTTTTAGTAGAGAAAACATCAAAATAAATTAAATAACATTGACTTGAAGTTTTATTGGATTGATTTTTGTTATGAAATTTAACCAGTTTTAAGACGTTTTTTTTACAGAAAGGTAAAAAATAGTCTATTTTTTATTGAGAAACATAAATTTAATTGAGTGGTTAAGAGTCCCAGCATCATAAAAATCTGGTGCGAAAGATGATGGTTCGAATTCCACCGCTGAACTATTTTTTCGGTATTTACCAGAATTAAGAAGTAGGCTGTATTATTGTATTATGTTTTGTAATAAAATTGAAACAGTTATAACATTAAGAAAAAGTTTATACTTTTTACCGTAATAAAGCTAATTAAAATGTAGTTAATATTAATTGGGATGAGATGGGATTGTGAATGGTAGGGAAGACGAAAGAGAAGCATTGTTCGGCACATATAATTAACAAAGTGTAATAGAAACGGCATGAGCCAATCGGGTGTGCTCTTTCCCTCAAAACCATTGTCAATTATTTCTTTGCTGTTTGCGCGTGCATAGATGTAAGAGTGGGAAGGGTTTCGGTAGAGCAGAGGTTTCTATGGATTCCTCATGCGAAGACGAAGAAGCTCCTCCGTTTTCGCCCCCTCCATATACTGCTACACCCTCCTTTCTCGATGGGAATTAATAATTACAGTCGCTAATTACCAAAGTTCATACAATGTAAGTAGGTGCTAGACAAAGGGCAAGTTCTGTTCAGGGCCCAAAGGCGAATTTATATCTCCTCGGATCGGCTGTGAAGTTGCGTCGCATCGCCTCTCTTAAGAAGTGAAGCCGGTTGAGACCACGACGACGATGGGGAGGAAGGTGGAGAAAATCGATTCGTTTTACTTTCGAGCCGATGTCCGCTCGCTCCGCCCGACGTCATCCCCCCAAAACGATTAATTGATTGATGATATTTCGGACCCGAAATTGTCACTTTGTTTGAAGCCGAATCACAATCAATAACGTCCTGTTTTCGTCGCTTTTTTTCCCTACACCGTCGGCGACTCTCATCCTCGCAGCTACAAAAGAAATACGTATGAAAGCTTTGGAACGGAATAATATACTGTCAATGACACAAGTCGGTATGAAGTATCAAATATGTTGTTTTCTTGAAACCCAGTAGTTAGAAGCTAATGCTAAACACAAAAAGGCATATTTAAAGCAATATCGTACTTTCATATATAATCAGCAGTTTATAAGCTTAGGTGAAATTCTAATAATCATTATACACCCAGGCCTCGCTACTCGGCCTCTCTTTATACGGTATTTCGCTATAACGGCCCTCTTCAATTGAGGCACGTTTTCGATTTACGGCCTAAAATGATTCGCTATAACGGCAAAAAAAAATTGATGTCGATTTATCTACATGTTGCCAATCTTACGCACAAGCGTAATAATTGATTCGTTATACGTTTTTTCGCTTTGCGGCCAAGTTTCGTGGAACGTATCTAGGCTATAAAACGAGGCATGGGTGTATATGACTTTTAATCTTAGAACAACTATAGTATTTTCATCAACAATTAATAGTTAATGCTTATGCTTAATTACAAAAAATGTTAAAAATTGAACATATTTGTAACAATTTGTAATTAAAATCATTAATTAATGTATTGAAATTTATGCATATTAATAATACGTTTAGAAGTGCAATGAAGATAATTGAAATTAGCAAATTTTCAAGTTATAATTATGTAAATTTAAAGTCAATATATTATGAATTATAATGTAGTTTCAAACTATAACTAGAGAATATTTTTAAATAAAATGTGTGAAAAATAATGAAATAATAATTGCGAAAATTGTAATTAAAACCATTAAGTAATAAATTGAAATGTTTGCATATAACTTGTAAAATCGAATTCTGGAAGCGAAAAATCTAATAATCTTATATTAATTTAGCTTTAATCTGAATTATCTCTCTTTTTCAACCCGAATATTACATAAAACTTTGTATTCTTAATTTGTAAAAGCTACAACTTTAAAAGTAATTGAAGGAAAGAAAATGTGAATATTGGAGATTGAACCAGTGACCAAACTCCACTGACCCAAAACTAAGGTTTTAACAAAAACTACTGTTCTAACAAACTAAAATTTTATGGAAATTTTCAACGAATCATATTTTTTTAAATTTACTTATCTTCTGTTCTATACTTTATATTAACTACGTATTTAGTGATCTTAAGACCGTTTAATAAATATCCTGGGGCCACGTGCGGCCCGCGGGCCACCAGATTAATAACACTGCTCTCATATCACTATCAGATTATTTTTCGTTAAAAATGTATAAAAAACAAACATGAGGCGACATATTTCCAAAAATAATCAGGGTTGATTAAACTTCATCCCAATGATTTGATGAAATTTGCTAATTAGCATAAACCGAAGATTTGAGAAAATCAATTCTTGCCAAATTACTCATCCCATTTGCAGCGACGGAAAGACCTCATTTTCGGAGAAGGCTTATTACCGCCGCGTCCCGTCTTCATCCCGCTTCGCACCTCATTCGGCTGCTTCCCCACTAAATAAATTGTGTTGTTTGTATGAAAATATGCTACGGGCGTTACGTAATGAATGGTAATTTTTCGCGAGCGGAAAAACAAAATTACCTGCGCGAAAAGGGAGACATATTCGCATCGCGCCAGGCGACAAATCCCCCTCATCCTAGGATGTGTGCCGGTCCTGACGAGATTTACAGCTCTCATCTCAAAAAATAGAGTACAGAATATATATGTATTTATACAGACAGGAGTACGTAAAAGAGTAAATACAAATACAAAAAAGCATTGTATTCATATATAAATATGCGGATTTTATGGGGATTGCAGGAAGTCTGCACGGGATAGATACAAAGATAAATAAGTAAATAAATAAATAAAAATCGTTTCATGAGGATCCACCCTCTCGCAAATAGAGTTAATGAAACGAGACGATCGTCGATGAATAATAAAGCACTTAATCTATTCCTTTGACAACTGGGTATTCGTGTTTTCCTGTCGCCAGGACGAGGACGAAAAAATCCCCAACGTTATATATTTTTTTTCTTCTTCTAAAATATATAAATTCTATTGGCCGGATGGATTTTCTCATCAGACCGCGTTTTTAATTTATGCTCAGTCGAGGAGAACGAGCTCCGATCACGTTTGTAAAAGACGTCTGAAAGCAAAGGGATCCTAGGATCGGATCAATACCGCATGAAATATTCATCATTAGCGGACGCACACGTCCATTTTTTTCAGTTTTCTTC
Source organism: Nicrophorus orbicollis (assembly GCA_018845635.1). Lineage (NCBI taxonomy): Eukaryota > Metazoa > Arthropoda > Insecta > Coleoptera > Silphidae > Nicrophorus > Nicrophorus orbicollis. Next base: position 486,011 of record JAFMTC010000244.1, read on the forward strand.
TTCGCAGGATTACAAGGAAAAAAGTTGGGATTGTTTTCCGATATTTTTTTTTCTTCAATTTGCAATAAAATCAAATGAACGGCGCCAATATATTTATATGGAGGATGCTGCTCCGAATGAAAACTTTTGCGAGCACAATGCAATTTCCTTTAGGAAGGGCTTTTCCCTTCTACATCGCAGCCGTAAGGAAAATACAGCGCGTAATAAGCTTATATAAATAAATAATCGGCGAACGCTGAAGGAAAAAAATATAAGGAATCTTCACTTCAATTTCAACCAAGTAGATTACGTGGCGCAACACTGTGAGTTCGCACTTGCAATAAGCAATATTTGCTTTCTATTGGTTATTGATAAATGTAACATTATGTAACTTAATAAAAATTATATAGAATTGAATCAGTTTATGCTTTACTCATTAGTGCTTATTATGGTGAATACACACCGTCATTGATAATAGAGTAATGTCTTCTTTTTCCCACTACACACTACTTACTTAGCTTGTGCAAAGCATAATGGCGACAGTCTCCGCTTTATGGTCTTAGGTCATGTTGGTGTAAACAAATAAGGCTAATAACAAAAAAGGACAATAGTCAAACCGGAACTCTGAGGTTCTGTACAGTTGGACTGGGGTGAGCCTCGGTTAGAATGATATATTAAGGAAGCTTTCCTAAGCCAGACAGAGAGTAGAGCACATATCCGCAACGAGTGTGTGAAAGAGATTGCTAAATATCAACCTTTGCTGATCTAACAAAGTGCAAAACGACCAGATAAACGTCACGATTCGCCGAGGCAACCAAAAGGGGAACAGTGATGGGCAAAGGGACTTTAAGCAAAACGAGAGATGTGATGAAATCTGCAGTGGCTATTGAGACACTGGAAAAAGATATGCTTCACTGTGCCCAGTTTACCACAGGCACAATACACTGAGTCAATCAAGGCCAACCTGTGTAAATGGACTGGAGTAAGGAAGTGCTCTGTCCTTAGTCGAGTGAGAATAGAGAAATGTCAAACAGAACAATGTAAAATTAGAGCTGTCATTTTCAATTTTACTGTCACCGTTTTCCATGGAAACCAACAGCAGTTGATATGTTTAATTTTTATACATAGGTAAAAAAAATATATGTAATTCGTACTTATTATACTATTACTACACTATTTGTGACATTCAATCAGAATAATTTATATTTAGACCTCTAACTGACATTTATGTCACAAAACATGGGTGGCAGAAAATGAAATTTATAATTATGTTGAGACCACAATGTTACTGATATTAGGAACATGTCAAATTGACAAATTTATAATTAGACCTGTCAATTCAAATTGTACTGTCATCGATTTCCATAGTAACCAACAACAGTTTATACCTCTGATGAGTACACCAGGACAAAAACAGGAATCTTTATTTATTGTGGAGAGTCCACACTGTTACTGATATTACAAACATGACAAATAGAATAATTTAATATTAGACCTGTAACTTTTAATTTTACTGTCTTCGGTTTTCGTTGTAACAAACAGTAGTTTATATGTCTAATTGAGATTTGCATCATGCGAATAAAGGGTAAACCTGGACACAAAACATGAATTTATGATTATTATGACGAATTCGCACTATTACTGATATTAGAAACATGTCAAATAGAAAAATGTATAATTAGACTTATTAATTTAAATTTTACTGTTATCGGTTTATATAGTAAATAACAGTTTTTTTTAAAGCATTGTGAAATTAATTACATTACTAAAAGGAAACTTAAAATGTTCAAATTTAATATTAAATATAGTTAATAAAAAGAAAGAAAGTTTGGAATATTTTCCACGATTACAAAAGAATTTAAAGCTTGAAGATTGATTGTGTTTTGCTGAGGAGTTCCTCTCGTACTCCTCTCAGAATTGTTGAAAGTAAAAAGCTAGACACTAGTGGAGAAGTGCTTATAAAACTTTGCAAAGGTTCTTGAAAAATTTTAACGACATTATTTAAATTCAAGCTGATATGATTAACAAATTAACATAAACAAATACTTAAAGTTTAATAATCATGAAAATGAGTAAACTTTCAGTTAGTTTTAAGTTGATTCGTTAAGCGTAAATCAACTTAAAACTATCTGAAAGTTTACTAAACATAAACATTTACTAATTTAAATACCACGAATTTGTGCACTATAATATTTAAATTTAAGCTTAAGGTTTGAAAAATTATAAGTCTTTGAAATTATATATGTTTATTACAATGTAATACAATACTAAGTAATTTTCATAAGACATTATATAAACTCAACCTTAAGTATTGAGAAACAACTCTTTGTAAATCAATTATTAATAAATCAATTTAAAATTAAGTTTATTATTTATAATAAATTACTAATTTATGAATTAAAAGCCGTGAGAAGCAAAAGTTTATATGTCTAATATGCAGATTGCATAACATGTGAACTCGGTAGCTGAAACTAAAGAAAATAAACACAGCAAAAGCGTATTGAAATACACGAGTCATTCTAATTACTCATAATGGATTGGCAAGTATATGTAGTACAGCTTCGGGATTAAAATGCACGCAATAAAGTTTTCATTCATCCTTCTGGCGTTTCCATTTGTCTCCTATCCAGGTTTGATCTCGCGAAAATAATGGTACTCATAGACCATCAAAGCTGGTAATGTATTAAAATATGTACATAAATACTCTAATATTTGTCCAGAACTGCGTTTTTTCTTTTCTTTTCATTGTTTCTAAGTGGATGAAGATTGAGCTGGATGAGAGGTGGCCTCGTTCTGGTTGCAGCATCATAAAAAAAAATATGGAAACGCAACGCACTCCACTGCACCGTTCACATTCGTCTCTGCGTTAAAAGTTTCAGCAGTAAAACTTTGATCGTGGCAGTAAAAACGTGAATCAGCCAGCGAAAAACATAATTCTACTATCAGCTCTATACAATATTACTTTATTATCCATCCAATGCGAATTTCACTTCAATTCCTTACCTTCTCTATCTCTATTTCACTATAATACATTATATTATTAAAGGAGTTTTATATCCTTTACAACGATTCCAACAATGTAAATTTTATATTTACTACAATTTAACTGTTTCATGTATGAAATTTTTTTTTAATGGAGGACAATGTTTTCCACAAAAAAATCTGGTAATTTTTAAATAATTATTATTAAATTGTTCACGTTTATCATATATTCATTAACTTGTTCTGTGAATTTCATTTTTTTATTTTATAACAAATTAGTAATTATAATTTTATGTATACAGTCTTAATTATTCATGAAAGGTAATGATTTAAAAAAATAATATTTCTAATAATATCAAAGTTTCTGTTAATTGGAAAGGAAAAATATTATAAAAAAATGTAAGAAAATAGCAATATCTTCACTTGAATTCCTTACCTTCCTTTTATACCGTAAAACTTTACATTACTAAGAAAGTTTTATGTGCATTAAAACGATTCCAACAATGTATATTTTATATTTACTACAATTTAACTATTTCATACATGAAATTACGTTGAATAATGACATTTTATTCAAACAATAAACTGGTAAATTTAAAATAATTGTCATTGAATTGTCCATTTGCTGTTTTATTTTAATTTAATACGTACTTATTCTGCAAATTTCAAATTTCAAAAAGGTTACAAATAAAATAAAATTTAATTCCTGTAAAGGGCTATTGACTGTAAGCCTTTCTCTCTGAAGTACTATAGTCAATAATCCAGTGAATTAGGAGAATGCAATGAATTTTGTAAAAAGTTATATAGAATATCGATTGCCCGAAACTCACATAACCGACGTTCGAATTCTCGACATAAGTTATCCCGACTGTATTGAATTCCCGACTTCCATTATCCCGACATCCGTAATCTCGACTGTATAGTTTTCCCGACATCCATTATCACGACTGTATCAAATTCCCGACATCCGTTATCACGAGTGTTTCGAATTCTCGACATTCGAATTCCCGACATCCGTTATCCAGACTATCTCGAATTCTCGACATCCGTTATCCCAATTGTATCGAAAACACAACATCCGTTATCCCGAGTGTATCGAATTCCTGACATCCATTATCCCGACTGTATCGAATTTCCGACAATCATTATCCCGACTATGTCGAATAGCCGATATCCATTATCGAGAGTGTTTCGAATTCTCGACATTCAAATTCCCGACATCCGTTATCTCAACTGTATCGAGATATATTATCTATACGTTAGGATTTTTTTAAATTTTAATATGTTCCAGATTTCGTTTGTAGCAGAATTAATTAATTGCATTAAATTTAAATAACTTAAAATATTCTCTCATTGCTTGTTTCTTTTTTGTGATATCTTTTGAATTATCTCTTCCCTCTTATATTTTTTCCGCACTTTAATTATCATTTATTTTTTAATGAATTCCTTTTCATTAGATTTCAGCGTCAGCGTATAAAATTGTGAAAATTTTCAACCCTCAAAATATGAACGAAGGGGAAGAGATTTCGTAACATTTCTTTTTTTTTTTTGGAAAAGTGAAATAAAAAGCAGGGTCTGAAGCGTAAATAAT
>JAFMTC010000244.1:493903-534805 GCA_018845635.1 Nicrophorus orbicollis
TTTATATCCTCGAAGAAAACTAATCTTTACGGTATTAAACCTCCTTAGCTGGTATCATATTTGCGGTGGGGGGAATTTAATTAAAGTGCCATTTGGCAATAATTGGGAGAGAGAGGAGAAGGCGGCAGCAGCAGGCCAACACAAATCTTTTTTTAATTGTTTGCCTTTCCCCGACTTGTTCTCCTGCAGGATCTATTTTTTTTTCCTCTTCTCCTCATCCTCGACTCCATCCTTCCTTCCTTCCCTTCCTGACTCCCAGACGATCCATCTATTCCGTCCTGCTCCCCTCGCCGCGGCCGTGCGGCCCTTGTCTTCCTGCCTCTTCGACGCCGCAAAAAACTGTTTGCTCAACAACTCAAGGAACCCACCAAAACTAATGTTCTCATTTATAAGGAAATTAGGACGATTGTGTGAACAGCATTCCAATCGGAGCGATGGATGGACGGATGGATAGATACGCCCAATATTGACGGACGGAGTGAGCGTGTCCTCGGAATAAGGACGGATTCGCGGATTCTGTAAATATTTTACTTCATTCCTCTTTTGTCGATTGAAAAATTGATGAGCTTTACCTTCCTTCTTCCACTTCTTCTTCTTTCTCGCGTCTCGTATATCTCGGTTGAGCAGAAATCAAGAAGCAGCAGCAGAACAAAGTAATCCTCAAACGCGAATCAATAGTGGCGCGGAAAATTCGCTTCAATTAATTCATTTAAATGGAATTAATGCCGTCTTTGAAATTTCGAAATCCCATTTATTCGTAATTGAAATGGAATTCTCGGTTTTAGGTTTCGCCAGAGTAGTTTGTGAGGGTTAGGGGGGGGATGGTTGAGAATGGGTATGAATGCGTTGCGACGTCTCCGTCGTCCTCGGTAATTAGTAGTGAATTTGCGTGCGGCATTAAATATTATAAGGAGGGTTTTTGTTAAGAAACCCCGGGCCGCACTGAATTATAATTTATTAAACATTTTCGGGCCACTTGAATGGGGATTTTGGAGCGACGCTCACCGTTCAAACACATATTTAAAGTTTCTTGCATAAGTAAATACGTGTAGTCCTTCGTGGAACGTCGTACGTCCTTATTCCTGGCTGCACGACACGTCTTGAGACCATGCGAACTTGCAGACGCAAGGCCCGTGTTCCAGGATAATTGAAGTCCTCCGGGGCTCGACCCTTCGCCCCTCAGGCATCACGACATTATCATTAATAACTTCCACATTATACGTACGTACACACAGAACAGCACACGCCACAGAAAGAGGAACAGAATGCTTCTAAAAGGATGAAATACAATTTCGGCGTTCGTTATTCTAATTAATTACGTTAAATATGCGGACTTCATCTCAGTTTTGTACAATTAACATTGCACGTTTTTAATTAAGTTTATTCTTTGAAATGCTTTTACCGGTCATCTCGCTTTTTATGTTTATTTATTTCTGTTTTGCTTCATGAAAAATATAAAGCTCATGCATCCCCTTTGGTACAAAAACATCACTCAAAATTCCGAAATTAAGAAATAATATATACATTATGTAGTATATATTTAACATACAAAATCATTTAGTGAGAAAACTTGTAATTTTCATCACAAATTAACTTTCAAAACAGATCACTTTCGCAAACAATTATTAAATTATTTATAACTTATAATTCCCTATAGATTTAGGCAAAAAAATGGTCATTTTTTGTGTAATTTTATTTTTTAATGTAATATTTGTACTTTGAAAGCATTTTATACCACATATTTATTAACTTTATATTTTTACTTTATATTACTACAAATTTTGAACAAGTGTTAGAGTTTATAAAGAAAATTAAATTACACATCATTCTTGCAAATGATGAAAATACAAATAATCGAAAGTTGATGTGAATAAACATATTTTAACTAGTCCTATTTTTCACTTATATTAAATATTTCTTTAAATTGAGGAATCATACATTTTTGTTAACGACCTATTTAATTTTGTGAAATATGATAATTCATTAATTTTGCTTCCTAAATCTGAAAAAATCAATAATTGTACAAAAACTTGCAATCTAATCATAATTACTACAATTTCTTCGAGTAAATGACTAATTTTCGATATTATGTATTAGAACTATAAGTACTGGCAAATTGACGTTTTACTATTAGAATTAACTATTAGTCTATTCAACAAGAAGAAGACATTAGGAAGAAGTGTAAATAGGTTTACATGAATAATTTGTGTTCACTTGACGAATTTCAACAAAATGAAAGATATATTGAACTAAATGTGTTTGTCAAGACTGCTGTAGTATTTACTTAATTTAAGTAAAAAAATAAGGCAGAGATGAAAGAAATGAAAATAAATGGGGAGAATTAAAAAAAAGGAACGCAGAGCCTCGAAACTGTGCATGTTGTTGGAAGATTGGAATACATTTCGGTTTATTATAGGTTTGGTTATATGAGGTTATGGTAAAAACTATTAAAATTTGCAATGAGAAACAGGGAAGAAGAGAAAATAGGTTTACACCATGCAGTGAATGAATAATTTGTTTTCGCTTAACGAATTCCAAATATTTTAAACATATATTGAACTAAATGTGTTTGTCAAGACTGCTGTAGTATTTTCTTAATTTAAGTAAAATAAAAAATAAGGCAGAGATGAAAGAAACGAAAATAAATGGGGAGAATTTATTTTTTTCGAAAAAGTAGAGCCTCGTATAGTGTGTATGTTGTTGGAATTGGAATGCGTTTCTGTGGGGGATGGTAATTTTTTCGTTGGTTTTAATCATCGTTACGCATTCAATGAAAATTGCATGGGCGCTTGGAAATGGAGCGGCTAATTGGCCGTAAGCGATAAATAGTTAATACGTCCCTGTATGAAAACTAATTTTCGGCCGGGTCCTTCTGTGATTTTAAATTTATTAGCTTTCAGCGACATGACTAATTGAACGACTAAATCACCCCGAAGCGCGCGCCCTTTTTCCCATCTCTGTCTCTCTCTCACCCTCTTTCACCCCATCCCTTTGTCTCTCTGTATGTTGTTTTTCTTCATCTCACTCACTCTCATCCCGACTATATTTAGCCGCTCGAGTGTTTATTGTAGAAATTTACTTTTATCGCCGCAATTCCTATTTTTATGTACTTCTGGCTCTGCCTCGTAGGGGCGAGGGATGAGGGAGAGAAGAGGAGCAGAGCAAAGAAAAGCACGACCAAAGTAGTCGAAAGGGAGCGTTTTAAGGAATTCGGTCCGTCGTTGAGCGGATAGTTAAAAACATTACGTAACGGGGGTTGGAAGTTGCCTCGTAAAAATAGGTGCAGCAAACGGCCATGCAACAACCCCACTCCCCCAATACAATCCATAAATAGAACTGCAGTTTTACGTTCTTAAAACTAGACAAATTACTGCTTTTCCTTTCCCAAACACGAAACTTAATTAAGTCATTTTTAAAGGTCAAATAGATCTTTAAATAAGTATTCGATACGTACATTGTGTGATGCAACGTACTTAAGAAATCTAATAAAAGTTTATTTTAGCTTTTACTGATGCGGTTTTAAGCTATTTTTGTGAATACTCTCGTTATAAATGTTACTTAAACTCAACACTATACTTTACTATCAAATAAATAAATGCTTGTTGCATCAAATAAAAAATGAGCAATACATATTGCATAAAGATACCAAGACTAATCACTAAATTAAATAAATATACAAAAAGTTTGTTGTTTTAGAAAAGCTTAACATTTACATAAAAGTTTATTTTAAATATATAAATTTTATTATTTATAAATACAATTATACCTTGCATAGTGTCCGGATTTACAATTCAGTTACAAGATTTCAATAAAATCTAAATTTTAATAGTGTTTTCTTATTATTAATTAAAATAATTATTCACTACAATTCACAATGATAATTTCGAAACAAACATTACATTATAATTTGTGTCTTTTATTGTTTATAAATATAGAAATACCTCGAATAGTACGGCTTTGATCAGACTGGATTTATGATAATTTATATTGTAAAATTTAAAACAAACCACATTTAAATTGAACTTCATTAAATTCTCAAATGTTTATTTATATTGTTTTTTGTGTCTTTTAGTCAATAATTTGTGTGATTAAAACCATTTCAAACAGTACGGTATATTGATAAAACGAGAAATGACAATACGCACTATATGAGGTATGTTTTACTATAACTGTATGTGTTTATTACTACATTTTCTCCATGTTGAACTTAGGTTTATATCAGAAATATTGTAGATTGAACATTGAGCAGAAACCTCAACGAAAAGACACAAAGAAAGCGAATGACTGCTACAAAGAAATTTTTACGAGGCAATAGAAAAACTTTATACCGTCAGGACTCTTAAATTCGTTCATCCCTTATTAAAACCTGTTGTAGGTTCATTTTTACTTTAAGTCAATTCTTTGTCATAAAACTATCTAAACTGAAATGAATCAAATATTCTTTTACATTTATACACATTTTGTAAACGTTTCATTCTCAAATTATATTTTTGAACTAAAGCAATTTCAATTTAGAAATAAATAATAATTACATTTACGTGCTTTTCTAATAGTAATATCAATTTGTTAGTTGAAGTTTTTCATGTCAATTTCACTATTCATCTGCGTTTTACCATTTAACGAAATAGTTTATTGTCAATATTTTCAAAAAGTATATATGATTATTAAAAATTCTATTTTTATTAAAAATAATATAGATTTGCAATCTTTTAGGAGTAAACAACCATTTTTAAGATATTTTCTATTGAAATTTAGATGTTTCTTAAGAAGAAATTATCAATTTGTTAGGATGTTTTTCATGTCAACTTCATTGTTATTATGACAATCTGCGTTTTACAATTTTGACGTAATAGTTTGTTGTGAAAATTTTTTAAAAGTGTGTATGATTATTAAAAATACTATTTTATAGCTCAAATCATATGGTTTTTTAATCTTTTAGGATCAAACAACCATTTTAAAGATATTTTCTGTTGAAATTTAGATGTTTCTTAAGAAGAAATTATCAATTTGTTATTGTTCATGTCAATTTCATTGTTATTATGACTATCTGCGTTTTACAATTTTGACGATATAGTTTGTTGTTATTTTTTTTTAAAAGTGGTTTAGTGAAAAAGTGAAAAAGTGAAAAAGTGAAAAAGTGAAAAATATGGTTTTTTCAACTTTTAGGAGCATACAACCATTTTAAAGATATTTTCTGTTGAAATTTAGATGTTTCTATAGAAGAAATTTAATGTTGAGGATGATTTTCTATTCTAAAATTGAAATGTTATTTTATAATTTATAAAAAAATTATACTATATATTTTGTTGAGAACATTTTCAATAAATCAATGCGGATTATCGACGTCTCTCTGAAACTGAAAGTGTTTTGAATCTATTTGTATGGGTAGAGTTAAAATGCTTAACATTATTTACATTTTAATATAATTGTGATTTGATAGATGTTTGTAGTTTATTTATAAGTATTTCCAAAATATAATATGATATTTATACAAATGTAGGAAAGGATTTGAAGCATCGAGATGAGAGTAGAGCGTTTGCTTGGAAATGACCGAATTAAATGCGGGATTTGCGTCTTTAGTTTCGCGCGATTATCTGGGGCAAAAGGATTTGGGAATTTCGGACAAGGAGCGCTCGAATTGAAGTTGGAAGTGATATTAGCCTTCGAGAAAATGAATATAGGAAACGGAGGGAATGATAATAATAATATAAACGTTATTGGCGATAAAACCGTAATTCTCGTCCGGATCAGGGCAAGGATTAGAGCAACGAAATAATCACGAGCGGCAGTAAAAACGTTAGAGCCGAAAAATATGTCAAGCTGTAATTAAAGTTGGTCGAAATTCGGAATTAAACTTTGGAATATCCCGGATTGCATAATAAAATAATGATAAGGGTGATGATGTTGGGAAGGTGTGTGTGTGAGGAGGATTGGCATAGGTTCGAATGAGAGTGAGTGGGTTATGTAATAATTGGCGCGGGGTGGCGCGAAATGTTTTATGTGCTTTGGCCCAAGGGTCGAACGTTAAACTGTGGAATTCCCCGGGAACGAATTCTACAATCATTAAAAGCTGTACAAATCATCATTGCCGCCAACTGCCGTTGACTTGGATTGCTTTACAGTGGACCGACTGGAATTTACGGTGGAACTAAACACTCCCACCCTTTGCGAAAGCGCGAGAGAGGGGTGCCCTGAAATATCGCCGCTAATAACGGACTTTTATTGCGGCGAACGAAGGAAGAAAACGACGGGAGAAAAAAAGACAGCAAACGCACACACACACCAAAAAAAAAGAAGCAAGAACCTCCCTTCCACTCATCGACGGGTGAGAAATGATTACCTTTAATGAAACCCAAAGAACAATAAAAGTTAGAGTGAAGAAGAAGCGAGTGCAAACAAAAAAGCGGAATTAAAATCGGATTCATTAAGAAACATTGGAAATTTTTAATTGAAAATTCCGGGAATAATGCTTACGCAAACAGCGGTTTGCGGTGGAAGTCAAACAGGGTGGGGAAAAAAAATTGAACGTGGAGAGGGAAAGAAGTGTATGTCGCGTTTGAAAAGTTTGGCAATTCGGAAAGTCAAATAACATTACACCCGGCCGAAGCGAAATGAGAGAGAAAAAAAAAGTAATGAGAGAAGAAAATAAGCGAAGAGCGGAAGATAAATAAATAAATGCTGGATGGGGAGTAAATAAAACGATGCAAATGCTCGCTAATAAATTAGGAGAGCCTCGCCCTCGCGTTTGAATAAATAGCATTTTGGTCGTATGCACTCGAGCCTCATATTTAATTGCTGTGTATGTGTGTATGCATGCGTGTACAGTCAACATCGAAAGTTGCACGATTCTGTTACGTAGAAAAAACATTTCGGAACCGTTGAGAATGAAAATTGTACTGCACAAACTGCCCCCTTCTCGTTTCGAACAAATTTAACTGCAGACAAACAGCTTCAAATAAATTTCGTTTAATGGCTAGTTCTGTTTTGATATTCAGATGCTGTGCAAGAGAATGAAAGACTCAGATTTACGCATTGAAAGTGGTGAAAACATTGTTTTTTTACTGATCTGATCAACATAATTTTTATGTAAATCAGAATATTTTGATTTTTTTCCTAGAATATCGAAAATCACCATATACTCATACACCCCGCTCTTTATACGGCATTTCGCTATAACGGCCCTCTTTAATTAAGGCACGTTTTCGATTTACGGCCTAAAATGTTTCGCTATAACAGCAAAATAACTTTTTTTCGAAGTCTATATATGTTGCCAAGGAATTGAAATTAACAACAATGAACGATGTTTGGAAAAAAATATGGTCAGAATGTGTAAAAAGTACTGATACAAAAGTTAATTTCCTTCCTGAAATTAGGCAAAACATTTTGGATCTAGCACATGATCTCGGCTTTGAAGGTTTGAACGAACGTGATGTGCTTGATCTACTTGAAGTTGATAGGAACTCATTCAGTTGCAAACAGAACTGACATTTAATGAAGAGACAGAGCCTGTTGTATCGAAACAGCTAACATCAAAAATTTGTCGAAAGCTTTTTCCTATTTCGAACAAGGAATAAACATCCTCCTTGAAAACGATCCTGACGTCGAACGTAGCGCTAAAGTTTCTGGAGGAATTAACTCAGCCATTAGCTGTTATACATTACTGAAGAACGAAATAGACAAGAAGGCAAGACAAACAACGTTAGACAATTTTTCTAAACCAAGCCCATCCTTACCAGCGAAAAGTGATGACGACAGTGATCTGCAGGTTACCATTTCTTCATCGTCTTCAGATTAAAGCCATTAAAAAAAATATGTATGTATACATACACATATTTTATGTAACATAAAGTTGTTTCATTTTTGTTTATACATTATTGTTGGTTATTGGAGTCTGTTATTATTTTATATACAAATGTATCTACTTGTTATGTATGTATTTTTGATTTAAATGAAATAAAAAGATAAAATGCATTTTGAATGATAAACCAATTGATTCCTTATAGAGCTTTTCGCTTTGCGGCCAAGTTTTGTGGAACGTATCTTGGCCGTAAAACGAGGTGTGGGTGTATTTGCAATTTGATTGAAGGAGTTTCCAGTTTTTCTTTTCAATACACTGAAATATTTTTCACTTCTGCTCCTAGAAAACGAGAATAACTAAGTGTCAGATTGAAAGTCTTCAATAAGAACTTGGTAGTTTTCTTGTTTTTTTGTTCACAGGAAACGATTTTTTTTTAATTAATTTTCCCGATAAATTCCAGGAAATATTATGTATTTCCTGAATAGAGCAATAAACTGAATGACAATTTCAAATATAGCAATTGAGATTTCACCAGATCCTTGATCTGTCATAATGTAACATTTTGATTCAATGTGTCATTTTGACATAATGAGTGATAACTGTCATTTCGAAAACCAATTGTTCATAGCGGCACTTAAGAAATACTCTATGAGGGTCAAAAGTATTGAAATATTCTTCATAGTTAGTAATTTTTATTTCTCATTTAGTAACTAGCAACTGTATTCGATCTACAAGCGTAATAATCAATTATTTGCCAGATACTTTTTTTCTTTCAATTTTTATCAATAATTTTTTATTTTTCTCTCTCAATTATTTCTATAAACACAATAGGGATTTGAAATTTAACAATAAACGGGAAATACTTCCAAATATTTCACAAATATATATCCACAAATATTTCCTAGTAATATTTTTTAATTGAAACTAAAAATATTAATATTATATAAATGGCTAATATCTTATACCTCTTTGTACCAGTTACATTAGTTGATCCTAAAATTGTGTCAATTGTAAAATAAACGTTTTTCTACAAATGTTTGATAAAATCATTGTGATTTATATTCAATGAATATTTGAGAACCTAATGGAAGTGTTTCGTTGTTCGTTGCTTAGAAGGGTATTCTTTTTCGTTGGTGGAGATTACAGCCAATGCATATATCTTTAATGCTTTCGCGGCCAGATAGTTCCCATTTCCGAGGTATTTGAATAATTTATGGAAGGAGCCTCCTGTCCCCCGTTCTTTTTTCCTCTCTTCTTCATCTTCTTCTCTCGCATTACGTCGGGATGGCATGCGCCCACCATTTGCGTAGCGAAGGTCGATCCTCGGGGCCTTCAGAGATCTCGGCTTAAAGGAAGAACCCTTGCGGAAACATTTGACGGACAGGATGTTCAGCTGAGATCCTGCCGTTGCCAGATCATCGCATGGAAAGACGGCACTAATGCACATAAAGTACTTGTATATATATACGCATACGTGTACACACGCATGCAAACAGTTTGATGAAGATGCTTGCTCTCTTTATTTACATTTTTTTCTCTCTGCCAATAAAACGTTGCGTGCCTGAGTGGAGTATTCATAACACAATAAAATACAAATGTAAACGCGAGTATTCCGCACACACACACACACACACACAAGTACTCGCACGCACGCAAAGGAAGGAAAAAATCCAATAAACGTCCTCCGCCTTGAATATTGGATTTTCCCAGAGTGGGCTTACACATCCAGGCAATATATGCACGCGACCCTTCGAGCGAGGAACGTCCCTTTTAATATGCTCTTCGGATACGCAGAGCAAACATGGAGGAGTTTCCGGGCTCGATAACAATTTAGGAAAAGAATTAGACTTAACTCTTCAAGTTATCAAAATCACTTACGAGGATATATATGAAAATGTACAGAATAGAACAAGAAATGGCTTTGCAAGTTGGGAAAGAATTATACTTACTCTTCAGATCTTCAAGAGGATATATAGGAAAATATATAGAATAAGACCTTACACCAGTAGAATTTTCTTTTCTATTTATTATTTAATTTTTATTGTATTAAGTATATATTTTCTTGATTTTTTGTTGCAATAAATGTTCCAATTATTATTTTATACAAGAATTATCTCTCAGATTAACATTGCATTTGAGTACCATTAAAATATAGCTAAAACGAAATTTAGGGAAGAATTATTGCATTATTAATTTATTTGTATTTCTTCATTTTTATTGTATTGAGTTTATTTAATTTTTGTAGTTGTTGTTGCAATAGCTGTTATTATTATTAACAAAAAATTCCTGAGCAAAAATTATCACTTTAAAATCATAATAAATGTAATTATATATCTGTATTATCTACACTGTTGAAGAAAATTATAGAATGAATGCTACATTAGATGGAAAACTGCATTCTTCGTTGATAATATCACCTCGTGTAATACTTAGTTCAAATTCTATCTAACTGACTCAATATTTGTAGTTTAGAGTTTGAAGAGTTCTTTCTTAGAGTTTGTAGACCTCTTCAAAGTAGAAATTTGAGATATAAATCAACGATTCTAAAAAACACATCGAAATAATTGTTTTCTATAAAGTAATAGTTGATAATTTAAACACTGTTTTCTTAATTGTAATAACGAACAGAAAATTTTCTTCTAAAACTTCTTCTGTTCTTCACTAAACTTTCTCATATTTTCATACAAATCCTGTTTTTTTTCTTTTCATCAATTTTGTACTAAACAGATATATATTAATATTCCAGAATTAAACTCAATATATTTCTTTCAAGGATTTGTTTTCCAACACCAAATCTTGTAAATACAAATAAGTGTTTGTATTTTCTTTCATTTTTCATTTTGAACACTATTTATACTAATAAATATTAATAATTACTGTTGTCTGGACTATATTTAGATAGATTATCAGGGTTCCAAAACCGGTAAACGTTTAGCATCATTTCCTGACTAATATGAATACCAAAATTACTGTTAAATGTTTAATAGAAATACCGGTAATTTCATCGATAATATCTAAGTTGAATTAACAGTAATAAGGTATCGTTTATACAAAAAAAAACTATAAGAAAATAAAGCAATTAATTGATATTCGTATAGTCTTTTGTGCTTTAAATTCTTAATTTAAAAATGTATTAAAAAATTACTAAATAAACCTAGTTCTTTTCGCACTTTGAATTAACATTGCTTCATTTATAAAATTTTCTAAAAACTTGTTAATTAACTCTTTCAATATAATATAAAAATATACTACATAAAATTTCTACCAGTTTTCTCTTAAAAATTATATAAATAATGACTATTTTTTTTGCAAATGATATAAATAATCCTAAATCAATATAAATTATTACCAAATTTTTTGATGTGGAGGTGTAATTTTTTTTTTGTAACTTTAAACTATTAATAGACATTGACTAACTTTATGTAAATCAATGCTAAATAAGAACATTCAGGTGTATTGTATAATCAGTATACTGTATTAAACAATTAATCTTAGGAATGATGTAACAAGTTGACAAATGGGTAAAATTAATTTCATACAAAAAAAGTATAATTAATAACAGAGATAATAAATAGTAATTATGTGCATTCAAGTGAACAAAAGGGTAATATTAAACTTGGGAAATATTTCATTTGTGTATTATTTAGGAGGTTCGCAATAGCAGTTGATGAAAATACCGGAATGCGACAAAATGACTCCTCGTAAACTGTCCCCATTTGTATTTCGAACTTTTCATTAAGACAATAAAATCGCATTCCTTCCGAGCAAAATACCTCGCATTTCTTTCCCTCCCGCTCTTATCCTTCATCCTTCATCTCTTACATTCGTTTCCACAGTTTTTACATTCGTTTCATCTACTTCTGTTTCGTTAACATCTGACTAAATGAGCTCTCATTTTTGAAGACAGATATAATCCGCTTTCGTGCGAGTCAATAAAAACTGAAGGGACTTTTCTCTAATTAATAGAACGAAATAAATTAGTGCGTTGAAACGTTCGATCGGAGATGGGAGATTGTGCGAAGTACAGGATGGACAGAATCGAAGATGGAATTGAATGGAATTGAAAGCCGGGGATATCGGGAGTTTGTTCGGTGCTTCGGCCGATATGTGCGGAAGATGTTATCCCTATCCGTATAACAAGGACAAAGAAACAACGGCAAAGAATGTAATCCCAACAACAACGACGACGTAATTAATTGAAACAAGATAAAATAGAAAGGACGAACGGACCGAAAAAAAAAGAACGAATGGGAGGATGAATTCAGGAGATAATACTAAGGAACAATTGTCCGGACTTCTTTTTAACGGAGACTAATTGAAACTGTGGATTAATTCCTGCTACATGGACTATAATCAACTGTTATTGATGTTGTGTAGTACGTGCATATACATATGGATTGTATTATGTAATATGGATTGGGGTAATTTCACGCATACTGTAATCGATTATTTGCAGCTTCGAATATTGACCAGAAACTTTATGGAATTGAACTGAACTCTTTGTTTGTAGCCAAAATTGTATTCATTTTCCATTATTCCATTATCATTTTGTGTTCTTCAATTTAAAGATTTTGAGAATCTAACAAAAGTTGATGCAAGACAAAATGACAAAGCAAAAATAATAATATAGTATTATTGCAAAGGGCTACATATCATAGGTGTTTCTGCCCAATATGAAGTTATATTACCTCATATAGTACGGCTTCGATAATTCCGGATTCGCTAAACTCCCTTTAGAAATAGTACAAAATAAACTAATTTTGCATTGACGTTTTACCAATAAGCTCTACTTTTCATCAAATATTTTTGTATTATATGTCTTAAATTAACATTAATTATAAATTATTATAATAAAGTTAAACTAGACATATTGTGTTTGGATCGATGAATGAAAACTAGTAACCAATACATTATGTAATAATTGAATCAGACGCTATGTATTTTGCATATGATGTCCCCTATTTGATTATCACTTCTAATTAAATTAGTATACACTATGTTCCCAGCTAAGTTGACTTTAGATTAGATTCCTAATTGTTGTCGTTCGATCATGCAATTTATTGTAAGTAGGAGTAACGACTTGGCTCGTTGTCGATTCAAATCAATAGGTCCCTATTGCAAATAGTTGAAGCAAACTTTGCCCTGTTTGAGTTAGGTAGACTAACATGTTTTTGCGACCCCCGCTCTTCCTCCGCTACCTTCCCCAATCCTACGTAATCAATTAACGTCGGAGACGTAGTAATTTAGTAATTAGATACATTTTAATCCCATCCTTTCCGAACAAGAACCATTCTCTCTCTCTCTCTCTCCTCTCCACTGCTGCGTCCAGTTTTTTTCTCTCCTTTTTCTTCCCATTCCTATCTCCTTCAGCCTGTTGTCGCCGCAGCCGTGTGTCCGTTTTCGGGGTTGTCAGATCCATTTGCGTCCTTTCTCATCCTGTCAGTTTAATTAGAATGCTACCCCCACGGCTGCTGCACGTCTAATTGAGATTAATACTTGATGAAAATACGTTTCTTTCATGTTCTTCCCAAATTAGTTTAACGCGCTCCAATTAGACACACAATCAAAATGTCTTTATCCACTTTTTTCCCTTCACAACTCCTTCACGGTACAAAATAAGAAACAGCAACGCAAAGTAAATAAGAAAGCTTCGCGTTGATCAAGGATGATGCCCTTTTTTCCGCTCCTGTGAGCTTCGGGTCATACTTCATGGGCAAATTTATGCATGGGTCATATTTCAATTTCACGCCATACGTCCGCCCCCTCCTCGCAGCGCGAAACAAAGGAACGAGAGAGAGAAGAAAAAAAAGGGAATAATTTTTTCGCGTCACTGTTTTATTTCCGCTTGCGAAACGTTGGCCATGCTGCGAATCCAACCATTTGTTAGCAATGCGAAATTGTTGCATTTCGCAATATTTGAAGACATGTATGAATCGCCGTAGAATTATTATGGATATTTATTACGTACGATATATTTGTTTCAATTTGTATTAATGCAATATTTTCTTTATTTAAATATCAATTTACATTCATCAAAAATAATATTAATCCACCTTTTTTGTCATTATTTAAACAAACTATCAACTATTAACGCATTTCTGCTCTTTTTTCAATAATTTAAGTATTTGAAAGGAAAATGGTAATATGTATTTATGTATTTTACCAAAAATTATAAGTGAAAAGATTTTTTTAAATTATTTTGGATTGAAATATCTGTTATTAATAAAAATATGTGTTTCATATCAAAATTATGAATATTCTAATAAAAACTCCACAATTAATAATGATGAGCTTCTTCATTAAAATTATAAGTTAAAAACTTCTGTTAATAATATGATAATTACACCCATACCTCGCTATACGGTAAAAACACTTTTTCGATATACCATATTGCCAATCTTGCGCAAGCGCAATAATTGATTCGTTATACGGCTTTTCGCTTTGCGGCCAAGTTTTGTGGAACGTATCTAGGCCGTAAACACGAATAATAACAAAGGTTTGTTTACGGTGAAATTTTAAACTTTTTGTTAATTCTGATACAGTTAGTTTTAAATTAATTAATTAAAGAAACAATTAGTAAATAACAGTTGTACTTATAAATGTTTAGAGTTTATACAATAAATTATTAATGAATGATCCTGAATGATCCTTATTATAGAAAATTCCACTATTTTCTATCAATAATTCATGTAAGAAGTTATATAATAAATTCTTAATAAATATAAATATTATAGAAGTTTCCACCATTTTGAGTGTACAAATATGTTTAAAAATGAATTGTATAGAAAGATCAACGTTTTTTTAGTAAATTAATTATATAATGAGTTCATACTTTCATATTCATTATGGAAGTTTTCTTTATTCTGCGTAGATTTTTAAGAAAATATTTTATAGAAAGAAGTCAAGGAATGATTCATATGCAAATTGATTGTATGTTGTTTTTTTTTTAATTATTAATGATACAGATTTTGCTGTTACAAAGACATTAGTTTTATATAAATTGTAACAAATTTATAGGGAACGTCCGGTTAAAAGGTTTTTAAATGTAAAATACTAAATAATTGCAGCGAATTCGGGGCAAATTTGCGTTATTTAGGTACGGGCCAGTCATAATGCAGTCACTAATTACACGCACGCATATATATTCGGTCCGGCCCGAATGCGAATAGTAAAATAGATTGGTATTGCTCCGTCTCCGGTGATGTAATGCAATGTAATGTTATGTAATGTAATTGGATTTAGGGCGTAACACGTGATTTCAGTTTGCCGGCAATTAACATCCATAATAATGAAATCTTACTGCGTCGGAGTGTTTGTGTGACTATGTGAGTGCATACGCATACGTATGTCTATGATTATGTGTGAGTGTGTATGTGTGTGTGCAGTTCCTGGGGACCCGACGGTATTATTGTGCATGGATGTGTACCAAATGTACACATGAGCATTGTGTCCTCGCCCACAAATTCCCTTCCATATAAATGAAACGATAATTAATCGCTGCGACGAGAGGCACATCCGAAGAACAAAAATAAACTGGACGAATAAAACTAGAACCAAACTATAAATGTATGCGCCGGAGAAACCGCTTCATTAATCCAACATACACACACACAAACACACACACAGCGGTTCAAGCTTGATTTATGCGAGCATTTCCTTTTTTTTCCACGGATAAATCGATTCGTGTAAACCCGATGCCGGTGTCCGCCTTGTAAATTCGGTCGACGTATAATAGTTTCCAATTTGATTTATATGTCAATAGTTCCATTTCGTGCATTGTACAGTCCTTATTAGCCGGATTGACAGTGACTACCTTCATCAGTTTTATATGATTAAGGCTTGGTTGACTCATGATTCATTTGGGGACTAAATTTGATTTATTTTTAATATATTTACTACCTAATACTGTACTAGTGATCTAGTACAAAAGTTAGTTATTAGAACAAAATATAATAACATTTTTAATGCTTTAAAGATGTAATCCAATAATAATCACACCCTATGTATATCCAAATATCTTATTTCAAATTAAAATGATTAAAATTCAGAATTTACCTATAAGTCCAGTAAACGTTCGCCTAGTACATCTGAATCCGGGATTCCCCTGGAAATCAAGTGAGGCTCTGAATCAAGTGGACCTCTCGATCAAATGAGACTTTGAATAAGTATCCGATTCACTTTTAACCAGAAAACAGTTGATTGATATAAAATTGCAAGTTTGGCGGTTGAATTCTTCTTTTTCTCCTTGTAAAACACGTAATCAATCTCTATATAAGTCGTGAACACCTGTACATTCAATATAAAGAGTGTACGTGTACTTGCAGCTGCGATTAAAAAGCAATTAAATAGGAGTGAACACCTGCGTCCGCAGCTACGACTCAAAAGCCATTAAATAATCCATATAAGGAGTGAACACCTGCACTTTACATCTACGATTTGAAAGCCTTTAAATAGTCCATATAAGGAGTGAACACCTGCACCTCGCACCTGCGACTCAAAAGCCATTAAATAATCCATATAAGGAGTGAACACCTGCACTTTACATCTACGATTAGAAAGCCATTAAATAGTCCATATAAGGAGTGAATACCTGTACTTTACTGCTTCACAATCTCCAAATAACTTCTGATCTTTGCAGCTGCGATTTTGAAAGATATAAACAAGAAACAAGAAAAAATATTATTGCTGCAAAGGGCAATGGACCTTAGGTCTTTCTCTACTTTCTTTAGATGATCTTACTTCCTTGAAAATACTCCAAAAAATAAAAGAAAAGTTTTTTATACTTCCCATACATTATTATTTGATAAAGAAATGACTAGTCTATTCCCATCTTTATACTTAATATTATATTTGTATATCTATTTACATCATATTATATCTTGCTTAAATCTATTTGAATAATTAGAAGATACATACACGTACGGGAACTTTACTTTTCAATTTTCTATTGATAAACAAAATAACTAGTCTATACGTATCTTTATAAGTGTTAGGAGATATTTATACCTTTTTACATGGTTTAATTTCTTACATTACTTTACTTCTCAATTAATAACTATACATCTTACGGATTTAATTATTATAACTTTGAGCAGAAAAACATTGGTCAATAACCATTTGACACTTAATGAATCAATAAAGGTGTTCAAATTTAAAAAATGTAAATTCTGGAAATATATTTTCATAACAATCTAAATAAATTAATGTATATATAATAAATAAATGTATAGAGTACAAATACATACTATACAGTATACACTATAATATAGTAAAATTTTGTTGTATATAATTTGTTTAATTAGTGTATTAATTTCTTATATAACATAATAATATAATCTCATGATGAATAGGATTGATTGCACTAACTTTTAGTTCCTTTTAAATACCAGGTAACAATTAATTAAGTTGCTGGAAGTTACTTAATGTCATTAGAACAAGATTCATATATGAGAAACACATATTCATAATACAATGCAATAAATAATAATCATGAAAGTTCGCTAAATCTTATATAGAAAAAAAAAACAATAAATAATAATTTGTTAGTGCTTTCATGATGATCGAACGAAAACAACAACAACAACAAGAACGTAAGAAGAAAAAGAAAAATATTAGAAAAAGTGAACTTTCTTATGGAACAACTTCCATGCATGGCAGTAAGCTTCCCCCTTTCAGGCGAGATTAATATAAATAAATGAGGATTTTGAGGGAGCCGTGATTTATGCTGGAAGTTCGTTCCCTTTTCCCATACATCCCTATGCCAACGGTCCTTCACCAAAAAAGTACGTAGCGCTCACCGTGAAACGCGTTTCGTCACGGGACCGCACGTGGCGCGAAAATATGAAATTCGCTATGCCCAGTAGCGAGCGGTATATAGATTGTACTAGTTAGCTACATATAAAAGCCATGGATTCATGGGTTCGCGCGAATTCGAGGGGATGAAAAGGGATCTAATCAGTAATCCGGTTTGCAGAGCGGAAAAGGCCATCGCATCAGATTACTTTTACTGTTGTACCATCCCCGACGCGCGTCGAGATTAGATTGCCTCTGTCGGCTCCGAATTATAACAACTATCGCTTATAATTCGCATCCCGCAAACAGCGAATGCAAATTTTTAGTGGAAACAATTCGATTCAAACGCGTTCAGGTGTAATTTGTGTCAGTATCGTAGTTACGCAATAGACGAGACGAATTCACATCAACGGATTAATGAATAGATAATGTAAATTCGAGAAATGCCTTTCATATACAAATATAAATAAAGACTAACATCTTGGGAATTATGATGATTTTTCTTCAAGAAAAAATTAAGTAAGGAATAGAAATATATGTTTATATTACGTAAGTTGTCTTTTTTCAGGACTTTATTTTTAAATGGTATTTTTAAAGTCGTGCATGCCTTTCAATCAACTAAAAATATCTTAAGAATATAGACTTAGTTCATCATCAATATAGCACATCACTCAATAAGTCTCCAGCCAAACTGAGAAAAACGTGTCAATGGTGTATTGTTTTGTGTGCATGTGTTTAGTGTGAGTGTATAAATGTAATGTCTTTAAAGGTATCAGAAAGTAGTGTGTTTACAATTTGATCATGCGAAAGTAGCTTTCGTAGTAACAGCACCTACAAACAGTTTGCTAACATCGGACCAAAACCCCATGTCACAAGACAATGAACAAATTGAACCTTAAAACGATATGTGTCAAAATTTAATAATATTTTGACAATTAGTCTATAGGTTACAATGGTTTTAATGTCCTCATTTTTGTAATTTCCAAAACAATGCATAAAAAACGAATTTCGTCTGTTGTTAAAAATTGCTTTTTATTTTTAAACATAAGAGTTTTGGATTTTTGACCAGCGAAAAAAAATATTATTAACTTGTACTTGAACGTTCTGGTAGCCCAAAATCGGCAGTAGTTCCAGAAAACATAAAAATTGTCCTCAAAATAGTTTTGAAAGATACCTTAACGGTATCAATTTTTTTTTCAATTTTAACATTTCTCTTTATTGTGCTTATACACCAGGAACTTAAAAATAGTTTAAGAACTCGGTGGTTAACAATAACAATAGCAAAGGAATTGGTAACAAAATCATAACAAAAGAAGATTTTCATAGACATGTGCCTTACAATCTAAATGGTGTACTGTTTTGTGTGCATGTGTTTAGTGTGAGTGTATAAAGGTAATGTCTTTAAAGTTATCTGAAAATAGTGTGTTTACAATTTGATCATGCGAAAGTAGCTTTCGAAGAAACAGCACTTACAAACTGTTTGCTAACATCGGACCAAAAATCCATGTCACAAGACAATGAAAATGATGGTCAAATTGTACCAATTCGAATTGCTTCCAGTATGAAGTCTTGAAATCTTATTTAAACCATTTTTTAATTGGAAGAAGTACAATTTTATCGTTCTATTTGTATATAGGATATTTCAATGACAGAAAAACAAAGCAACATTTGCAAATTAATCAAAATTAGTACATGTTACCTACACCTAAAAACGTGACACATACCCTCCAATAAAACTGACCACCAATAGGTTTCATCATCTTCAATGGTGAGATACTTGGACATGCATATTGATAGAGGGTTGACTTGTAACAACCAAAAGATTTTGTACCTAGAACATACTTTTTTGGTTTCATTTTTTATAAACATTTCGTACAATTTCTTTACAACTTATTTTGATTTGTACATTATTTTTTACCTAAAACAAATGTTTAACAAATGATTTACTACATAATGATTCAAACTATATTATTTCTCCTATTGATCAACAATCTCACTTTATTCTTTTTTCGAATATTCTGTAATTCCAAGAAGTTCGAAGTTGTCTACTTCTAATTGTAGTTGTTACGATGTTCCAGTATAATGAAAAGTAATTGCCAGGAATCAATAATTCCTTCGTAATACTATTTACAAACTTCTCGAAGTTACGTAACATAATACGTTATTAATGTGCTTTAATAAACTTTGAGATCCAAGTAACAAAAATAACATCGAAATAAACTTTCATAATGATCAAACAATGTATGTACGTACGTACATAATATTATATAAAATTATTATATTTATTTAAATTTTGATTTATAAATGGAAACGCTATTGATATCAATCCTTTTCATTTCCATTTTGTGCATATTGTATAGAGTTTATTCGTAATTTTCACAAGCCTATTGTTTTACCGTAATTTGATACAAATAATTGTAATTTTAATATGCTTTCATACACACAAATAATTTTATTATTTAGAATATGTTTCGCCAGTTTTGACAATTTTTTAATGGACTTTCATTTCGTATAAAATATTTACCATAAAACATGTTTTGAATTTTGCAACAAAGATTTTTTTATTAATAATAATATTTATTGTAATAATAATTACAAAAAAAAACTTAATACAATAACAAAAAAAAAGTTAAATTTCATATCATAGGTTACTTATTGCATTCTGATTTAGTTTAAAATTTGATTTACTTTTTTATATACATTTTATTTGAGAAATAGATCAAATTTGTATAAAATATTTTAAAATACTTTGGTCGATAACCCTTTGGTTAAATTTGTGACCCATACGTTTGGTTTAACATTTGTTGATGATGTTTCAAGTCATCACGTCGTATAAATTACTTTTGGTGAAAAATTAAGGAGACTTTTTCAGTAATTTATGTTATGACTTGCTGATCTTGACACAAGGTGACAGCTGTCATAGTGCAACCCTTCTAAAACATAATGCTATGTCCCATTAATTGGTATTACTATTTACTAAGTATGAAATAAGTATATTCAAGTTATGTGCATAGATGTATGCTAACTACCATTAGTTATTATGTTGACATTTGTCGATTATACTGGTGACAATGCTGTCATGTTCATAGTAGTTGGTACAGCTATGATCTCATTTCATGCACAGAGTAGATACAACTGCAGAATATGCTGTTGACTTGTTTGTAATATGTAATACCAAAGTGGCTAAACTAAATAAATATGCCAGAAATCAGGAGTTCCAGAGGTTCGCGTGCCTCTTCCTAAATCGGATTTGGTTCAAAGTAAGCGATGCGATTTTCTATTTGCTCTGCAGCTTTCATCTTTCCCTGCTAAACCATTAATCCTTCCGTCCCGCCTTACTTATTTATTTATTTCGTGCTCTCCCGTTCTCCTCTCTCTCCTCTCTCCTCCTTCCGGCCTTATTGCCAGAATCCACTTCCGGGATTTCGTTCCGCTCCTCTCGTCTTTACTTTTTTCCTTCCCTTCTCTTTTTTTTCTATTTTCCTCCCTCGACGAGGACGAAGGATGATTTAAATTCCGGTTGCGGTGTATCCCCGAAACCGCTTATTCGCGTAGTTTGTGCTCGACGGCGTCGGTGAAGGCCTGACAAAAGAAGTGAGTGGCGGGCCTCCGCGGATTCCGCGGCCAAAATACAAAATAGACCGCTTAGGAGACGTGAATTTACCACCGCCGTTTCCCTGTAAAATGTATTCGAAGGAAGGCGAGGCGCGTGGCGCGAATCCTTAAGAGCCTACAGCAAACGAGCCGGAACAAGGACGTAAATCATTCCTTCCTGATGGACACACGGAGAACCCCCTTTCAATATACCCCAAAAAAGAAACCCTCGTATTTTTATTAAAAATTAAGTACTGTAAGTAAATAGAGTCAAGATCTTTCCTCCTGAATCATGTAGCATCACTCTATCAAGAAGCATCAAAGCTTAGGCACAAGCGTCTGATCCCATGATACCAATATAAAGGTAGGATAAATTTCTTAGAGTGTCTCAGTGGATTCGGATTGTATCTATGGGAAATATGTGATCTAAACTAAGTATTAAACGATAGACAGTACCAACTTATCTATTAGGTACACTAATTAGGACCCACGGGGCTTTTTGATATCCCCGAGAGTTTTTGGGTCTACGAGAATTTAGAATCAATGAAAATATAATTGAATTAGAATACTAAAAGACATATTTCTTATTAATTTCCTAAGACAATTATCCCGACATAATCTACATAATTGGTACCCGAGAGGACAACAACAACCTTAATGCGGCTCTAACCATAGCAGTAAGTTTAGCAACATACATCCTGGTAAGTAAAAAATATCAATAACTAAAATGAAACAACCATAATTATTTAATTAATTTTCATTGAAAAATCTTGAGCAAATCAAAAATGACTCCAATTTGAACTACGAAGATAACCATAACGACTAGACATACGACTAAATCAAAAATGTAAAGAGAAGCACATCTGTAACTCATTTCCGCCCTCACCGGAAAAGATCGGTTGGTAAGGTTCTCTCTTCTAATCTCTATCCCTGTACCTCTGTCCTATTATTATTTTCATTACGATTATACATCTCTTGTATTACTGTATACTTTATACTCTTATTTCAGCCTGGCGCGTTAATCTTATTCCGAACTACGAATCTCCAAACACATCTAAATCTATGAAGATCTGCCGAATTAGTTATTCTATCATAAAAGAAAAATCAAGTTACCTTAATTATTAATATAACTTGATTTTTCTTGATTAAGGCTTATTATATATTAGAATATTATTCAACCTAGAAATTTACAAAATCTAAAAGTTTCCAAACATAAAATTAAGAAAAGTTTAAATATCATACAGCATTCACCAAAAAATGGATCTTCGTGCAATAATAATAGCATGTTAAATAAAAGTAAGTCAAAAATGTGTAGAGAAATATAACAAAATTTAAGTAAAATCATTAGTTATTCTATCGTAAGTTAATAATCAAGTTATACTAGTTAAACTATGACGATAATTTCTAACAAAATTCTAGAAATTCCTAGAAATATACATATTCCAAACGCTTAATTAACTTGTTATTTAAAGTCAATTTAGGTTACATTTTATCTTTCAATAAGACGTTGAGTTTGGTAAAGTACATTAATTAGCGTTTTATGAACTATCAGTAACTATTTTATTAAATGTAAATTATGTATCCTTTATTAATATTTGGAAAGCGCGAAACATGAAGTTTCCAAACGTACTTATTCAAACTCAATTTATATTATATTTTCCTCTGTTTAAATAAAGGTTGAATCCAACATATTATTTTATTAAATCTTAGTAAATAAATAATTGATATAACTTCCCATGTTTAATTTATATTACAACACTTTATAACCGTTATTTATTATTAGAAACTTAATAAAATAAATGCTTTTTTTAAATGTATTATTTGTTGTTTTATTGTTGATTGAAAGAATAATATATTTTGATTGAAATTTCATTTCCACATGGTTTTATTTTCAAATCTAAATATTTCCTGTCTTTCGCCTTCGGCAAACAGAAGACAAGAAAACAGAAGAATTCAATATCCGCCCTTTGTATTATTTATTAAAAATTATCCCTCTCGGCTGTTCGTCCGATGCAAATTCCATTATTTAACAACACAAAAAGTGTATTCCTTATGGCAATCGATGCAGTGACCCGACTCTCCGAGATAAATCTGAGTTCGAGGAAGAGAACAAAATAAAGCAACGCGTTTCAATCGGAACGGCAAACATCTTTGTTTTATTGATTGTAAAAAAAGGAATAAAATAAAGAAGAAATGTATATATAAATTATTTCAGGGAGAACCGCCGCTGGAAACGCGATAGTTCGATGCATCAACGTGGATGTAAACAAGATATAAGATGTCATATTGGAAATAATAAATTTCCTCTCCTTCTCCTTCTCCTTCATTCTTCTCCATCGATGGGATTAAGTAAATTCGCTTCGAACTTTCCCAATAGCAAAAACTCCCTTCGTTCCACTATAAATCTTCGTACGAAGAAAAAAAAAATCGCGAAATAACATCTAATATTCATACCTATAAAACATTTACTTTCTGGGATGTTTTCGACAACCTTTCCTCATCCTCCAATCGTACTTAATTCAGTTCGAAATTTCATACGAAGCATCCAATTCTGAAAAGTGAATAAATATTTTCTACAATTCAATATTGTTTATTGGTATAATCGTTTAAATATATCAATTCATCTAATACATGAAAATCTATAATCTAGAATCCACTAATTATTATTAGTAATGAAGAAAATACTTAATGGAAGAAGTATAGAAGAAAATATCATCAATTATTATACACCAAAACCTCGCTTTACGGCCTAGAAACGTTCCACGAAACTTGGCCGCAAAGCGAAAAGCCATATAAGGAATCAATTATTGCGCATGCGCAAGATTGGCAACAAGTAGATACGTTGGAAAAAAGATTTGTTGTCATTATAGCGAAACATTTTAGGCCGCAAATCGAAAACGTGCCTTAATTGAAGAGGGCCGTTATAGCGAAATGCTGTATATAGAGCGGCCGTATAGCGAGGTATGGGTGTACCATATTTTCTAAGTATAAGACGTAGCATTTTACGAAAATAATTAAATTTAAAAACTGGGTGCGTCTTATACAGTGGACGAAGATTGAATTTAGTGTAATATGTTTTTCAAAGTTTGTACACCAAAATGAAAGTCCATTTTATACTTAAAGAAATACGGTTATTGTATGAATGATATTTTCAATCCTTAAATTTAAAAAAAATAAGTTGGATGGGTGACTGTTACCATATAATATGTTTATAAATTGAAAATTTTCAGTAAATTTATTAACACAATAAGCATACATACAAATACGTGAAAAATAATTGAAAATTAAAAACTAAAATTTTATAGATTATTTTCATTAAGTAAGATGGATAAAAAGTTTTGAATGAAAAAAAAACCTAAATAGTGATCTATTGTTTATAAAATGTGTTAATATATGAAATATAATGCAAGTTCAAAGAAAGTTTACTAAAAATAACTTAAGTATTTCGCTGTTAACAAAATGATTTCACGAAGTTTTGTATATAATTAAATAGAATGTCATGTAATAAGTTGTAATGTATAATATATAATACTAACTAAATAGTAATCAAACTCTCTATATTCGTGATAAATATTAAATAGTAGGTGAGAGACATAGGCAACCCAATATACAAATTCAACTAATAATTCAAGAAATATCATCAATTAACTTACTGTTTGTTTTGCTTATTTATTTAATTATAACAGTAAAACTCCTTCTTAAACATCCATATTCCTAACCTAGCATGTTTACAATAAAACTTATATTTAACAATAAATATTTATAAAGAAGTGACTTTAATTATATAATGAAAATGCAATACATTTTGTTTACTAATAATTATCTATTTAATTTACAAATATTTATCTGAATTTACAGAAAGTGATGTAAATAACTAATAATATATGTTGTCGATTCCATCCAAAAGTAGTGAACATAGTTTTAATAAATTTAATGGTTAAACTTGTTCTATTTCATATCTTGTAAAAGAATTTAAAGAATTAATATTGTCAATCAGCAAAATATAAAGTACTTCGTAATTATTTAGTAGAAATAATTCATTAATGAGTAACAAATTATGTAGAAAGAAAACTAAAATAATTACATTAAGTAATAGTTATATTATTATATATTTTATACATTATTGTAGGAACTATATTTATTAGAAGGTTTTAATTCATTTTGTCAATCGATCATGAATCAAGTCAATTGTGTATTTGAAGATTATTGTGTTTACTTTATATGTTATAAAAAGAAGAAAAACAATTGTTCATAATAAAATGTGCTTTGTTTCAAAATTTCACACTTAATTATGTATCAATTAAGAAAACATTGTAATAGGTTGGTTTTTGGACTATTGTGGTGAAACCTCTCTATTTTATTATAGTTAATGATTTACCTATACTATTATTTACATTCATGTTATAGGGTTTGTGAATCCATTATTGTCTAACTAAAATAACTTATTAGTAGATGAAATTAGAAAAAGAAAATACAAATATAATTTCTATTAAATTTTCAATTAAGATCATATTTAAATTACACGTATATTTTAATTAATAATTAATGACAACGTTTCGTTACATTTTTTCATCATAAATTCACCAGTCTCTACCAAAGATATTTGGATAAAAAAGGAACGAGCGTAACGAAATATTTAATTAAAAACATTGTCACATTCTGATTAAAACATGAAGTGCGGACGATATACACAAAACATAGAAATTAAGAAACCGTGAGCTCGGTTTAAAAGGAGATTTGAAAAGCGGAAGTGTTTCCGGTGTGTGTTTTAATTGAAAAGGAAACAGGGGAGGTGCACGGAAAGCGGATTTTGCAGAAAACTTTAAATGCGGGCGTTTGATTCCGAGTTACGGCGGAGGGTGCAAGAAAGGGACGGGGTTGCAGTAAGAAGAAGGTGGCGGAGGAGAAGTTGGCGGGGGGTCGAGCTGCGAACATTTCTTAATTAAATAATGTAACTTTTCCTTCGTTAACTTTTATCGCAGAATGCACACTCGTTGTTTCGTTTTTGCTTTTTGCCCTCCACCCGATTTCCTCCCGTTGCAAAGCGAGCGCGAAACTTTCCTCGGAACATACTTAGCTTCCGTTAAATCATTTCTTCGGCCCGATTCAAAGCGAAAAACTGCACGGTGCGAAGTGCGAGAGGTAGATACGCCCTTAGTCCCATATTAATTACCTTAACAGTAGAAGTTTTTAATGTAATCCTTGCCGGAAATTCACTAATTTGAAAAATTATTATTTACCGGTAGGCCACCCATGTTACATCATGTTTTTATAATATGTCAATAATTTATTAATTTTGTTATCAAACTTAATGATAATATAATTTAATGCAACAACTACAAGAAAATACAATAAATAGATATATTTATCCGTTACTGCAAAGGGATGTAGACCACAAGTCTATAAACACAAGTCTTAATAGCATATGCATTATGAGGTTTCATATCAACTCCTCTTTACGTAACCAAGCTTCAATATTTGTGGATTCCTCTAAAGTTCAACTAAGTCTAGAGTTTGACCACAGCATTCCATTAGAATGTTAATTTTATAAGTTGTATTAAAATACAGTGGTACCTCGATATACGAGTGCCTTAACATACGAGTGTTCTGAGATACGAGCCGCGATATTTTGCTTTGAGATGAGAGCAAGATTTGAGATACGAGGAATCGCACAGTACACCGGTGCACACGACACCAACAGTTTCTCCCACCTCAGACCAATTGCTTTGAGATACGAGCAATTTGACATACGGAACGAATTAAACTCGTATGTCGAGGTACCACTGTACTACATATTGAAAAATTAACACTTATATCTGTTGAACACATCAAAAATAGTCTAATCTTTAATAAACAAACGTAATGTAATAGAGAATCATTAATTATTATAATAATATTATAAAAATAAACGTAAATAAATCAATATTTTTCTAAAAGATCTTTCTAAAATCTCGTATAATAAAGAGATATTTGTGAACATTTACTATTTGATCCTGTTTATTCCATTTAAAGGCTTTAAAAATAATATACAATTATTCATTTAATTGTAGTTTATTTAATAATGAATTAAGAGTAGAATCTAATTAAAATAATTAAGTTAAAAATCAATTATATAATATATCACTAATTATAACCGTTCCCAAATGCAAATGAGACACATAGGTTAAACAATGGAATGCAATATTCTATTATACACACTTGCATTATTCACTGTCTGAAACGCAAATAATTAACGCTCGCATTCATTAATAATACCAATGTAATGTACTCGCATTACTTGGCATTAAATACGCATTCTCTGTATTATATTTCACTTGCTTTCGTTAAACTATGCATATTGCAATCGATTTACTCACTGGATTATTTAGTAAATGTAATTATTTTACGATATTCAATTATTTAAATGAAATCTATTGTAATGCGTGAACGGTATAACCAAAGGTCGATAGCCCTTTGTAACAAATGATCTGTTTATTATTTCGTAATGGTTATATAAATCGGTTTCAATTTTATGTATTTCTTTATTTTCTATTATTATAATAAATATTAGTATTTCAATCAAATTAATTGTAATTATGAGGAAAAAGGCTTGGATATTTAATTAATTTAACATTACTTAAAGAAAGAGCTTTGATGGTTGTTTGATTGTTCAACTTTTATATTACACATTATAAAAGTTAAAAGTAAAACATAATCACAAAAGTAGTGATTCTGTTTGTACTTTCAGTTTGTATGACAAGTTGCATAGGTC
Source organism: Nicrophorus orbicollis (assembly GCA_018845635.1). NCBI lineage: Eukaryota > Metazoa > Arthropoda > Insecta > Coleoptera > Silphidae > Nicrophorus > Nicrophorus orbicollis. The sequence continues at coordinate 521,839 of JAFMTC010000244.1, forward strand.
AAAGTCCGAAAGGATATTATCCTGAGTTACGCTCATCTCTAAAGCCCTAAGGATTCTGAGTTTGCTTATAGAGCAGCTCCATAGATGGAGCCTGTATTAACTATTCTAAGATATTAGACTGAATTAATGGCACGGTTTCAAGGGATCGCATACTAAATGAGGAAGATCGAAGGAAGAAGAAGTAGAAGTAGAGTGAACTAATTCAAGAAAATCCCTTTTAGGATGAAAGATAACCAAATCAGATGAAAGGATGAGAGGAGAAAAACGATGAAAGAAGTACCATTCAAGAAAACAATATACACTGCGTTAAAAGTTCAAACTTCAAACAAATCAAACACTCAGCTGAAATATTCATATGTTCGTATAATAAACACATATTCGGATAACGAACATAACATAAAGTACTTCTTGGCGTTACTTTTGAGTGTAAAGAGTTAAGAATTTAAGGGGTTTCTTAAATTTGGAATCGGTTAACGAACAATTTGGGAAGCGAATATCGTATTTGAACGGATTATGTTAATTGACTACTACATTCATCCACTACAGCAAAAAGTTAACCGAAAGTAATTTCAGAATATCATAGAAATATTAAAGCACTTCCAAGAAAATTGAAATAATTTTGTAGTTTATTATTTTATTTTCCGGACCTATAGTCTATAGTCCTTTGCAGCAATATAATTAGAACTTTTTTTTGTAATTCTTAAATTTTGTAGTATTGAGTATTTTTTTCTTGTAATTATTTTCTTGCAATAAATATTATTTTACTATTTATTTAGCAAAAAGTTTTATATTGAATATGAATTTATTATTATAGTCTAAATTATTTCAAAATTTAAGATTTTGCTGATAAAACTCAATATTTGTATTTTTGTTTTAACTTTAAAAAAAGAAAACTTTCTTTTCCTTTTCATCAAAATTTGGTACTCTTCTCAGTTACAGTTTTCATGAATTTCTGCTCAGAAGAAATCTTCAATCAGTTGTTAAAAGCAACTTTTCTAAACCTTTTGTGTTGGTTTGTGAACTACTAAAGAAATTTATAGAAATTGAAGAATTCTTTACTTCAAAAATTGTGTACAGTCAAACTGGAACCTTCGATCCCTAAGGGTCCTACGTATAGTTATAGTTATATACTAAAAGAGGGCGCAGCAATGTCCTAACAATCGTAAAATACTTCTACACTAGTTGATCAAAATCTCAATTAATTATCATAAACACGTCACCGCTTGAAATATGAGCGAATAATTAAGTTCATGGCTCATTCTTAATCACAATCACAATTAAAATAAACATCAATTACTTCAAAAGAAAAACGTATGTTCTTTAAATTTATAGTTTAAAAAAATCGTTTTTTAAGGAAATATAAAAGCAATTCGGATTTATTTGTTAAATCTCTGTTCAGTAAGAAATTGCTTAATTAAAATTAATATAATATTAATAAAAATTGTAAAATCATGTAATATTAATATAAAAAAATAATATTCTTTAAAATTGTTAATTAATTTTATTTAGTTTATTAGTTTTAATTAATTATATTAATGAGTTTGTGTTTGTTTCTGCAATTATATTGATTTTTAGTCAGAAATGGCTCATTTTTAGATTAATCGTAATGCGAAATATTAACAAATTTAGTACTTTAAATATATGTGAAAAAAAGGCTATTTGAATGTCTACAAATTTTAATTTAATTGCAATGTTTTTCAGCAAGAAGTGTTTATTTTATGAGTCATTATAATACAGGTATATATAGAAAGTGCGCCCTTTCGTAATCCTTTGTTTTCATTTATTTGCATAATATGATATTGTTCCTTTGTGAAGGGCTAGTCTTGTTTACAAGGGATCATTTGCCTTAAGGGTTTGAAGTTTGGTATTATGCAAATCAAAGGCACGGATTTAAAGTTGCATGTAAACCTTCTCAAGGAATCTCCTATAAGTTTGTGTATTATCCAGATATTAATCATTTGAGTAGTACAATATTTGTAAATTGAAGTTATTACTCTGTAATTGGCTTTGATTGAACTATTAAATAATGAATTTATCGCTGAGTCTAGTTATGAATGTACGTCTTTTGTGTGGCCATTCCATTGTTAGGGATTTAGGATTAGTGGTGTGTATTTGAGGAAATCCCTTGTGACCTCAGGAGATTTCTTATGTTTACATAACGAACATAATCTTTGCGTGTGAATTTACTGTGTGGAAGATCAAATGTGCACGTTTTAAACCGAAGTAGCTGATCTTTTCTACTGTGTTCTCACATGCTAGATTCCAAAGTAATACGCTATAATTAAAACCATACAACAGGAAGCATTTTTTGGGGAGATGATCATAAAACTGGTGGTAAATTTAACCAGCCTATACACAACAACGAATTGTTCGTAATAAAGAAATAAACCGTAGCCACAAATCTGCCGCAAATATTTCCGGTGATCAAGTGTGAAGCTCGAAATTGTGAGTGACAAGCGGAGTGTCCTTGGAAACTGGACGATTTCTTCAATTTTCAGCCCTTGCCTTGCTGTTGTCACATTTCAGCGTGACCAATTTTATATTGGCCATATTTTGGTTGCACCTTTTCTCTCCAGTTTACCGCACCTTCAATAAATCAAACCATTTTATTGATTCTTGTGGCCGCAAAGTAAGAGTCTCCGTTCTTCGGAAAGAACCGTCGGTGGTGTGGTTGCGCATCTGCGGTTGCTTCTTCCTTTTGAATCTGCCCTACCAAGGGACCCCCATTAGCTTTCATTAGTCCAAAGATGAATAGCTTGTATTGCACCAACATGCAGTCAAAACGCCTGTGATTTATGGTCCGCATGCCCTTACAATTGACGAAAAACTAGAAAGTCTTCGTTTCCTCTTCGATCTCACCACAGTAAACAATGAGTTTCTACAAAGGAAACTGTGAATTTCTAAACAGCAAAACGACTATACGAAACAAAGTCAGCTTTCAAGTTCCACAAAATAAATGATTCTACAAAGTATACGATTATTTGTTTAAAGCAATGATTTTTACATAGTAACTAACGATTTGTTACAAAATGAATGATGATTTTCTTAATAAAATGCAAATTAAAAGATACATTTATACAAAATTATGCTTCAAAGAGAAAATCATTAGATTTTTGAGCATAATAAATAATCAAATTAACAACTTGATTTTTTATTAGAAAATACAGTAAATTTAGATTTTCCATTCATTAAAAGAAGATTTTAACTATGTGAAAATCTAAATTTCAACTAGTTTTTTTAAATGAGATAGTAAATGTTTTTAGTAGAATAAATTATGAATTCATAAAATTATTTGTCATAATTTTTTTGTATGAAAATGATGATTTTTATAAGATTGATTTTACATAACAATCATCAATTGTTAATAAAATAAATAATGATTTCTGCAGTTTGATTTTTCGATAATAAAAGATGAATCTTCATAAAGTAAATAATGTTTGATTTCCAACAAATTAACTTATTAAAAATGATTTGTTTTCACACAAAAATTATGTATTTCTAAGTATTCTTAACGAAAATACGAATAATAAGAATTAAATAATATGAAAATGATGATTGTGGAAACAAATTGTGGAAATAATTAATGAAATTCTTAAAAAAATATTTGCCTTCACTGAAAACTGTATATTTCTGATGAATATTGCTTTTTTTTACAAATTAATCATTATTATTTTCTTTATTCAATACACATTAAAAATCAACAGATTATTACGAATGATTTCCAAAAAACGGACACGACTTTATTATTATTTCTTTAATAAATAAATTACGTGTAAAATTGATTCGACTTTTCGTTAGCCTTTGAGGAGCAGTAAATAAACAAGTAAATTGCCTTCTTACGCAACAATAAATTACCTTAATTGCATTTTAACTTTCACTGGGCTCAATTTGAATTACAAGTTTGTTCGGGACGGGCGCTCATTTCGAGCCACCGTGAGTCTAATAAATTTATCAAATTGAATCACATTAACATAACGGAATCGGGGCCCCGTCCATTAAATTTATTGATTAAATATTTAAAAGAAAATATCTCAAATTAAATCATCTCCGTATACATTTTCATATAACAATTATTGAATTTTAGTATATAATGATTCTTTAATTATGAATACAAAAAAATCATTTACTATTTTATGAAAACATTAACTTTCATCTTCTTTTAATTGCTTTTCTTAATTTTCATTTATTTAATGAAATAATAATAAATAACACACATTGTATTAATAATTCTTAACTCTTTTAACAACAATATTTCCTTCTATTTGTAGAAAATATGCATGATTATTCAAAAAATAAATGTTACAAATGTTTTTTCTTGAACAATCTTGTATATTTTCTTTAACATTGTGTGATTCATTTTGTCATTGTTTAATTCTATAAATAAACTAATATTTTCTATAAAATACACTTCGATGATAAATCGTTTTTCGTTCGATCATTCAAAAAATATCCATAAATACAAATCAATAATTTTGTTAAAAATCATATACTTTTGTGGCAGGAAAGTTCAACAAGTTTTCAGTTGTAAATTTGTTAATATTAAACTCTTCATTACTTTTATAGTCAATATATCAATTAATACGTTGTTTAGTTGCTTGTGCGAGTTAACAAATTATTTATTTTTATAAAATTGTTTGAGAAAAAATCAATAATATTTAAGTTGTAAATGATTTAATATCTTCCTTTAAATTCGTGATTTAATATGATAATGTCAAATATTTGTACTTCCGAGCTACGAGGCTGTGCGTGTAATGAATGTAAATATTAGCTGGAATCAAATAGGGCTTAATTAGTCTTAATTGAAGTTAGTATTCAGAATTGAGCAATCCACGTTATTTGTTCTGTGATTTTTGTTATCTCTGGCGGAACGCGAAGCCAAGTTAAATACCGTTATCCACATTCGGAATTAATCAAACAGTTAAAACACTAATTGTTCTTCAATTGAAAGACCGGACTTTAATTTTTTAAAAGCAATTAAAGGCCCGAGATGGAGTTATTGTTCAATTAATTTAATGGCCACTTCTTTATTATTATCATTTTTTTACTAATTTTTTTTTTCGTTCCTCTAACTATCTTCTCATTAATTAATCGGATGATGGATTGTTTAATTAACGCGAATAATATTTTGTTGTTACGTGTGGTCGTGTTCTTTTTGGTGCTGGGCGCCTGGTTTTGGATGATGGTAGGGGTTGGTTGGAAGGCGGAGCCAGTTGTGGTAGGAACTCCCGCCGGAGCGCGTACGAAATATACCAGAGCTTGAAGACACAGCAGTCCGACAGTTCCGCACTGGCAGTCGTATGGTGCAGAGGTGTACAACGCTGAAGAACGAAAAGCGCGCACCGAAAACACGCGTTACCAGACACAATAAAACTTGAGTGCAGCAGTGATGTGTTGTTAACGGCAAAGACTATACAGTTCGTTTACTATAGTGTTCCAGTTTATAATTTGTATTTCGGGGAATATCTAGTTTAAATGCGTTAGAGACAATGGAGAAAGTATTATTGTTCGCGTTTTGCGTGACGGTGGTGAGTGGTAGATATCTGAAGAGCATCGAAGAGGCTCCGAAAGGATGCGAATGGCAGATGCAACCCGTTTTCGATAATGATTCGGTGGAGGAACCGGTGCTCTCGTGCCAATTGAGGACCATCAGCGGAGCGGATGCCCTCCTCTCGAATCTGACCCAGAGCCAAGCGGACCGAGTTACCGCCTTGAAATTGGAGTGCAACGATGTCCTCTTCTACGAAAGCACACTAGAATCGAAGCCGGGATTCCTGGCCACGCTACGCCGGTTGAAGGATCTGAGGGTGGAGTATTGCAAGATAAGAAACGTTCCGGCGACGGTCCTGACGCCCCTCAAGCAGCTGAAGAGATTCTCGCTGCGATCGCACAACTCTGATTGGTCTGCGATGACGCTCGAATTGCATCCGCAGAGTTTCAGAGGGATGAGCGATCTGAGAACGCTCGATTTAGGCGACAATAACATTTGGAATTTGCCAACGGATTTCTTCTGTCCGCTCCGCAGTTTGACGAAACTCAATTTGACGAAGAATAAGCTGCAGGACATCAGGACTTTGGGATTTTCTGATTGGGGAAGAGGTCCTCTGGCTCCAGGTCACGCTTGTGTCAACAGTATTGAAGTGCTCGACCTCTCCGACAACGAGATCATCTCCTTGCCCGATAACTCTTTAAGTGGAATGCGATCTTTGGAGGTGCTGCATTTGCAAGACAACGCGATCTCGACGATTGGAGACCGCGCTTTCGTTGGATTAACCGCACTGCAATCTCTGAATATATCGAGCAATTGTTTAGTGGCTCTTCCTCCAGAGCTGTTTGTTTCATCGAGGGATCTTCGTCACCTTTACCTGCACAACAACTCGCTCAGCGTCTTAGCGCCGGGACTCCTCGAAGGATTGGATCAATTACAAGTGCTCGATCTTTCACGCAACGAACTTTCGACACGCTGGGTTAACAGAGACACGTTTTCCGGGCTCGTTCGTCTGGTGATCCTCAAGCTGGGCCACAATCAATTGACGCGTATCGATTCGAGCATATTCCACGATCTGTACACACTGCAGGTCCTGAGCCTCGAACACAACAGTATTGATTTCATCGCGGAGGGTGCCTTTGCCGAGCTGAAGAATCTGCACGCCCTCACCCTCTCTCACAACATGATTAAACACATCGAGTCGCAATTCTTCACCGGAATGTTTGCCCTGCATCAGCTTCTACTGGACGCCAACGAAATTGAATACATCCACCCCCTGGCCTTCGAGAACGTGACTAATCTGCAGGACCTGGGTTTGAATGGAAACTCTCTTGGTGGCGTACCCGACGGACTCGGTAAATTGAGGTTCTTGAAGTCTCTGGATCTGGGTAACAACCACATCGAATCCGTGCATAATTCATCGTTCGAAGGGCTCGATCTGCTTTACGGACTCCGGCTCGTCGACAATCACATCGTGAATGTATCGCGCGACGCCTTCTCCACGCTGCCATCTCTGCAAGTCCTCAATTTGGCGTCGAATAGGATAAAGTACGTGGAACAAAGCGCGTTTGCAAGTAATCCTACTTTGAAAGCGGTTCGTTTGGATGCGAATGAGCTCTCCGATATTAGCGGCGTCTTCACCAATCTTCACAGCCTGATTTGGTTGAACGTCTCTTCGAACAGTTTGGCTTATTTCGATTTTAGTCATTTGCCTACGAATTTGGCGTGGCTCGATATGCACAACAACCATATCACGGATCTCGGAAATTTCTACGATGTTCGTCGCACGCTGAAGATCAAGATGCTCGACGTCAGTTTCAATTTGATTGAGAAAATCACCGAGGATTCCGTGCCAGATAGCGTGGAGACGCTGTTCTTGAACAATAACCGCATAAATTTTGTGCAGCCGAGCTCGTTTCAGAATAAATTACATTTGGAGAAAGTCGTGCTCTATGGGAACGATATTAAATATCTGGACGTTGCCGCTCTTAGCATTTCCCCCGTGTCCGATGATCGGAACCTGCCGCAATTCTACATCGCCGGGAATCCGTTCTACTGCGACTGCAAGATGGAATGGTTATTGAGGATCAATCACATGAGTTCGCTGAGGCAATACCCGCAAGTACTGGATCTGGACAGCGTCACCTGCGAGCTGGCGCACTCGAGAGGATCGCCGCCTCAACCTCTGCTCGATCTAAAGCCGAGCCAATTCCTGTGTCCGTACGAGTCTCATTGCTTCGCCGTTTGCCATTGCTGCGATTTCAACGCTTGCGATTGCGAGATGACCTGTCCCAACAACTGCAGCTGCTACCACGACCACACGTGGTCCTCGAACGTTGTCGACTGCAGCAACGCCGGTTACACCGAATTGCCCGAGAAAATACCGATGGACGCGACTGAAATTTACCTGGACGGCAATAACTTGGGCGAGCTCGGCAGTCACGTATTCATCGGCAAGAAAAAACTGGAGGTTCTGTTCCTGAACAACAGCAACATCGCGGCCGTACATAATAGGACGTTCAACGGCGTTAAATCACTCAAAGTCCTGCACATGGAGAACAATAAATTGGAGGAGCTGCGCGGCTTCGAGTTCGATCAACTGGAGCGACTCAGCGAACTCTATCTGGACCACAACAAGATCGCATACGTCGGCAACAACACCTTCGGAAAGCTGAGAAAGTTGGAGGTGCTCAAATTGGATGAGAACCGGATCGTGGACTTCACGCCGTGGCAGCAGCTGGCGTCGCACACAGACACGACGCCGCGCGTCTCCTTGGAAGGCAACAAGTGGTCGTGCGAATGCAGCTCGTTGGCCCGTCTCGAGGTTTGGCTGAGGGAGACGGGAGGCGATCCGTCGAAGATGTTCTGCTCGGAAAATCGTGGCACTGAGACATTGGCCGACGTAATCAGGCGGTGCGGAAACACGGTGAACGCCGTTGCCACCTCGGTCATCCAGCGCGACGTCTTCAAGAACAATCCACTGTTCGGAGGCACTTACATTCCTCTACTCGCCGCAACCCTCGTCGCCATCATCGTCATTTGTTTGATCATCGCCGTTGCGTTCATCTTCAGGCAGGACGTGCGATTGTGGGCGCACTCCAAGTACGGCATCCGTTTGTTCCACGATTCCGCCGCTTCCGAAGCCGACGATCGCCTGTACGATTGCTACGTGGTGTACAGCCACAAGGACGAGGACCTCGCTGCAAGAATCATCGCTCCAGAATTAGAACAGTCCGGGTACTCAATGTGCCTCCACTACAGGGATCTTCACCTCATGGGCGGCGCTTCCTACCTCGCCGATGCCATGGTCGGAGCGGCGGACGCTTCCCGCAGAGTCATCTTCATAGTGTCTCCAGGACTTCTGAACAACGAGTGGGCCCGTCCCGATTTCCGAGCGGCTTTGCAAGCAGCCCTTCGCACCGGACAAAAACTAGTTTGCGTCTTGCACGGAGATCCTCTGGAGCCGATGGATCCGGAGCTGAGGGACCTTTTGCGTGCGTGCACCGTGACCAGGTGGGGCGAACGTCGCTTCTGGGAGAAGCTCCGCTTCGCCATGCCCGATATCAACATGCGTGCGGTGAGGAGAAGTGCGAAGAAACCGACGGCGGATATCCGCTGCAAGACTAGTGCCAGATACACTGCCGCCCCTACTGCTCCTGAAGTTTGGTATAAATACGCGACAATGCCGGGAGTTCATTCCGCTCTCACCCCGACGCCCACCCAGAGCACCTACGTGAGCGGAGAATCTGCAAGAAGCACCGAAGACGAGGCCGGTTCCAGCGCCAGCAGCCAACACTACGGATGTTCCGAGCAGCTGAATCACAGCTACGTCTCCATCGACGGTCGACCCCCGCAGTACACTCAGATACCGCCGTGTCGTGAACCCCATCACCTCTACTCCACCATTCCCGACTCGCAACCTCCCCAATCGCGAACTTACTTCGTTTAATTCCCCCCAAAAAATTAACGATTATTCAAAGGCTGTTTTTAATTTAAGTTGATCCCCTATATATTTATAACTAAAAGAACATAATAATATAATTGTAATACTCGCTCCCATTATACGATACGTACACATGTTTGTAAATATTCGTACCTGTAAATAATATTTATTATTATTACCATAATTGTAATCTCCGATTTAAAGTATTGTAATTCATATTTATGCGATGCAAACGATGAGAAGGGTGGAAGAGAATCGCGCGCTTATTAGTCACTATTTCCTAAGTATTGTTGTAAATATATCGAAAATTATAAATTAATTATGAAAACAATTATACTTAATTATTATATACATATATAAATAACTACTTTGTTTAAGTATAAGTGAATAAAAAGACTGTTCATATGTATATATAAATATATTGAAATGAATAATATTACAAAAAAAAAACAATTAAATAAAAAGATAAACACTATAAATTAAACCACGACTACGTTTTACCCCCAAAAATTTATTCCATTTTCAGCTTAAACAAATAACACAAAGTAAGTATAATTAATTATTCATTACCTCATCAAAATTCAATCCATAATTATCAACTTGAAACATTTTTAACCATTTTTCAAGCAAACAAAATTATATACTAAACTTAGTCAATCTTTACATCCATATTTATTCATTAAAATTATATTTTTTATTATTATTTATCATCAAAAATAAACTTGTACAATTATATTTAAAATTACATTATTCAAGAGTAAGTGAATAAAAAGACAAACAGGATGTATATTAATTTTTCAACACTAGAACTTTTCCATTTCCAGCTCATTTATAACATAAAGTGGGCACAATCAATTATTAATTAGTACTGCTTTTATTAGCTTTTTACGAAGTGAAAAAAAACAGTGATTGCATTATTAATTAACACCTCGCAGCCATTTTCACCGATTTTATCAACTTATTTCATTTTTGTAACATTTTCGCCTTAAAATTTGAAAATATGTTCACAGCTTCTTTGCTGGATTTATTTTCTCAAAATGTGTTCATTCTTTTTCATATCCTCTTAATAATCTTATTAAAGTATCAAATTTAGGGTCTGCCTTATGACTTGTAATCCTCGTGACCCAAATTCTTCGTGGTTGGTTTCTATTTATTACTGAGTTGTAAAACTTGTACAAACATTTTTTGTTGATTTACAATTGAAAAGAAACAACTAACAGTTTAATTATGATTTAATAACAAACAACTTAACTTAAATGACAAAGCTTTTTTAGCAGAAATCTTAAACTAAACTTAAAAAATTAGTAAATAAGTTTCAAAATGGAAAGGATTTTCAATAAATAGTAAATTTTGAAACTTTAATTAAACGTAAATCGGAATCTAGTTGTAAACAAAGAAAAAATAATTCAAATTTAAATAAATATCAGAAGATATTTGAAAAATAATAAGGAATTAATCGGGAAATACTATTTATTTGAATATAAAATTCTGTAAACCGAAATATTTTGTAAATTGAAGTATTATTAAGGCAAAACGAAATATATTTGTAATAAATAAATTATTGATGCAAATTATGGAAATTTACATAATTATCTAAAAATATAAAACATAAAAAGTACGAAAATCCATATTTTATTTTGAAAATACTAAATCTTGATATAAGAAATGTTGTATTTATTATTAACTACTATATTTTAATACTAATTTCATACAAAGTTTCTCATTTAATTATGTCCGTTAAACCGTTTACTGAATGTTTTATTATAAAATAGATTGTAAATAAAAACAGACGTTATACAACAAAAAAAAAATATATATTTTTTGAGTGAACTATTTTTGTTAGGAATTTTCTTTGAATGTTGAAATTTCAATGAATTTACTTTTGTTGAATTCACTTTATTTATTTTTTTATGATTTCATGTTAATTAATTTGTACTTTCTGTGGGGAAAGACCTTCGTTAATAGCAAATTTGGATCAATAAAGATGTATAAATAAAAATGTTAATTTATTAGAAATAACATTTTGTGACTTATTATTAGAAAAACAATTAATTTATTATGTGGTTTATGTAATGAGTTGAAATGCACTTGAAGTGTAAATAAATCTAATTGTGTTAGTAATTTAATGAAAGGATTTCCGAGTCGTCGCTGAGTGCAATAAAGTGAATGCTTGAAAATTATTTATCAATTAGCCGCTTCAGGAGACTGGCAATTTGCAATTCAAACGCGAACCCAGTCGTTCCGGTTTCTTTTAGTCCTTCGGACGCGCCGCGCGCGAATTAAAATCGGGACACGACAATTAAGCAGAAAAATTTAACACTTAAAAAGTCCAGAGTCATCCTCTTTGTCGCGCATCGCGGACGAAAGGGATGCAAAGAGTGAGAGAAATAGTAAAAAAAAAAGGACTGCATGAAGAAGTGGAAGATGGGAAAAGGCAGGAGGAGGAAAAGAAAACGACGAAAAAGGACTTTGAAAATTCCATTGAGTAAAACTAGAGGATGCCTCTCGCATTCTATTAAGCGCTAATGCATGAAAGGGCCGCCACACAAGAAGCTACCTGGCCTTTGCCATATAACAAAAAGGTATAAAAAAGAGAGGCATACCTAAAAGAGGCGAATCCGGACTACGAAAATAACGTAAAAAAAAACACGGGATATGTTGCTGAGAGGAGATGAGAGGAGAAGAGCATTTCCATCGTCTTCCAAAAGGAAAAGAAGATGAGGCCATCCATGTATATTATTGTCTGCGAGGAAAATGATTTTTGCACGATATTCAGCTCGCGTCAAATCATCAATTCCATGTTTATTAAGACGTGATACGGTTTTAATAAAACCCGTTTCGCTTATAAAGGGAACGGAGATGCTGCATCGGCAACAAAGAGCGGACCATCATCATCATCTGCAGCAGCAGCAGCAGAATCAGAAGCAGCAGAAGCAGCAGCAGCAAACAACAAAAAGCGCCTTTCTTGTAGCGAAACCAAAAATGTATGCCATCTCCGACGAAATGAGCAAAAAGACGAGTAAATAAATAAAGCCTCTCGCTCTACGATTTGAAATGCTAATTTCGCATCGTAAAATTATAATTTATTACCCTTACGTGCACTTATTAAATTACTCCATTGCCGAGTCGCGTTTCTTTCGCATTACATAAATTACGATTATTAATAATGTCTTCGCCCCGATGGTCCACCGGATGACATTGCATAATTCATACCGAGAGCCAAACGAAAAAGAAACCGCATGCAAAATTCGAACCCCCGGACAATTAACTTTTATTATTTACCTTGCACGTTTGGAAATTTTGCAGCTGCGAGGCAAAGTTTCATAATTAAAAAGGGGTTCTGAATCAGTAATGGGTTCCGGTTCCCGTTTTTCCATTCTGCTTTCCTTTATTGCCATTATTATTTCATTTTATATGTATTATATATTGTTGTTGTCGATTTTCATTCGTATTTATTCTAGTAATTTTATATGGCGTAAATTGAAACGCATTCGGATGAACAGTAAAATATTTAAAGTGGACCGTAATTGGGGCTGGGT
>JAFMTC010000244.1:541117-622057 GCA_018845635.1 Nicrophorus orbicollis
AATGTAAATGGTTCACTAAATGATGAATGTTGTGTCCGGATGTTGAAAAAAAAGTATTCTATAATATAAAATATTGTATCGAAATTGAAGGAATTCTAAACTGATTTTAATTGAAATAATGCGTCGAAAGAGAAGCAATCAATCCATATTAAAGACAAGCGAAGAAGTTTCGCGCAAATCATTCTTCGTCAAAAACAAAGCGCGCTTAATTGGAGGGAATCGGTTGTGAGGAGGGTAGGAAACGGAACTCTCGACTCTTTGTAATCCACTTATTGGGAAATCGTTGCAGCGAGAAAAAGCGAAACGAAGAGAAACATAAAAACGCGAAAGGCTCTCTCCTCGTAATAATGCTACGAGATGTGATTATTTGTTGCGGTGTAATTTACAAGGAGAACCTCTAAACACATGCCCGGTTCTGATGTAATTTTAATGGTGGTCGTGGTTTCTGGTTGGCTAACCAGAGTGGCAGAGTGTAACCAGAGTTCGGATCGAGGAACGACAGCAAAGAGAAAAAATGCACTGAAATGAGCAACAAAGTAACAAAATTTATATATATAAAAATGTATTTAAAAAATAAATGTATATAGAAATTCGTCGACGATGAAGAAGGAAAGTCGTCGTAGAACGAATGCGGGCCAAGAATTCAAATGCAAAAGGTTAAAATAACATTTATTTATTTATTCCGCTCGTCGAATTGCAAATCGGTGCACGATCGGGCTGCACGTTTCCTCATTAAGAAAACTCTTCTCTCCGTCTGCAATATTACAGAAAACAAACAAAAAACAATGTTAAACGGAACGTAATAAGTCTTAAGTTCACGTATGCTCGGCGTCTGGGGGGATAAATATATTAAGCTCGGCGCAATTCATTTCGCCCAGGAAATAACCGCCCCCCAATTTACCAACTGCTTTAGAGCCCTCCCGTAATGAAGACATTTTTTAATATGGAGCTGCTCCTGAAAACTCATAACGCCCGCAGCTTCTGTACGTATGTGAGAGCGCGTGTACGTACGTATGGGATTGTAGATGTGTACGTTCGTACATGTATGAGGATGAGTGTGTGAGGCTGTGTGAGGATAACGAGGGCAATGCCGGCCATCTCCGATACGGCATTTTTAACATCACCTCCTCCAGGATATTAAAAATTTTATTGAACAACAAATAATAATAATATTTTTCCGTTAAGCCCAGCTGCATTCCCACAGCTTTTGCATATTGCAAACATCGCAATATAAATATCGGGGGACGCGCGGTTTTTCCTTTTCCTTATCGCCACCTCGCTCCGCATTCCTATTTGCATTGCATTCCCCCATTGCCGATACCAAAAAAACAACAACGAATAAATTACAAGAAAAGCTCTAATTAAAACAGAAGTAGCAGCAACAATCCGGAATTTCGTATTGGGCTTTTGAAATATTTAAGGAGGCTGCTGGAATTGCGATGAAGCCGTAAAGCACTTATTGGGAAGGAGGAAGGAGCGCTGATGGAATTACCGCAGCTCCTCGGGGTCGTAAATTATTGGTCTGCAAGTGGCCGGGAAGACGAAATGATGATCTGTGGTGTCTGGGTTCCCCTGCATCCATAAACGGGAGACCTTCGGATCTGGAAGCATAAAAAGTATGAGACTTTGTGGCCCAAAGGGAACGGCGACGACGGCGAAAAAATGTGTTGGAAGAATAAACCGAGGATAACGCGATTCGTGTCGGTGCATCGCTGTTTCTATATTTGCGGAGCGAACCGTTGAAGGTATTGATAATGCAAATATCGTATTTCAACGGTTTTCTGTAATATTCACATTGAATGCAATTTATTATTCTGCGTTAAACATGCAAAGACAGGGCCGTCTAATATATTAGGGCCCATGATCGTTTTTTAGATCTTACGAATTTGTTTTGTATACAATACAGTAGTACCTCGACCTACGAGTTCAATTCCTTGCTCGTATTGCAAATTGCTCGTATCTCAAAGCAATTAGTCTGAGGTGGGAGAAACTGTCGATGTCGTGTGCTCGTAACAATCTCATCTCAAAGCAAAATATCTCTCACTCGGCTGCTCGTATATCAAAACACTCATATATTAGGGCACTCGTATATCGAGTATATAGAATTCAAGAATACATCTGAGGAAAGTCGCTAGGTTTAATTATGAATTCATTGTGAATGAAATAGATTGTAGTAATTTGAACAAATAATTTTATGAATGAATCCGACAGTTCCGTTGTAAAATCGTCAATAATAAAGAAAGAAAGTTGTATACTTAATATGATCATTTATAAATTGTATTTTTTTGTATCTATTTATTTAAATATTTGCAGTACTTATTTTGTTGATTCAATAAACATAAGTAATATTTGTAGTATTTATATATCTACTTATTTTTTTTAATGTTTTGGAATTTTCTGTAATTTTATTAATGATTTTGAAGTTTTTGTTGTAGTGTACTCAATAATATCAAAAAATATATAGTTGTAGTAGTAGTAGCAGCATACATTTAGTATGCCTTATGTAATAAGTTATAATTAGTACTAATCTTACTAATTTATTGAAATATGTAGAAATCCTCTTTAATAGTTGTAATTTTAGTTATGATTTTAATTGCATTTTAGCCAAAAACAAAAAAATGTGTATTGTTTGTAGATTTTTAGTAATGATTTATTTTTAATCTTATTGAAAATTAGTAGTGTTTATAATTTGAACAAATAAACGTCATTTATGATATGTTTGATGTATGATCCTATAAATAATACATAGTTCATGTAAGTTTTGTGATATTATGTAAGATTTTGTAGTTATAATTGTTATTTTTTCAATAGTTATTGTAATTTTATGTAAGAATTCTTTATGTAATAATGAATATTTACTACTTCTATTAACAGTAGATGTACAAAGTTCTTTTATTATTTTCGATTTTGAGAAGATTTTTGTGATGTATTTTTCAGATATTCCTTGGTTCTCCTTTCATTAATAAATCTACACTGCTCTTGTATTTCTTGTGATTTTGTTAATTATTATGAAGTTATAGATATAGTGCAGTTAATAATATAAAATTGTATATGAAGTTAGTATACTTTATGTTCATAATACAACTTGGCCGCAAAGCGAAAAGCCGTATAAGGAATCAATTATTGCGCTTGCGCAAGATTGGCAACATATAGATATATCGACATGGAAACATTTTAGGCCGTAAATCGAAAACGTGCCTTAATTTAAGAGGGCCGTTATAGAGAAATGCCGAAATAAGAGCGGCCGCATAGCGAGGTATGCGTGTATAATAATAAAATTTATTGCAACAAAAATAATATAAACTCATACAATACAAATATAATGACATTGCTATATAGGACTATAAACCATAGGCCTTTCTGCCCATTATGTATGTATTATCATGTAATAAATGTTTACAATCTATGTATTTGTAATGTTTAAATTTTCGACAAATTAATGTCATTATTGACATTGACGTTTGTGATGTATTTCGTCGTAAATAATGTTGTAGATGTACGTTCGGTGTTCTTGCTAGGAGTTAATACGTGGCACGGATCCAATTAAGATTTCAAGGAATTGAATTTGTTTGTAAATATTTAATGCAAGACGGATGCGCGTTTGCGCTAGCATCGTATAAATCCTTGCCGCAAGAAGAGTGAATATCGCAGAGTAAATTAGTCATTGACAAAGTGGGCCCGAAGTAACCGACGGCAATGAACGTAAATTCTTAATGTCCGAGGGGTTTGGCCGAATAAGAGGATTTATGGAGGAGACGGCTGCGGCGGCTCCAACTTGAACCTCGGACGTTGGAGCTCCTCTCCACGGTCTCCTGCCCACGACGATGACGACGACGACGACGTGTTTATTCCCGGTCCGGCATCTCCTGAAGCGATTTTCCCTGTTACCCTTCACCTAATCCGGCGTGAACCGTTTTTAACAGCCACCGAAGAAATCTTTATGCACACCGGAACGAAAAACCGTGTCGTGCCCTGAAAATGTCCACTAATTTGCCACCGACCATAAACTCCTTCGATTCTTTCAGAAACCCATCGATTCTTTCATACATCCATATCTAACATCCAGAAGCTAACCACCGGTCCGGAAACCGTTGCATAATACCAATGCTCCAAACTCCTTCTCAGAAGCACCCATAAAACTATCCCCGCAGCATTTGTTATATTCTCGGATCTTTAATTGCCCTCTCGTCAGGCTTAAAACGTAATTTGGGGCTGTTACGAATTACGTTTCTTAGTTCTTCGCTTTTTTTTCTCTCTTTGTTGCTTTCTTTTCGACTTCATAACATTTTTATTTGGATTCCTAAGCTTCTTCCTTTCTTTCTCTCTCTATAAATACTCGGCAGTTTTCGGGTAATTAGGCTATTTGTAAATACGTGTTGTGTTCCGGTTTGTTCACGAGGTTCAGTTCGAATTTCGTTCCTCCTCTTCTTTTCGTTGAGTTACTAATGGCTGTGACTGCTCTATTTTTGGCTTCTCTCTTTTTTTTTGGAACTTCAGTTTTCAATTACTAATGCATAGGAAGAAACCAGATGAGCGTCCATACCAATTTTTCTCACCAATATTCATCCCACAAAATGTGTTTTCTATTCATCAAACCATTTTTTTTTACAATTACACCCCCATTTTCTAAAATTCTTTCATATTTTTCATGTATTTCATAAATATACATTAAAAATCGTATAAAAAAAACGATGTTAAACAACTTGTTTAATTCATGATTAATATTTCTGAATTCTAAATTTTATCATATTTGTTCGAGCTTTTTTATATACAAAATCTAATATTACAAAATTCTTTCATATTTTATAGAAAAAACGGGTAATTAATATAAGTATGCACAGAATTGATGTGTATTATCAATTTCTCCATATTTTGTTTGTAGATTTGTCGAATATGCATAAGTAAATTAAATTTACTATAAGAAAGTTAGAAATTTGATTCATTCATGAAACTTTCTAACCGGACTGTATTGAAGCAGTACTATTTATTTTCAAGTAAATACGGGAATTGATATGTACAAATAATAAATAGTTTAAATAAGACTTTTTTGAGTTCAATATATTGTAAAAATATTTTAAAAAACGCTTAAATAGGGCAGAATGGTCAATAGCCATTTCCAGCAATGAAATTCTATATTAATTTTGCTTTGTCTGTATTCTATTAAGTTACCTTTTTTTATAATTATTGTTAAAAATATTTTTGTTATTATCATTATTAACTTTAATTATCAATTCATTAATGAAGTATAAGCCATAAATTGCAATTATCTACCCATAAATTTGAATAACAAAAGTTTCTATTTGAAAAGTCAATAAACTTTTACCACAATTTGGAAATTTCACAATATTTATTGCCCTTGTGGCCGCTACATTTACACCTAAGATTGCTACTTCCTAATTCTATGAATCACTATTTTCCTTTCAGAGGTTTACAATAGAAATACTATATAAGTCAGGTACAAAGTTAAGTAGACATACAAAAGATTCTCTTCAACTAAAATCTTGATAATTTTTGAAAAGAACTAAACTAAATTTTGAACGATATGCGTAAAATTTCATTATAACTATTTGTAAAAAAAAATAGTGGAAATTTCTGTCTCACAGTTTTCAATATGTTTTTTTAAATTATATTTACAGCAATCTGACAAAGGAAAATATACTGAAATGCAAAATAATTTCATTTCTAGTATAAATAACTAGTTATTTATTCATGAAGTTAGTAATATTACGATTATTTAAAATATGTCATGTTTTTATAAATTAATATATAATGTCAATAAATTTCCATATTTTATGAAATTGCGCTAAAAAAGACTATGTTACTCATAATTATTACTAATTAAGTTAATAGGTGAATAGAACTAATTTCAAATATAGATTTGATCATTGTTTCGACTCATAAATACATGTTTTAACAATAGAATCAACTACTAAAGAAACTTATGATGTAAAGTAGAGTTCTTAAATTGGCGACCCGCGGGCCGCACCTGGCCCTCAATAGATTTTAAACTGCCCGTCAAAACAATTCAAGTAGTTATTTGCTGAAAATACGGTGATTATTAATTTTGTTTTTAATTAAGTCATTTCAAATATAGAATTGATGATTGTTTTGACTCACAAATACATGTTATAACAATAGAATCAACTACTAAAGAAACTTATGATGTAAAGTAGTGTTCTTAAGTCGGCGACCCGCGGGCCGCATCTGGCCCTCAACAAATTTTAAACGGCCAGTCAAAACAATTCAAGTAGTTACTTGCTGAAAATAGGGTGACTATCAATTTTGTTTTTAACTAAGTAATTAGGTGAATAGAAGTCATTTCAAATATAGAATTGATGATTGTTTTGATTCACAAATACATGTTTTAACAATAGAATCAACTACTAAAGAACACTACTTTACATCATAAGTTGTAAAGTAGTGTTCTTAAATAGGCGACCCGCGGGCCGCATCTGGCCCTCAATACATTTTAAAAGTCCCGTCAATACAATTCAATTTCGTTTTGGTGGTTACAATTTTAGAGTGCTATGTCTTTGAATATGCTAAATATTTAAGTACGAAGTACATTCTGGTCTATAATAATATTTTGCATATTTTCTCACGCAAAGAACTCCTCCGCTCACCTAAAACTCCCATAGTCTCTCTCTACCATTTATTATTTCTCTTTTGGAAGTCGGTAATTAAGCGGAGCGTGTAATAAAAAATACTAAAATGGTCGATTTTAATCAACGAGCCACCAACGAAAAAAGGAAGAGAACCGTACGTATGTATTTATATAGAGTTTTTGAGGGTGAATCGAAATAACGAGTCCCGGCTGGACACGTTAAACATCAGTTTTGCATAAATTATCCGTAATTATGTCCGGCCTCAATTAATCCGGCATGCCGAGCGAATCATCATCTCCGCTGCGGAAAGGACGACCGAAACAAGAAGAGAGAAAAAAAAGGACGAACGAAAAATAAAATGCAGACTCTGATGATGGTAACAATGGACGGCGGCAGATTAAGTACGCCGGGTGGAAAAAAAGGGTTAAATGGCAGCCGGAAGTAACGCAAACCTGGTCCCAGTAATGGCTCACTTCCGGTCGCGTCGCCATTGGTCGTCCTCGACATTTCTTCCTCTCTGTTTTTTTTTATTGTGCATTCTACGCTCTTCGTATTTCGCTTCGGGAAAGGACGTAACAACAACAACAACAAAATTCGTTGGGAAACGCGATGCACTCCCATTTCCGGTAAAATGGCCGTCGATCGTATCAACGAAAATAATCCTTTAATTAAGCTTAATTACATCTCTCACTCTTTCTCATGCATTTACATTAGGTATTTACATAAGACTGGTCTCGGAAAGTTTACGTTTTCAATACAATATTGCATTTACATTAGATATTTTAAATATTTTGGGTTCCGAAAGTCTGCATTTCAATAGAGTATTCTCGCTTTTAATCATTTTTAATTGGAATCGCGCATAATTTAATCCGGAATTATATGTTTTTCTCTGTGAAGGATCTAGTTCAAGGTTTCCATGCGGCAGCGGAACGTAATTTTATGTAAACTTATATAAACGCTTAATGAATGCGTTGAGAACACAATTTATAAAGTGCTCCTTCGAATCCATTTATTATTATCATTTCATTTACATCCTTAAATCATAATTATTTCATTTGCACTGCATACTAATTATATAAATATATTACTAAAGCTTATATAAATATATTTTTTTCAGTTAGTTTTATTATATAATTAGAACAAGCATTTATTCATTAAATGATTTAACCTTTTTACACCAAAGATTCAATACTTTCTAGTTTAATTACAGTTTTAGAAATTTGATCTTAATTATTAATTGATTATTAACTAATTACGTCATTAAAGAAAATTTTATTATATAATATTTAGGTTATATTATTAAATTAGAAAAATCCCACAATTTTCGATATTTTTTCCTAATACAAATATTGAACATTTAAATGTGAATTAATATGTGATAAAACAATTTAAGTGTTCAATCAACATTTTCACTAACTATTTTCTAATATAAATTCTATAAAAGTAAACCTAATGTTCACTAATGTTTTTCTTATAAAATTCTGTGTAAAATTTGTATGAATTAATGAATGTAATATAAAAGTAATTATCAGTAGTTAAATCTTAATTTTAAGTATTTTTCTATGATATAAATTGTGTAAAAATAATGTTGATTAATATATGATAGATACATTTAACTGTCATTAGTTAAACCTTAATTTTAAGTAAATTATGTAAAAGTAATTTTGATTAATATGCGATAAATAAATGTAATTATAAGTAACTGTCAGAAGATTGATCTAAAAGAAGTTACATTTCGTTAATGTTAAATTTCGTATATTTATGAACTTTCCAATTTAATTACTATAATTATCATAATTTATATTACAAGGAAGGTAAATAAATTGTTGTATTCAAATTATTGTAATAACAACGAGCTTTTAAAATTGATATTGACTTATGTCATCAATCACACTTCACCAAACGAAAATTCCAACAGCTTTAAATTAAAACGAATGCGTTACTTCATATACATTTATAAATTTGTGATTAAATATTTAAGGGATCTTTCGTTTATATACTTTCGTGCATTTGAATA
This sequence comes from Nicrophorus orbicollis, assembly GCA_018845635.1. Taxonomy (NCBI): domain Eukaryota; kingdom Metazoa; phylum Arthropoda; class Insecta; order Coleoptera; family Silphidae; genus Nicrophorus; species Nicrophorus orbicollis. The sequence continues at coordinate 549,740 of JAFMTC010000244.1, forward strand.
TGTAAATGTATTAATGGAGGCTTAATAACACGTTAGGAAAACTGGTTTAACGTTGGGTTGCGTTTATGCCCGGATCTCCCCCCTGAATGGGTGGATGCAATGGCGTCCCCTTCAAAACTATCTCTTCTTCAGTTCGGGTTTCCGGTAAAATGGCCGTCCTCCTCATCGTGATAACGATCAAGGCCGTAAATCCCCTTTAATTAGCTTTGATAATTACCTCACGTCTCGTATGCGCAATTGATATAAGCGAGAAAACACACACGGCGAAAAGACGATGTCGAAGAACGAGGGGAGAGGGAAAAAATGGAAATGGAATAAAAATAAGGGTCGTGGAACTCTGACACCGTTCGCCACCTTCATTAGTTATTTATTTATCGGCTCATTTATCCTATCTCATGCACACGCGGATTAACGTCACGCCAAAACCGAAAGACTGGGATCTAATATATATATATATACAAACACACACACAAAAAAGTATAACGACAGCCAATGAGGATGGAGAGTTCCTAGTTAGCGTGCAAAGAAAGTATTGTTTTATTTTTGTTTCGTATATAATTAAGCTTATATACAATAATATTTTATATAAAGTAATTAGAACCGATTCAAACGTACATCCACATTAACTCTAATAAGTTAATCATAATTAAATCATAGATATATCAATTTACAATTAGATTTATCCAATTACTTTATATGAAAGAAGTAAATAATCGAAGATATGTTTTCTGGAAGAATTTCATTTTACCTTGTTCTGAATCGCACAGTTTTTCTCCTTTTACTTTGTTCTGTTTTGGTGCTGTTCCTCTTTTACTCTAATTTGTTCTCTTTCTACTTTGTTCTGATATTTTATAGTCCTATTCACTCATGTTCTGATTTTTCGTGTTCTCAGTATCCGGTTTCAGGAACTATTTAAAAGGAATATCTGTATTTTAGCAAATTATCTATTCTTGACTTTTGACCTAACTATCTTTTCATGGGTCCCAGGAAGTCTCGTGAGTACTAAAACGCCTTGTGTGCCAAATGGATTAAATTTTACGTGGGAAAAAGTATCGAGTACCCAAAAAAGATTCACGAGTTTTAGACACTAAAGATGTCAAAGATACTAGACACCAATTAAGTAGATGATGTCTTGTAGATTGTCAGTAAAGAAACATCTACTCATAAATTGCAATTGAACTAACTTTTCGTGGGTCCCAGGAAGTCTTCTTGGGACCGCTTGTATAACATGCACTAAATTTTTCGTAGGTACTTGGCACAGATTAAGTTGATGACGTCGAGGGTAGTGCCAGTATCATAGAAATTTAACAACGAAACATGTATTTTTGTATTCTAATTCAACCAATTTTTCGTGGCCCTCAATAAGACACGTGGTCCCAAATAGACTCGTGGGCCTAAATAATCCTCATGGGCCATAGGCACTAAAGTTATTGAGTGTACTATGCATCAGTTAAGTAGATGACATCGGCTTGAGTATTGGTATTTAACAACTTAACAAAATATGTATACTGAAAGTCAAATTCAACTTTGTTTTCTTGTGCTTCAAAATACCTATAACCTAATTTATTGTATAAGATGACCCTATTAACAAGTTATTATAAACACATTTGTGTACATTTATATTTGTGATCACTAATACGAAATAATTTCGTTAAATTGTTGTTGTTTTTTGAGTAAAAATAATTTATAAATTATTTGCTCCATTGATCCAATAAATATGAATTATTATATGAAAAACATTAAATATTTGTAAAATTAACTCTGACAATGATTTGCATTTAACGAATTGAATTTAAAATGCAGTTGAACAACAAAAACGTTATGAATTAAATGTTAATATTATATATATATTTAATAAAAATAAATTAACATATTTTGCATATTAATTAAACAAAATTTCAGTTTCATTTCTACCTTTTCCAATACATACATATTTTGCGTTCGTTACGATTTCAGGATTAATTATTTGTTTTTGTCGCGTTTTTTTTTTCACTACTATGTAGTAGTAGTAGTATGTGTTTATTCGTTTGGTATGGCCATTTGAGCCGCATCAACAGTGGACAGCTGTTTCATTTATATGCACATAAATAACGTGCGGCTGTCTATCGCCTATTTAAATTATTCATTGGCTTTTGTACGTGATATCTTTATTTATATATTCACGAATGTCAATCAAAAGCGCATTCCGTATCCACGCACATCAATTTTGCTTCTGCACGCGGTTTCCCCACCGTCGATCATCATAATCACCATCATCGTCAAGATCTTCCTCATCATTATCATCATCATCAACACCGATGAGCTGTAACAATAAATCACAATAATAAGATTCGAGTGTTCATGAACAAGGACCAGGTATCATCAGAAACACGTTGGAATTGAAAGACACCATTTGAAATTTAGACTCCGAAGTATCGGTGTATTTTTATAAAAATTGATTTAAGAAAACCGGTAAAAAATTTGGATTAAAAAAAACCGGTATTTCTTTCAAGGAGAAGATGATAACAAGTATTACATTTATACAAATTTTCAAAACGGTTTTGCGCTGTTCTACAAAATTTTGAAAAATTAACCGGTTTTAAAGTTTGAGGTATTACTAATTATAAAAATATAAATTATTTCTAAAGGTTTCTAAGTTTTACTTGATATTGGGTCAAATATTGGTTTTACATTTTCCTACAGTTTTTATAAAAATGCTTTTGAATTTATGTTTTTTTAAATGTCACTATTGAAAAAATTACGTTTCGTTTAAATTGACCAACTCTAGTTCTATTTAGACTGTGAATTGGATCGATAGATCGTATTTTATTTACAATTACTAAATGAAAAAATAAATCATCATTAAAGTAGTCCTAATTATCATCATAATATCATCATTGAAGTAGACCTATGTATCATCATAATCATCATCAAAATTGAAGTCTTAACTTATCTAAAACACGTAACAATAATAATCAACAGATTCATGAATGAAATTTACGTATTTGAAATGAAATATTCACTTTTTGTTCGGTTCGGACATGGATTTAATTAGTAATCGATTGATTTTTTTTTTGCTTCCGAGCAATTAATAACGAAAGTTCTCGTGAGGCAATTAACTCGAATGATGGCAAACGATTAATTCCGATTCGAAATTAATTTTAGAATTTGTTTAATCGTTTCGAACGCGCGCGCTAACAGTTCTCTCTTTCTTTTTTTTTTAATATAAATTTCATCGACATTTTAATTTCCGGCTTCCTTTTAATTAAGTTCAATCGCCATCACCCAGTTCTAATTACACTTTTGATTTCAAAATATTTAAAGAATATATTGTCAATTTTGTAAATAAATTATTAATAACAGATAGTATAAAGATCTTTGTTTCATATATTTTATAAATATAATGTATATCAGAGTTGTCAAACTCGCGGGCCGCATGCGGCCCTGAATAGCTATTAATGCGGCCCAACATTTATATAATCAACTCGTCTTCTTCCATTAAGTCTCAAGGAAAACTAAAAGATTGCACTTCCTAGTTTAAATATGCTTCATTACTTTCCAGTTATTTACTAAGAAATATCTTAAGAATCATAATTTAATAGAGCTTAGGCTTATCAAGTCCGTCCTTCGTGGCCCAATATGACTTTGAATGAGTTCTAACGAAAATGTAAAGATTTTGACTTCCTTTTTGCTAAAATTGTCTTTTTCAATGAGCCCCAATAGTTTTCAAAACTATTGGTTTAAGAACTATCAACATATTACGGAAAATAGATATTATATAATAATTAATGTCTTATTACATATTAAAATATATCAATATCTGATCACTTATTTACTATTTTCTATAGACACTAATTTGAATCAAGGAGACGATATTATTGAATAATATATATAATAAACGAATGTACAGTAATACCTCGTTTAGTGCTTCCTCTTTTATCGATGATAATAGATAATACTTATACTATATCTACTTGTATCCTCGAAAAGCTTTAAATTTACATATAGTAAGTTCATGTAACTTCGTTTAATGCTGTTTCATTAGCGTCTGTAAATAATTCTAAGCGCTAAACGAGGTCTTACTGTAGATGTGAGTAAACATGTGCTAAGTTTTTCTTCCAATATTACAATTGTTAACAGATGTTGGTTAACGAATAAATAATTATATTTCTATGAAAAGTATAAAAACTATACCTCTTGAACCGTGACAACAAAAAGTTAGTCAGGATTAGTAGAAACCTATTAAAAAGTGATCGTACTAATGATCTGACTGACAGTAAACAACAGGAAACAGAAATGCGGTATTCATCCGGAATAATTCGTTTCATCCAAAATGTTGATCTCTCAATGAGCGCACTCGAATCCCGCATTTAATTTCGTCTAAGCCCGAGGAAAAATGTTGCGTTTAACGATCGTCTTGGAAAGGTGGAAAGGAGAGGAATGGAAGAAAAAGGAAGAAAGAAATGTAGAGAAAAAGGAACCGGTGTAATTACATTCGGTGCACGTACACGCACCGAGCCGACGACGAAGACGGTGTGCGTTGTCCATTGTTGTGCCACAAAGGAGGAGACCCGATGGTTCTGTCCGTGTACAGCAGCAGCAGCAGAAGCAGCAGAAGCAGCAACAGCACAAGACGATGGTCGTATTCAAATTCCGGTTGCGTAATTATCGCCGCCGATGTATAATGAGTCGAATCAAGAACGGGCGAAATTGCTTACTTCCGTTACTTCTTTTTGCTACATTTGCTTATTGCCGAATGAATCTGCACTTTTCGGTTACATAGAGGATCCTCTCAAGTGCTTAATCCCGCTTATGGAAATGTAACAGTGGCAGTTCCCGATGAAAGCACTTCTAGTGGGTATTCAGTTTTACGTCGAATGGCATGTCGTTTGAAAGATATACCGTATTAAGTTTAAATGCAAAATTTAGTATTAATTATAATTACATAAATAATTCATTGTATAGTTTATTCACGAGTTTTATAAAGAAATAAGTTGAGACTGTTCAAATGTAAAAGAAGAAATTTGTAGAAGCATTTTACTTTTAAAGTTTTCTTAAGTAAATCAATTATTTATATTTAAAGTATAGATAATTCTAATGTTAAATAATTTGTGTTGCATTATAATTATAATTGGATTACAATTTATTTTATCATCTTTATTGGTCCAAATTGGGCCAAAAGGCTAACGACCGAGGTATTTCTGCCTAAATTAAATTATATAGTTAATTCATGAGTTTTATAAGTAAATAAGTTGAGAATTTCCAAAAAGTAAATGAAAAAAGAAGAAATTTGTAGAAGCATTTTACAATGTTTTCTTAAGTAAATGTATACATTAACTAACTATAGCTCACATTTACAGTATAGATAAGTCTAATGTTAAATAATTTGTATGATAATTCGTGTTACATTATAGTTGTGGATATATTTTCTGAGTGTTTGAAATGTGGAAATCCGTGCGATGAGATGAAAACAAGTCCAGATTTGGTGCGTACACACTCGCACACCATTTACGCAATAACGAGCGCTTAATTGGACTTTCAAAATTGATACTGTGGCAGAAGGAAGGTAAACACTAATTTTGGAAGTGGAGTAGATCGTAGATAGTCGAGTTCTTCGGCCTTCTCCACCTCCTCTTCCTCATCCTCCACCTCCTGCTTGGCCGGACAAGAAGAATCGTCGTTTCGTGGGCGATTAATAATTTTATACGCGGGATATAAATAATCGGGAGCGACGCCCCAGAGAGTGTGCGAAGTGCAAGTGTGCAAGAGGGAAAGAGAGAGAAAGTGGAGGATCTCGAGGAAGCAGCGGCAACTTTTATCTGGTAATAAAGGGCCGTTCATTAAGCGCGGCGCGAATTAATTAAGTTAGTGGCCCTTATATCAATTAGCGCGCGGAAGTTGCCCTGCGGCCCTCCGCCACCTTCCTCCTCCCCAGCGACCACGGGAAACTTGATAAATATTTCAAGAAGGAAAAACGTTCGCTTTGTTTTCTGACGTTTTACTTTGTTTTTCAATCCATTCTGTTTGAACATCCAGTTAATTTTACTGGAGATAATATTAATTCGTTAAATTAACTTATTATACTGTAAATTATCGTATTACGTTCACACATGAATCTTTTCTTTAGTCATATTTAGTTACAATGTGACCAACTTCTATAATTGAAAATAGATGCGTTCTACAGAAGGAATTGGAACTAATCAAAATCCTTTCCTAATCTACAGATTATCCATATATTAAAGAGTCTTAAATCGACTATAATTTTATTATTTGATAAGTAATCGTATAATTGCATTCTATTGATAGTAAAGATGACTTAATTTTTAAAGAAGAACAAAATCAAGTTTTAATTTACGGATTATTTGTAAAATAATAATTAAGAAAGATAATTTTTATGCCGATTGTAGTTTATATGAAATATTTTAGTACCTATTTTGTTACAAAGGGTACTTTTTTTCGTATTTTTATGAAAATTTAAATTGTAACTTTTTATGATCAAAATGTGATGTGATCAAGAATGATTATTAAATATTATTTTCTTTCATTTCTATTGTTGATTAAGGTAACAAGTTTATGGAATTAGTAATTGATTATTACATATTTGTGAAAACATTTTTTGTTATTTCTATTCTCAGAACATGTGTTCAGGAATTTGTATAAGATTATATATATATAATGTTACGTATATATCATAAACTAGATTTGTTGGTTTATTTATAGATATTAAAATAAATAAGTGAACGAATTGTTATACAACTAATTTATCGTTATTGCTTCTATTTTTTGTTGTTGTTGCTTTTTGACCTTTCGAAAAATCGCTTGAGCGTAAAAAGCGAGATACGGTGAGATAGCAATGGAATTTCCACACCTTCGTGAGAGTGAAAGAGACGCAGGAGGATTAAGAGCATTTCGATCTATTTGCAATTGCTGCGACCGTTGAAATCATCATCATCATCTGCATCGTCCACAGAGAAACATAATCATCGGCGGCGGCTAAAAATCATTTGATTAATGCCGACAGAAAAATGCGCTCCGGCATCGAATTCCCCAAAATCGTTCACGTTTCCATATGGGTAATGTAATCGGGTTCCCCTTTAAGGCAAAAGAATCTGTCTCTCCACAGCCCTGCTCTCTCTATCTGCAAGCGCGTCTGCCTGTAAAAGGACTGAAAGCTTTCAGAGCTTCGGTTCCAGGAAGATTTGCCTGAGACGGCTAATATAATAAAATAATCGTCTCCTGGACGAAACAATGTCGCGCATGCAGGGAGAGCGAAGATGTAAATCTTTATTGGGCAGCGCCAGAGCATTTGCGTAATCGATTTCTCGTAATCCGCGAAGACATAAAAGCGCTGCGTTCGAGGACCGACTCAATCGGTGCGGCGGTGGGCACTCCTTGAAAGGACGAAATGACAAATTGTCCTCGTTATCCGGAAAACCGAAGGGATTACCGTTTGCAGTCACATATTAATTTCATTAAGGCAACACTCGCAATTTAGATGGATCCGTATGTATGTGCGTTCGAATGCTGCAGTGAGAGGAGGCATGATCCGAAGTGATGATTCGAAGGGACTCAAAGAGGATCGTTCATTCCGCTCGTTACCTTAATGAATTGGCGGATTTGCAAGTGATTAGCTACGGACGCGAACTTTATTTAAGTCGCCTTAATTAGAGAGGAGGCCGATCGCCTTTGTTCCAGTTTGATTTGCACGACCCGGATGGTATTGTGAAAGGAAAGACACAGACCCCCGGTGCTAACGATGATGATGATGGTTGCTTGGCACGATGGGAACCAACCACCATCGATAGATACACTTTAAAGACTTTCACTGTTACGTCACGCCATCAGAAACTGTATCATCCGTTTATTTTTGTATATTTAATTTTTATTATGTATCAGTTATTTAAAACTTTTCACTTACCTTCCAACATGTAATAATAGTATCTCTTGTAACAGTTAATAGACAACAAAGAAAAAACGATAAATTTAAACTAAAACAAATTAGAATAGAGTAAATGCATTTAGTGATTGAGCATAAATTTGACAAAATAAAATTATATTCGTACGTGCAAAGGAATGTAGCAAGAAAAAAACGTGCCGTTTCTTGGAAAAACACTGAAACATGAATGTAACGAAACAAAATTATGAATGAAACATGGACAAAAAATGTAGTATATAAAATTCGTTTGGAGTCTAGACGATATTAGAAAAAATGTGTATTCAAAATAACGAGGAACAACCCTATAAATAACTCTTTGCATCTCGTGGAAAATTGCATTTTTTTAACACGATTTTGCACAAACGAAATAATTGCTTCGAATTTTCTCTCTAGGTCTATATTTACATATCAAAGTAGAGACTTTTTTTGTAAAAAGTCCAAAGTTTTTCACGTTTTCAAATAGTATTAAAGTGATAAATTTGTGTTTAAAGGGTAAAAATATGATTGTTTGTATAAAATAGTAAGTTTGTTACATAATTTCTTTCTAAAAGGATCAGATTATTATTGGTATAACATGGTGTGTATTGATTACATAACACCTAAAATTCTTAATTTAAACGAAATATTCAATAATCCAAACGATTGACTTTCAAAAATACAATCTTTCTAACATATTGCTAAATTTTGAAACATATAATCAATTGAATCTTAGTCCCGCATAACTGGATTTCGCACTACACGACATTTTCCAAGAACCAAACTACCCTATTTATTATACGAATGATGATACCAGTATTGGAAAAAGTACACAATCATTCTCAAATCTTTATTTTTCTTTGTATTTGTTATATATGATACAAATTAACATTCTTATACAAGATATGCGAACACTTAAACTTCTGTTATTCCTACCCTTATTCTATTTCCGATGGGAATAACAGCAAACATTGAAGCTCCTCAAAGACACAGTGAAAGTCTCTGAAGAGTGTAACTGAATTCCAACAGAAATCTGTAACAACCGAACAATAAAAATAGTTTTTATTCCGTCATTAATTGGAGTTATTCTCTCATCCTGCATAAAAAAGAAACCCAATGAAAAATCGCCCATAAAATTATTTCATTAGCTCTTCAGCTTCGAGATTATTATCTGACTGCTTAATGATGTACGTACTTAATGATGATAAAATCTCATTGAAAGAAAACTAAATAGAAGAAATAAATCAAATCCTAGGAATTAAAATGGACCAACAAAAAGTGAAACTATTGGAAATAGAAATAATTCAATTAAATAGTATTATGCAAATGTATTATATAGTATTGTGGTGTGTAGTCAACTTTAATTGACATATTTATCAGATATACTAATTAATTGCAATAAAAACTTTTTTGAAACAGCTATATATATTTAATATAAGAAAATGAAGAAATCGAAATGCAAAGAGCTATAAATCATAACAATATTACTTTACATTTTAATTTTTCTTGCATTTCATAATATAAATAAAACATGCTTGAAATATACTGTAATTTAAATATATGGAATATTGAAAAATTCTGAGTTTGCAGAAAAAAATAACAATAATTTCCTTGAGTTTTAAAGTAAACTTTAAGTTTAATTTACTGCGTTTCTGAGTTACATTATAAACCTTAAGCGAAATAATAGCTCTCACTTTGTGCCAAAATATTAAATTAGAATATGTTATACTCAATTTGGTTTTTGTACAACAACACATAAATATGTTGAATTGCATGGTTAAAAGATTGAGAAAAACATACGAAATAAAGATTTCTGGAAATATGGACATGAAATGTTAAATCTTTACATCTATTTTTCTTAAGTTATTGTTAATAGTATACATATGATGTGCAAACTGTGGCTCGGGGGACATTTGCTGCCCGTTTGGAGGTACCACGTGGCCCGCCGCTGTTTGTATAGAAATTTACAATTTCGATGATGTTTTTGCGACTGATTCATATAATAAAGAGATGAAATAGTAAAATGTTCAAATTTTCGTGTTAATAGTTTCAAAAGTGCGGTCAGTTAACTATTAACATTAAGGTCTAATTGAAATATGTTAAAAACAATATCAGCGCTTTATATAACATCAGAATTTTGTCAAAATTTTCAATTAACATTTTCAATATATTCAGTGGTAAATATTTCATATTTATCTTTTAATTTCAAACTTCGAGAGATTAAAATTAAAATTTACTTATTCTAATTACATTCTGACTTATTTCCTTCGACATTATTTTAAAGCATAACAAAATCTAGACTTTTTTTTTATAAAAATGTAAATAAATACGCAAATTACAGACAATGATTTTTTATCAACATCAACACTTTATATAACATAATACATTTCTTTAATCTATTAAGAATCAATTTACTTGTTTGTGATCGATCTTTTTTTTGATATTTTTCATAAAGTAATTTGTCATTATAATAAATTAGTTTTGACAATTGTAAATTGTGCGTTTGTCAATAAGATGATAAGTCTTTTAGAGATTGTGTTTTTTGTTCATAGTTGTATTTCCTTGTTTCGTGGGTGGAGGATGAGGAGGTAAAAGATTTAGGGGTGGCTGTAAGCAGGGTGCGAGTGTGTCGACTGAAATATCGCTGCGGTCCCCCCAGAAATACTAATCGCCAATTGGGGAGATTTGATAGGAAACGTAATAAACGAGTGGAAGAAGGTCGAGGAAAGAAACGTCCATTCTTATCTCGTCCGTGGGATATTGTGTGGCCCCTTGCTACGAACAAAAAAAAAAGTACAAACGGAGAGACAGACACAGTTAAAGAAACATTATATTTTATATGGGGAAAGAAATACAGGAAGAAGGAGGGCGTTATGCGGGACACGAGGAGTATCAGTTTCTACGATTGCTGCTGCAAGTCGCTCGGAGATGAAGAAAGGAGGAAAAAGGGCGAAATGGAGAGAGGAAAACGTTCTCTGAATCACAGCCGGAGCGGGAGTGAGAGAGGGCCCTCTCCGATGGTCAGGTCATGGGATGAGCGGAATCCCATTGAAAGTGCGGCGCAGAATGTGAATTCATTTGAAATAAATGCGATGTTATCGCGACATTGTGGCAATTTCACGAAATGTCGGGTCCGGTGTGTAGTAGTCATGTTACATAAATGCATTCAGAACTTACTATTACACTGCACAGGGCTGGAGAGGAGGAGTGGGCCCTTCACGTGCATGCATCTGCCCCTAACGCCACCCTCTTTTTTTTTTGTTGATAACCTCCACCAACTACGAGGCCCCCCCTAATCCGATTTTAATAAACGATTGCGATCAGCCCGGAGCCGGTTAATTTTATTGTCTTTTATACTCTCCTCTCCGGTTGCGCAACGCAACGTTCAACCCCTTGCTGCGATTTGCATTTTTATTGCCAATTTGAGGGCGCATCCCGGCTCGCAGCGGAAGATGTTTAAAACCGAGCGAAAACAGTGAGCTTAACAACAAACATTACTTGTATGTCGCCCGACCACATGTTCTTTAACCGCTTAATCCACGAGCACATCCCGCCATTCATCATCCTGCATTACACTTACTTTTTTATTGTTGTTGTCGGTACCCTAATCATTATATTCACATCACAAAAATGCACTGCATTATCGTGTAAATCTCGTTTCGTACTGCTTAACGAGCAGATTTACCTCAAATTTTTGTTGTCATTTTACATCAAATTTAATTCGCACAATAATTTATAGTGATAACAGTTGTTGTATGATAAAAATATAAATCAAAATTAATTGATGATTCATATTTTCAAGCTTATCTAACATTAATTTTACATATTTTTTTATAAATATACAATACAAACCTAAGTGTTCAAAATATCTTTATTTTGTCTTGTGTACTTGTTTATCTAAAGGATAATATTTAATAAATGCAAATCCACTTACTTTTTTGTAGCTGGATTAGTCTAGATAATGGTAAATATTTAGTTGTATAAACTAATAACTTTAGATAATATAGTACAAAACATATATTTGTTTTCTTTTGTGTATTTGTTTATCTAAAGGTTAATATTTGAGTAACGCAAATCAACTTTTGTTTATATACCTGGATTAGGATAGAATTATTTATATTTAATCCTTGAATTAATATATAATTCAATATCAATATTGGATTAGATATACTTATAATTCTATATTTATACAATACTATAGAATCAATATTGACATAATAAATTAACTATACTTATAGTTTAATCCTTTCATATCTATGTCTAATCTATATTTTGCATTTTCTTATATAATGATTAGAACTAAACAATTTTTCTATTAATAGCAAGAAAAACAAACAAAATTGACGAAAAAACTGGAATTGAAAACCTTTTGGAAATAAAGAATATTAATGTTATGATAAATACAATTTTCGTTTTATGTTAAAATACAAATTTCTTATAAAAATCTTAAATAATAATAAATTCTTTGATAATGTTAAAAACAAGGGATGAAAATCTTATTAAAAGCATGAAAACTAGTAAAAATATCACCCAAATTTCTTATAATAATTCGTATGACAATACATTATTAATTACTGTAAAGTTAATGTAAATATACTAAATAAATGTAGAATAATTATGAAAATTATATCAGGATTAAAGTAGATTATATCAGTATTAAATTTCGTAAATTTGTATTAGCTTTAAAATATGTGTTTTCAGAAAATATCAATTAAGGCTATAAAAGATTCAATATTTATTGATTAGAAACAAAACAGTAAATTGAAAATAATCTCAAGATTTCATTCAATAATTTATATATTTGTTATATCTAAACTGAACATAAATAAAATTATAGAAATTTTATTATGATATAAAACAATAGACTTTAATTTAATAAATGTTCTGAATCTGGAGCATTGTTCTGTTAATTAATTATATTTGTTGATAAATTACTAATTTATTTATACATATATTTAAGATCAGTTTAAATTTAGAAATAATTGAGGTTGTATGGAATATGTGAAAAATTCTAGATGTAATAGATGAAAGAGGCTGCATTCAATAGGTCTTTACATTAAGTATATAATAATTTTAATTTATTATATTAACTTGAAATTATTTAAAATATATATGATTTTAATGAATTATATATCATTGTACTAACTAATATAAAGAATTGAACTAAAATTAAAAACTTAAAGAAACTAGATTTAAAGTTTCAAAATAATGAAATTGAAGAAGAAAATACTATGTTGAAATAATGATTAGTAATTGTAAACAAAGTAATGTCAATGCGTGGAATTAACTAATATTTTAAGTAATTTAGAACATAATTAGCAGAAGGACCAACTTTTATTACTGGTCAATAAATTATATTATTATTAGTATACACCCATACCTCGCTATGCGGCCGCTCTTTATACGGTATTTCGCTATAACGGCACTCTTCAATTAAGGTACGTTTTCGATTTACGGCCTAAAATATTTAGCTATAACGCAAGCGCAATAATTGATTCGTTATACGGCTTTTCGCTTTGCGGCCAAGTTTTGTGGAACGTATCTAGGCCGTAAAACGAGGTATGGGTGTATAACATATAATAATTTAATGAAAGTAACTTAGTACCAATGGTAAATAGCCCTTTGCAAGAATGAAATTTGATTGAATTGTTTCTTCTTTGTTATTGTATTAAGTTTTTTTGTAATTGTTGTTGCATTAAATATTGTTAATATTAAAGCAACTATGTTCAGTCTTTTAAAACTTATTTCGTTTAAATATTGTGGACATTTAAAGTTGGTTTTTAAGAAGGCTGTGGATCAGGGATGTTTATCGCGTCTGCACAATAGATTTTCCGCAAATGCGTTACGTCCGACGATAAAACTATTATTCGGTTTTTACGGCGTTCAAAAAGTTTTTTAAAATTAAATTGTCCGCAGGGTAGAGAGAAGCGGTGCCGTGGGGGGCGGCAGTGACGTTCGCCGCTGTTGCGCCCCAGCTGGATTTATGAGGAAATGAGCTTTCGCCAGCAAAAATATGTTCGCGCGAAATGATTTTAATATAATCTCGAACGGATTCTTGCGCTGATAATAATGATGTTGATGGCGGCGTCGGAGGCGGCGATGATGATCATCACGATGACTACGATGATGATCGTAATAAAGAGGGCTTTGGCCGGGCACGCGCGATGATTGAAAGCGCTAATATTTAATGCGGCAGCTTTTAGCCTCCAGTAATTCGAGTTCTAATGCCGGACGAAATCCTCCTCCGCAAACTCTGAGCTCAATCCCCGTTTCGCTCGTATTTCCATATGATATTATTATGCTTCGCTTAAAACCGCATCCATCCTCTTTGCGTTGTTAACCAGTTTTCGGAATATCGCCGAAAACGAAATTAGTTACAGTTTTCGGTCCGCGTAATCCCACCCCGAACCGGTTGCTCTCCAACAAAAGCCACCCTTCTCGCACAACGCACAGACTCTCCTCATCCCTCCTTCCCTTATTTTTTAATACGAATTTATTGCGTGTTTTGATCCCTCGCCACACACAAATGTTTGCCTTCTATTAAGTCCCTCAAGGGGATGTGGATGAAGCAGCAACAAAAAAGAAAACCGAGGACGAGAAAGGACGCATTCTCGTCTTCCTCGGCACGCCGGATGGCCGTTTAGATTATTCTCGTTAATTAGGGACATGCCTCTGCATTTTTTTTCAGCAATTAGCAAAATAAGAACGAAACGAGGAATGGGAGACAAACGCATATCATTAAGGATGCGGAGGGAATTACATCGGAATAAATTGGAGGCGTCCGAAAAATGCGGCCTTTTATCTTGACCACAGCTGGTTTTACGCCTGTCTACAAGAGCTCTTAAGATAGGACCTAGGGGAATTAGAAAGCCACGAATCTACTCGTCTCGGTCCAATTATGGATTAATTAATAATAAAAGACGACGCGCGGAGGTGTTGGAAATAATTAGGCACGGCCGTCCGATGTTTGTCGACTTCCAGACGGAAACGTTTGCGCTCTTACGTAACGCGGTTGAACAATAGTAAAGTCCTAAAGTGCGTAAAGTTAATGGTTTGACTGATTCGAAAAGACAATCTGGATGTGAAATGCTAATTCATTCTACAATTAAGAAAATTAACTTCATTAAAGAATTAATTAATTAAAACGACTTCGCGCAATAAAGATAACACAAATTACAGTTCTTTCTTCAACAGAGCATTTTTTTACGTGTTATATCACTCAAAATAATCATATACAATTCATGCGTTGCAAAAATCGTATATTAGCTACCCACTACTTATTATAAGTCATTCATTACGTAATTAGTAATTAATACTACATTTCTCTACTTAAGTAAGATATGAATTATATATAGGTACACATTTCTTCATATCACATACCATTACAATAATATGCAATATGATATATATCATATAGGTGAGTAAACACTATACTTTAAATGCAACTACAAACACATATGTCGGGCAGAATTTTTGCTGACTACAAAATATGTATTGAAAATTGACGAAGTTTATATAAAATAGGGCAGAAAGACCTATGGTCGTTAGCCCGATTTGGACTAACTAAAATGTTGAAATAAAAAAATTCTATTAAGGCAAAGGGCTATTGACAAAATAGATCTTTAGATATAAGTTTTATTAATAAATATATTTGGATTGGATTTCAAATATATCTGTTTTTGAGCTCCAAAACTTGAAATTTCCCTGATCTGAGTCATATTATATGTCTATTTTTAATAACTCTAAGAATGTAACTGCTTTTGTATAAAGCTCCAAAAAAAACAAGATCTTTCTAATATAACTATTGTTATATGTTTCTTTTAAATTACTTTAAAATGTTACTCTTTTTAAAGAGAGAAATAATTGTAACCGATTTTTTTTGGAAGAGACGAAAATTGACGAAGTTTATATAAAATAGGGCAGAAAGACCTATGGTCGTTAGCCCGATTTGGGCTAACTAAAATGTTGAAATAAAAACATTCTATTAAGGCAAAGGGCTATTTACCATAGGTCTCTGTGCCCTATTATTTTAATTTTTGATAGTTTTTCATATTGTACTCATTCTCTGAAGAAATTTTAGGTGATACATTAATTTAATAACTTATTATAGATACATATGCGTTTCCTAATTTACACTGAAGATAGTTTCTGAAATCATGCAAATCACATAAACAATAAGTTTTATTGTGTGTACAAATAATATGTTCCTCAGAAAGCCATGTAAATGGAATTATTGTAATTAAAAGTAAAGTATAATTTAATATTAACTAATAGCTATGCAGTATAAATTAAAAGTATAAACTTAACTTAAGTTAATGTTATTAATAGTAATTATGACCACACTTTGGGGCAATTAATCGAAGTCTTTCCGCACTAAAACTTAAATTATTATTAATAGTAATAATAGTAACATTTATTTCAACGTCAACTACAAGATAAATATAAACAGAATATAATATAAATGCAATAGTCTTTGTTAATTAAAATTTGTTATTTTTAGTCACGGTTGATAAAAATTCAAATACACCCATACCTCGCTATACGGCCGCTCTTTATTTCGCGATAACGGCCCGCTTCAATTAAGGCACGTTTTCGATTTACGGCCTAAAATGTTTCACTATAACGGCAAAAAACTTTTTCGATGTCGATATATCTACATATTGCCAATCTTACGCAAGCGCAATAATTGATTCCTTATACGGTTTTTCGCTTTGCGGCCATGTTTCGTGGAACGTACCCAAATTGAAAAAAAAACTAAAGTATTTCAGATTCAGCAAACATTTCTTAATTTATTACCCTAAATTTATCATGTTTCAGATAGGATAACAGTAGTCGAGACACTGTACTAATGTTTGTTATCGATGCTAAATTTCGAACACCCGTCCTCTCATTCCATTCACATCTCATCCCCTTGTAGTCAATATATTTTTTATCACCCAACTTGTAGTATTTCAATTCCAAGCCATATATCTTTGGACTCGCTATCAGCTTTACGACGTCGCGCCGTTTATCTGGGTAACATTCGGTCATATCTTCGTTAGAGCCTGTATACAAGAAGCGTTAAGATAGCGACGGACCCGCAGCCCCAATTATAATCGAATATAATTAAATCGGAGTAAATTCCTGCTCTCGTTTTATCGCTTACATTTCTCTCTCTCTCTCTATATATATATGAATACATAAGTAATTTATATACTAGTCATTTATATAATATGAACTTTACATACAAATACGTGTTGTTTTTACCCCGAAACCTGGATGGAAGAAGGCCCCCATTAACATTTCCAGCTGCACACTCGATTTCTCACATTTCTCGGGGTCCTCCACCTCGTCCAACGACCAGACGCAGAGAAAGAGGTCTTCTCTCCTCGAGTGTCTCGCTTTTTTTTTGTGTGTGTATCTTGATGTTGTTGTAGTTGCCACTTCCCATTTTTGTTTTCATTTGGTCGACATTTCAGGAATACCACGGACCGCATTATCGGAACGCCGCTCAAATTAATAATAATAACAATAATGGGGGGCCAACGGAATATCAAGAAGAAGACGTAGGAGAAAAAATGGTGAAGGACATTTCGGTGATTCCTGACACCGTGATCAGATAATCCGTTAATTAATATCAATCAGATCATTGCGATTAGATATGTTAATGTGACGTAGATTAGAGATTTTAGATCTTCCTAATATAGGTCTTGTTATTTATTTTTTCTTGCAGATTATTCAAAATATTACTGGTTTTGAAGATAGTTTCAAAAAATTGATTTCTCTAATATAAGTTTTATAACAATAACATTAATTGCAAACTATAACTACAAAAATATGTGAACTGAATACATTAGTAATAAGAAAATACAATGAAAATAATATATAATGCTATTGCTTCAAAGGGCTATAGACTTGCTATTGCTTCAAAGGGCTATAGACTTGCTATTGCTTCATTCTGCCCTATAAGTATTATTTAACCTTTCTTTTGAATAACTTCTAAATGCATTAAGTTTAATTTTTCTTTTAGATTATTTCAAAATGTTACTGTGTTTTTAGAGAGTTATAAAAATATTTCCCAGGCAAAATTATACATTTGTTTTTGTTTCTATCAAAAATGAAACTAGTTTGAAGAGAGATACAATGAAATAGATCTTTAGATTTTGTATTGCTATTAAATATATCTGCTTTTGAGCTCCAAACTTTTAGATTTCTCTGATCCGAGTCATATTATATGTCTCTTTTTTTTGATAACTCTAAAAATGTAACTGCTTTTGTATAAAGCTCCAAAAAAAACAAGATCTTTCTAACATAACTATTGTAATATTTTTTCTTTCAAATTACTTTAAAATGTTACTCCTTTTAAAGAGAGAAATAATTGTAACAGTTTTTTTTGTTGAAGAGACATCAAAGGACGTCGGAAATCGAAATGGTTGTTGTATGTTTTTATCTGATGCTGTGCCGTTACTTGATATCAATTACAAAAATAATACAGCTGCGATGGGTGAATCCCTGTTTTCGGTGGGGTTGGCATTAGAATGGGTCGGTAATTGGGCATAGGGGGAGATTCGTCGCTTTGCGTTTGCTGAAACGCATACGTCCGAAATTCTAAATCATATTTAATTGCTAGTGAAATATTACGAAGAGAATCCAATTGGCTTTAGGCTTTATCTAGGATAGTGTTTTTGGAGGACGTTAAGCTTTGATATTTTCTATTGGGGGATGGTCATAATTTATTATTTAAATTGAGCTTACTAATTTCGTTACCAACTGTTACAAATGAACTATTCTATTGTAAATTATGCATACATTCTATGAATTCGCCTAATCCATTTGGTACACTTAGATCATATTTTCTTGTGGGGCCCACGATAATATTTGGGCCCTCAAAAAATTGTTGATTTTAACAAGTAAACAACTCGAAGAAATAGCATAATCCAACAATAGTAAACTTACTTATACTTACATAATAAATTCTTAAACCAACAAAACGCATTAAGTATAGTAAAATTTTTATTTGATAAATTAGGTGAGCAGTTTGGACATTCTTTTTCTTTTATATCACGTTTATAGCACTTTTTCAAAATTTCCTTTGTTGAATAACCGGCATTCTTTTGATTCTGATCTTTACCTATCATCTTTTAAATCTAGAATGCTTGTCTATTTGTTATGGTGGATTAACCTAATTGACAGATGTCATATAAAAAAAACGTTGGTTGAATTTTTTACTTTTTCCATCTATGTTTTTTTTTTTAATCAATTCTTTTAGAAAAAAAAAGAAGAAATATATACAATTTCCGTTAGTAATTTTCTAATTTATATTACTATAATTGTTGACATAAAAATGTAATTCTATTCCCTACTTATATGTGGTTTCTTTAGGTGGATAATTTTAACAATTTATATAACTTTTAACATCCTTTCCAGGAAAGCTTTGTAAATCCTGTAATTGTCGCGGAACACCTTGCACATTTTCTTGTAATTATGCCATTTTCGATTTCTTATTTTTATACATTTTGTAAACTAGATTTAATTTCATATTTATCTTTACATATCTTTATGTTTGTTGAAAAGAATTATGGTTAATTTCATTTCATTTTAAATGTATTTTCTTTCTCAAAGTTAAATAATTAATTTTCCTTAATCTTTTGTATCATCAAACACTTTTTTGGAAAAGAAAGCTCTGATTTTAATAAATTTTATTAAAGGTAACACAATCGTTCATAATTAAACTTTCTTGTTTTCATTGTATTTGTAAATTTAAGTAAATTGTTATAAATTTTAGTTATGGAATTTGCAATTAAAGTAGAGTTATTTCCATAATAGACATTTTTGGAAAGTTCTAATTTTGATTAATTTTATTAAAGGTAACACAATTATTGCTAATGAATTCTCTATAAACTTTTAATTTTGCAAATAATTCAAGTAAATTATTAAAAATGTAAGTAATGCAATTCAAGTAGAGTTATTTACATAATAGACCTTTTGGGAAGCTCTGATTTTGATCAATTTTATTAAAGGTGGCACAATTATTACTAATTAATTGTCTATAAACTTTCCTGTTTTCATTGTATTTGTAAATTCAAGTAAATTATTATAAATTTTTGTTATGGAATTTGCAATTAAAATAGAGTTATTTCCATAATAGACATTTTTGGAAAGAAAGCTCTGATTTTAATACATTTTATTAAAGGTAACACAATTATTACTAATGAATTCTCTATAAACTTTTAATTTTGCAAGTAATTCAAGTAAATTATTAAAAATGTAAGTAATGCAATTAAAGTAGAGTTATTTGGACTTTTTTGGAAAGGAAGCTCTGATTTTAATATATTTTATTAAAGGTGACACAATTTTTAATAATTAATTCTCAATCAACTTTCCTGTTTTCATTGTATTTGTAAATTGAAGTAAATTATTGTAAATGTTTGTTATGGAATTTTGCAATTAAAATAGAATTATTTACATAATAGACTTTTTTTGGAAAGCACTGTTTTTGATCAATTTTATTAAAGGTGACACAATTATTACTAATTAATTGTCTATAAAGTTTCTATTTTAATTTTGCAAATAATTCAAGTAAGTTATTATAAACTTTAGTAATCTAATTTCCAATTAACGTAGTTATTTTCATAATGCAATTTTTGGTTTTGATCATTTGGTTTAAATAAATTAATTTGTATTGCTTTGAGTGCATCAATAAAATAATTAATATAATTAGAAAAATGAAAGAGTGCGTGCCTTCTAAACCAATCAGAGATTGACGTAAGACAACATTCACAAAAATAAATTCATCTGTCATTCGAGAAATCACGAATTGATCGATTGATTACGCAAACCGAAGTCACGCGACGGACGTAAAGTCATTTTTAATTGATACAAATTCTCCATAGTTCTTTCGCGACGATCAAGACTTGTTCTCTGCGTATAAGTGTGTATATACGTATAAAAAGGGGGAAAAGCAGATGACCGCCCGTGTCGCGTATTAAACAATAACCACTTTGGTGTTTCATCCATCAAGCCTCTGGGCCCCCAGATCGGAGATTAGCCGGGGCGGCCCCGTGGGGATCCCGGACCCCCCGTCGACCCGCGGTCAAAGTTGCTGCGATCCGAAGTGACACTTGATTTGTTCCACGGACACTTCCACTGCTCCTCTCACATAATCAATCAATAAGCAAATACGAGAAGTACGGAACCAACTCTTCTTGCACAACGACAACAACAACAACAGCAACAACACCGAAAACCGTCAGAAATGTAATTTTAATTTGACGCGGCCCGTAACAACCGCACCAACACGAACGGAAATATGACTTTGACGTCCTCACACTTTTGTAAGTTGTTTTCTTCTCTCTCTCTCATACTTCATTTAATCTTCGAAACGCCAACTTGCGTATTTCGAATTCCTTTCGGGACCGGATTCGATTTTTTTTCCGAATCGTTTCTGTTTTCTATACCATCGAAAAGATGGATCGGCGATTCGGATCACTTCAAAGATTTCACGTTCATTTCCTAATCAGATCCCTATCGCATTAACAGGGAATGCCACACCGAATCGAGTAGATCGGAATTAACATATCCTATTCTAATTATGCGTATATTACCTTTATTAGTGTACCAAATACTAATTCATCTTCGTTTAGGCAACGCACGAGATGTAATTCTTGATTATTATCAATTCAATACCACAACTATTGGAATTGCTATTTCAGTACATCCATACTTCGCTATACGGCCGCTCTTTATAGGGCATTTCGCTATAACGGCCCTCTTCAATTAAGGTGCGTTTTCTATTTACGGCCTAATGTTCGCTATAAAGGCAAAAAAAACTTTTTTCTTTGTCGATATATCAACCTATTGCCAATCTTGCACAAAAGCAATCTTTGATTCCTTATACGGCTTTCCCTATGCAGCTAAGTTTTGTGGAACGAAAAGCCGTAAAGCGAGGTGTATACTATTTGAATAATTTCCAGCTTTTCTCAACATTTTGGCTGCGTTACCCAACATATTTGCAATTTTGACAGTTTCACGCAAAATGACAGCTGTCATTTTGATTAATTTCTATTAGACAGCACACTTGATATTTATCTATTCAATACAAAATTATTGAAAATGTTAATTCACATTAGTTAATATCCAATCTATTATATCATCGTTTCTTAATATTTTTGTTACATAACCTAACATAACCTAATTGTTGACATTTATCGTACAATGACAGCTGTCACTTCTCGGCGAATATGTTTAGAATCGCCAAGTTAGAAATTTCATATTGAAATATAATTCAGATTAATTATAAATATTATTTTCAATTATAATAGTAAAATCGCATTTTCATATTCAACTATTTGTCAGCTATTTCTAATTTTAGATACGAGAATGTCACTATTTTCCCGGAAAATATTTCCGGGAAAAACGTAAATCTTTATTATTAATTTAGTTTACTCTTCCTTCCTTAAGATTATTTTTTGTATTACTTACATAATTGAAAACAGGAAACGTACTTTCAGCTACGTTTGGAACTAGATTATGAAAACGCAATATTTTCTCTTAATAAAAATAAATAAACATAACTGACTTAAGAAAGCTAAGCTAATTTTAGTTATGCTCAAGCATACCACTTGTATAATCTTCGACATTCGGTATAAATGTAATTTAAATATTCTTTTCAACGACCCCCGTTTGATCTTCGTAAGAAAAGACGCAGCGAGCATCCAATTTTTCACTTGACGTTCTTAACTATATAAATCTTAAATTATGTAAAAGCCGCGTACGGAATTGGATTAGGAAAGACGCAGTATATACATATTTTTCTGAAATAAAAATAAACGGAAAGATTCACGCTGCGATCTTGTTGTTGTTGTCGTCGTCGGACGAAGAGGCGAACAATAAAAATCCTATTAAATGTATCAACCCTTCTCTCTACACACAGAACATGAAAGAATGGGCCCAACCCCACGAAGGGCCGTGATACATGCGGTCTCTTCCTCTCCGTGCGTTGTTTTTTATGATACGAAATGCCCTGTTGTTATAGTATTCAGCTGAGGTGTATTAGCATTTCATCATAGTGGGGCTCGGGGGTGCCTTTTGCGTCCCCGAAGCGCGTAATCCCCTCATTTAATTCCACGCTTGATGCCACATACGACAGGTCCTGCACCGTGACTCCCCTCGCCCCTCTTCGCCACCCCTTCGGCGCTTCCCGGTCCGGGACCGCATCAACTATAAAGGTTAGTTAGGCCCTTCGTAAATTATAAATATAATAATAAGCCGACTCGGGGACTTTCGAAACTACACCGCAATTCAACGTGCCCCGTGCATATGCTACGTACGCACGCCGACAACCCTCAACAACAACAACAACGAAACTCACCCTTCCCGTCATTACCGAATTCAAAAGAACCGCGCAGACTTCAG
This sequence comes from Nicrophorus orbicollis, assembly GCA_018845635.1. NCBI lineage: Eukaryota > Metazoa > Arthropoda > Insecta > Coleoptera > Silphidae > Nicrophorus > Nicrophorus orbicollis. Next base: position 573,024 of record JAFMTC010000244.1, read on the forward strand.
ATAAAACCTAATCATTGCCCATCGATACCAGCTGCTTGAAATTTCAGAAAAATTTGCATTCCTCTTTTTTTCGTTTGGTTCATGATACTTATAGTCAGTTATACCTAAACCCTTTTGACAATTCGTACATTCAGTTTCACATTTCATTATATTCATTTCTATTATATAATAAGTAACAAAACTCGTCATTATAGATAACTATAACATTTATAGAATAAATTATATAAGTGCTAACGGAATTAATATAATTAAATCAATTCAAAAAAAATCGATCGTTCAAGAGAATTCTACCTTAACTTTAGTATGTTCATTTTGCAAGTGATATAACGAAATCAGGAATTTCAGTCAAATTAGAGGTTGCTTTAGGAAAAGTTAATATAATCAAACAAACAGAAACATAAGTTATTCTTTCCAGAAATTTTGAAAATGTCTGTGAAAAGGATGTTATAATGATGATGTTGAAAGAGCATGAGTGCATTGTAAGACAAATACATTGATGACGAAATTGGTGATGTTTAAAAAAAAATGACCAACCTAATATTATTTCTGAAAACGATATTTTTCTTAAAGAAATTATGTCATTGATTGATGTGTAACTTAATAACTAATAATAACTGTAACTATGAATAATAGAAACAATCCTAAAGTTAGAAAAGTATAATTTCTGAATTATTACAATAAATAAAGTTGTTCTTGGAAACGTTTCCACTAGAACTATTACTTTATAATTTACTTTTTTCTCATGTATTTCGAACTTCGTCTGGCTGTAGGTATAAATATGTGTATTTCCTTTTGTGTCCAGACAAAAATAAATTGAAATAATTACAATAATTAAGTTCGTTCCGAAGGCGGCGATTTTTGGCGATTAATTTAAAATAGTGATTAGACAAAGGGCGAAACGGAGTTACGCCCGTTGTGAAGGACTCTCCCACGCGGCAAGCCCTTACCGTCGAGGATCCCTTCAGGTACCCGGATTATTGATGGACATTCCCAAAACGCAGAACTTTCCGTTTCATTCCTGTTCTCGAAAAAAAAACACATCCATACATTCAGAAAGAGAAGGAAGGTTTTAGTGGAAAGAAAATAGTTTAACTGGAAGATGATAATTACAGATAATCACAGATATTTGGGTTCCGTGTATCATTAACATTCCACGCGAAGATTTTCATTAAATCAATTTGAAAGTTCATGTGAATACTTTCTTAAAAAAAAGTATTCATAAAAAAGTTATCAGCAATTACTTAATTTGTTAATTAATGTATTTTATTAAATTATTTAAAATATTAAAAAAAAAGCGGAAATAATTACAAAAAAAAACTCAATTTAAATTCCATTGTAGCAAATGGCTATTGACCATTGACCTTTCTACCCTAATTTTATAATAATTTTTGTGTTTTTTGTACATATTATTCATTATTATGTATAGATACTTTTATCAAGTTTCCTAATAGTAAACGGTAATTCCTCCTATAGTTTGGTTTCGATCAGTCCGGATTCGCTATAGTGCAATCTGAAAATTTCAAAATAAACTACATTTTAATTGAGCAAAATACTATTGAATTCTAAAAAGTGCTAAAGGTTATTTTATATACAAAATACATCGATTCAGATTTTCAGATCTCATTAAAAATGTAAAAAAAAACAAATTACAATTGTCCAATGCAGACTCAATAATTCAGTTTGAACAAAAAACTACGTGATTTCCTGAGAAATACCTTGGTTTTGATCACTTTGAAAGAATAACATGAATTGTTAACTTTTTCAAACTAGTTTTTAATATTTTAAGTTCTTAAATGCTTATTAAAAAAATACATAAATGATTAGATTTTCTCTTGGTTTTAAAATCTTTGATTACAAGTATTCTGATGAAACCATTAATCCGGACTGTTTGAGGTATTGCAGAGATCAAACACAATATAAAGTAATACATCTATTCGATAAGTTGATCGTTGAATTAAAAACGATTTCTTTTTCCTATTAAAATTAATTTATTTCCTAAGTTTCAATTGAATTTCTTGTAAACTCGGAATATTTATGAAAAATTCCAATAGAAAACTTTTCCTTTTAGATCTAAAACGTGCGCTCCTTATTCATATTAAAAATACTTTTTCAAACTCAATCTCATGTACATTATGCTTCTAACTTTAATTTTCATAACAAGATCCGTATTAGTATGTATAATATATTATAATAACTTAAAATCAGAACTAAATAAAATCTTGTTTTTCATTAGTGAAATAATAATTTATAATAATGAAGACAAGTAACTGTAAACTTATTACTTTAATATCACATTAAGGATAGAAATCAAAATTGGTGTAAGTTTAAATAATTTGATATTGTACTTAAATAATTTTAATGTAGTTGATTACATTTAAATCTACTGACAAACTTTTACTGACTCTACTTTAAATCTTATGAAATATAGATTAAAGTTACATTATAACAAATATATTGTATAATATTATAATTATTTGTACACAGAATTAAATTAAAACTTATAATTTCGGTCAATAATAAATATGTCTATACATCAATATTTTGCTTAGTAATATCCCAAACTGCTTAAAACCGGACTAATCAAGGAGTTTTTAAAGAAAAACATCATTTATGTATAAAAATTATGTATTTATTATATTGTTCAATTAATAGTTTCTTTTGAAAATTTTAAGGTGGACTGTAATTACTTTTGACTGATGGAACCCGCACTAAGTGAGGTTTTGCTGTATACAAATATATGAAGAAAATATTGATTTTCAATTGATTTTAAAGTCCTCGATTAATCCTGTATCAAATATTACTCATATTTCGTTCAGTTAATATTTAGTTTGTTTTGAAAATTTGAAACTGGACTATAAATAATTTGGTCTGATTCAAGCCGCACTAAGTATTAGAAGGAGATCAACAAATTCAATGAAATTTAATAAAAGTAGTGAACTGAATATTTATTTCTATTCGATTTTAAAGTTCTCGATTAGTCCGTTATCAAATGTTACTTATAACATGTTCATTTAATATTTAGTTTCTTTTGAAAATTTGAAACTAGACTGTAAATGATCTGGTCTGATTCAGGCCGCACTAAGTGAGGTTTAATAACAATTTGAAGGAGATTAACTAATTCAATTATATTTTTTTAGAAATAGTGAAAAGAATATTTATTTCTATTTGATTTTAAAGGATTCGATTAGTCCGGTTACAAAAATTACTTATTTTGTGTTCAATTAATATTTAGTTTGGTTTGAACTTTGAAAAAGGACTGCAATGATTTTGGACCGATGGAAGCCGCACTGAGTGAGGTATTGCTGTATATAAATATATGCACAATTGAATAAAAATCTGTAAAAAATATTTATTTCTATTTGATTTTAAAATTCTCACTTAGTCCGGTATCAAATGTTACTTATAACATGTTCATTTAATATTTAGTTTCTTTTGAAAATTTGAAACTGGACTGTAAATAATTTGGTCTGATTCAAGCCGTACTAAGTGAGGTTTAATAAGTGTTAGAAGGAGATCAACAAATTCAATGAAATTTAATAAAAGTACTGAACTGAATATTTATTTCTATTCAATTTTAAAGTTCTCGATTAGTCCGGTATCAAATGTTACTTATAACATGTTCATTTAATGTTTAGTTTCTTTTGAAAATTTGAAACTGAACTGTAAATGATTTGGTCTGATTCAGGTCGCACTAAGTGAGGTTTAATAACAATTTGAAGGAGATCAACTAATTCAATTATATTTTTTTAGAAATAGTGAAAAGAATATTTATTTCTATTTGATTTTAAAGTATTCGATTAGTCCGGTTTCAAAAATTACTTTTTTGTGTCCAATTAATATTTAGTTTGTTTTGAACTTTGAAACAGGACTGTAATGATTTTGGACTGATGGAAGCTGCACTCAGTGAGGTATTGCTGTATATAAATATATGAACAAAATATTGATTTTTAATTGTTTTTAAAGTCCCCGATTCATCCGGTATCAAATATTACTTACATTTTGTTCAGTTCATATTTAGTTTGTTCTGAACTTTGATTCAGGACTGTAATGTATTTGGACCGATGGAAGCCGCACTAAGTGAGGTTTAATAACAGTTTTAAGGAGATCAATTAATTGAATTACATTTTTTTAAGTAGTGAACAGAATATCTATTTTTATTCGTTTTTAAAGTTCTTGATTAATCCGGTTTCAAAAATTACTTACATTGTCTTCAATTAATATTGAGTTTGTTTTGAACTTTGAAACAGCAACTGTAATGATTTTGGACTGATGGAAGCCGTACTAAGTGAGGTTTAATAAGTGTTAGAAGGAGATCAACAATTTCAATGAAATTTATTGAAAGTAGTGAACTGAATATTTATTTTTATTTGATTTCACAGTTCTCGATTAGTCCGGATTCAAAAAATTACTTATTTTGTGTTCAATTAATATTTAGTTTGGGTTGAACTTTGAAAAAGGACTGCAATGATTTTGGACTGATGAAAGCCGCACTAAGTGAGGTATTGCTGTATATAAATATATGCACAACTCAATTCAAATCTGTAAAAAATATTTATTTCTATTTGATTTTATAGTATTCGATTAGTCCGGTTTCAAAAATTACTTTTTTGTGTTCAATTAATACTTAGTTTGTTTTGAACTTTGAAACAGGACTGATGGAAGCCGCACTGAGTGAGGCTTTATAAGAGTTTGAAGGAGACGAACTAATTCAATTAAATCAGTATAAAAGTTTGACAAGAGTTGCGCAGGATATGCAAACATCAAGAGTTTAAAATTAAGCATAGCAATATCCCAGCTTTTTCCTTTGAATATATATATATATATATATATATATAAGTCTCGAGTTGCTCTTTTTGTTGTCCATTAGGCGAAGTAAATTTCATCGCTCCACTCCTTTTGCGCATTTCTTATTCATGTAGAAACACACACACTGATCCAACCAGACGCACACAAACGCAATTCAGTTTGGCATTCAGGTCAGCCAGATGCAGAAGAAGCGAGAGCACAGTCTCGCCTTTGAAGCCCAATAATAACATCTCTGGAAACGATGATGATAATAATAACGATGATAACGGGGAAATGAGTATACAAAAAAGAAACGAGAAGTTTGTTTTTGAAAGCCGTCGATCGGGATTATCCTTACATCATAGGAAAAGAAGTCCATTAGGGATATTGGTTTAAATGAATTTCGCTCGTTCCTAATTCCCTTTTCCTTCTTCCCTCTTCTTTCGTCCATTCATCGGTGCGCTCTCACCGAAGGCAGAGAAAAGAAGAATCTATATTCAAAACTCGAACGTATTAAATTATTTTCTTTCTTTGACGATCTTATTGTTTTCCACTCCGGTTTAATTAAGAGCCCCATCCAGATTTTTCTCTCAATATATGTATATAAAAATCCAATCCCGATTCTAGAGAAAAAGCGGACCTGAGTGGCGCCACCGATGGGATCTTTCCTACCCCTCGCTGAAACAACAAAACAAACAATAAAACGAAAACTCCGTGTTTCGCTCAAAGCTTTCGCGAGTCTATGTTAATGCTCCTCTCTTTCACATAAACGACGCTGTTTTTTTTTTATCTTCACGAAAAGATTAAATGCCCCTTGAAAGGATGCGAAGAGCGCTTTCAGTCATATTTGTTTAATTTCCCGTTTTATTTCTTTATTTTGCCGTTTCTCTCCGTGCGGAGGGATGCAACCGTGCAGAAAAGGGGACACTGCCGTGTAATCTAATCCCATTCGAGATATAAGTTACTGTTTTGTTACGATAAAGTGCACATCTTCTGCTCCTCCGCACGTTTTTCTTCTTTTCCCTTTCTTCTCTTTCCGAACGATTTCAATGGGGACCATTCTTGTTGCGATTCTTTTCATCGGGACGGGCTTAGGACGTTTAAATTTGCACAATTGGCCGTCTCCTAATTGCGCACAGCGTTTGGTAGATAAGGTGGATATCTTCGTTTTCGGTACATTCCTAAATGCTTGCAACTATCGCAACTATTTACGGAACGGGATTCCAGGGATATCGATGTCCGCAATGCACGCAATCTGCCCTCGTTAATGCACCTCGAATTCTATAGCTTCCTTCATTAAATAAGACAAAAACGATTTATTACATAAGCTTACATATAACTCAAAGAAACTACCCTAAAGATTGTTATTTAACTGTTATTATTATAATAAAATACCTACTTTCATATGATAATCAAAGCATTAGCATCTTACGTCTATAATCAGTGGAAATTCAAAATCGAACAGTTATAACTGATCTTGTTAATACACCTTAAATTATATAGCTTTCTTCATTAAAAAAAGGGACATAAATCTATAGAAAACCGTCCAAAAGATTGTTGCTTAACTGTATCATTGTTAAAACTATATAACTTCTTTCAAAGGATGAACTGCATGTACTACATCACTTGAATCAGTACAAATTCACAATAGTTTGATCCATTTTTTTATTGCCCGTTGAATTCTACAGCATTAGAATAAGCATTGATATCTTACTAAATATGATAACTTCCTAAATAGAAAGTTAAATATGTTTTCCTTGCAAAGTCTGGCTTTTATCTGTGTGGATTAATTATAGTTTCAAAATTAAGTAAAATTAAAATCAATTATAATAATTTAATTTAATCCTTAATTAGTCCGATTTCTAATATTTACTAATACTATTATTAACCATTCATTTAAACTTTCTTCTTTAGATGTAAACTTAAATATGTCTTATATTGACATGTCTATTTTCATTCCAAAAAAGAAACTAAAGTTACTGCTCAACTATATAATCATTAGAATATTAAATAACAGAATTTCCTTTATAAGAATTACACGTTTGTCTACATTTCTCTCAAATTCATACAAATAGAAAAAAAAGTTTCTTAATTATTTACATTTTTTTTAAATTAATTTTGTTTAATTAATTTCATCATTTCAGATAATTTAGTTTAATTTGTAAGATTTTACTTTAATTAGCTTTAAAAATAACAAAATAAACAACATTTGCATGTAAAATGTGAAAAAAAAACAATATTTTTTAAGCACAGCAAACTAAAGTTTTTGATAATTAATGATACTCTGACTAAGTTCATGTTAATGAACAGCAAATGATTAACAAATATTACACGAAGGAAATAATTGGTCAATACGGTTAATTACATAGAGAAAACCTCTATATTTAGAGCCACAAATGAATGAAAACGTGGGTGGAACACGTAGTGAAACAGACTGGCTACACTATAGTTAATGATTTCGTTAAATAAAGGATTACAGGATGTTTATATTATACTTTATTAAACGTAATATATTTAGAAAAAAATAAATAAAAGAAAAGAAAATGTTTACATTTAATTATTACAATAAAATTTTATTAGTTTCTTATGCAATAACATAAACAGGATTTAGTCAAATTATATTAAGTAGGAAAGGACAGCAATATTTTCAATCGGTTTGATGAATGTGGAAAATAAGTTAGCAAAAGAATAATGCTGACTTCATATAATACTTATCTAACTAATCGTGTTATGGGTGGATTAAATGAATTGAACTCCTATAACGCGGTTATCTCTAAACCTTGTAAATAATTAAGCACGTTATAGGAATGTTTATTAATCATTATTGTACTAATATAACACGGTTATCATATAACGCAGTTTTTAAAGTATTTATTATTATTCTTATAACGCGACTTTCATAAAACGCGGTAGAAAATAATCGTGCTATAAGAGTGCACAAATATTTTCATTATTTATTAAATTCTATATGAAGTTCTTATTGAAGAACAGCAAGGATTTATTGTCGTTGTGAAAACGCATTCTTCTCGTGTTTTTGTAACTCATTTATCCGTGTTTACGTGTAATATTGTTGCGAGGTCTGCGTTGTTTTCTTATTCAGTATAAATATGTTAAAAGATCTGATGTTTGCCTTCGAGCTCGTTACAAATGAGAGCGGCATACAAAAACCTTTTAGTATCATTCTGCTAACTCCATATAAGCGTAACGGAGGAATGGCCAGGTAAAAACAAAGAGGACATCTCTCTCTCCTTCCTCTCACAGAATCCCCTATCTTCATCTCACCGAAAATACGTGTTTATTTAATTTCCACCCCGAAATTCACCTTTTTTCCCGAATTCTCAAAGGGAATCCTCCTCCTCCTCCTTCAACATTCAGACGCACCGACGACCGTTTCAATTATGTGCCGTGTTTTATTTTTTAATAGTTCTGTTTAGGTTCGTTGTTGTTGTTGTTGTTTTTTTTCTGTTCTTTCTTCTCCGTTTCTTTAACTCATTTTCCCTCGCTCTTTCTTTCTCTTCATATAATGGCATTTAATCCGAGGCGACTCCTAATTTATTCCGGTAATTAAAATGGGGGGAAAAGGACCCTCGAGAAACTCAACTTCACGAAATGTATAAATTATGAAAATAAGAAGGAAAAGGCGCGACGGGCCTCTTTTAAAAGCTTAATTAAAAAGCGGAATAAAGACGACTTTAATTATATAGCAAAATGTACTAATATCAAAGTGCACAGTGCGCGCCCTTTCGCTCCGATTAAAACTATACTATTACTATTCCAATTTCAGAAACTATTATTTTTCCATAGATAAAACATAATTAAGATACTGAAAATTTAATTTAGTCCCTTTTCATTGCATAAAGTTTCTGGAGAACAATTTAAAAATGCACACTAGAATATATAGCCTTTCATTTTTCATGAAAACTTTGATATTATACACAAATAATATATTGAATTTATCCATAATTTATATATTTTTTTGTATATTTTTTTATGTAAGTTATAAATTTGTACTCTTTGAGTCGAAAATCGTCGATAGCCATTTTGACTCTTTATACGTCATTTCGCTATAACGGCCCTTTTCAAGGCACGTTTTCGATTTACGGCCTAAAATGTTTCGCTATAACGGCAAAAAACTTTTTCCATGTCGATATACCTACTTCTTGCCAATCTTGCGCATTGATTCCTTATACGGCTGTTCACTTTGCGGCCAAGTTTCGTGGAACGTATCTAGTCCGTAAAGCGAGGTATGGGAGTATACTAAATTTAATAATTAGCATAATTTCTTGTATTGTATTGATAAAAGGTTAAGTCTTACAATTTTCTGGTCCACAAATGAATATTTTATCATAATATTTAACACATTCAAAGAAATTTGATAAGATAATTAAATTTTGTGCTTTCTCGGGGTGATTTGGCCCCGAATTAAATAAGGAATGAATGCCTTTTTTTACGGCAACAAAGACTGTTGTTCCGTTACATCATTGTTGTTTCGCTGTTTCCTTGCGTAATTATGAACTCCGTTCGGTTTTAATTAACTTTTCCCGTTTTCAGCTGCGTATTTATTGAATGAAGTTTCGGATTACAATTAAGAAAATGAAAGACATACACAACCGGGAAATTATTTAATTTGTTGATACAGTTTGAATAGTTGCAGTTTGTCAACTTACAAGGTATTATTTTGTACTTATTTTCATCAAAATCAACAAATTTAAGATGTCAAATAATTACTGAATATTAGACTTTGAATATATTGTATTTCAACAGTCTAATAGAACAATAAAATGTTAAAAAATTCGAATATATGCAAGATCAATCATACAATATTTCATTACACTGAAAGTTTCAATCAAATCACTGAAAAATATCTGTGTTGTAGAAAAATCATCCATCCACTATTTCTTTACAAAAGGTGCTTAACTTTCTTAATAATTACTTATAATGATTTAAACTTTGTGTACTAGAGTGTAAATATTTCAAATGAAGTTGTGAAATCACTTGTTTAATTACATTAACTGTCATAAGCTACCAAATATAAAGTACCAATAATGACATATAAATAAGTTATTTAAAAATGTGTATACTTTATGTTTCATCAATCTCTTAGAAACAGTATTTAACAAAATTACATCTTCTAATCCTCATTGTATACTTTCACTCTATAATTTTCAATAATTTACATCACTTAGGTTCTCTTTTTTTTGTTCAAAAAACAGATTATTTTATACTTAGAGGGAATGATGTGCAGGTATAAACAAAGCGAAGAACCTTTGACGCCCTTCAAAGTCTTCTCTTCTCCATTTTTTTTTCTCTCTTCATCTCCGTTCCATCGACCGATGTTTCATCTCTAGAAATGCGTGTTTATTTAGTTTCCACTTTAATTCTACCTTTTTCCTTATAAAAAGGGATGCATTTACAATAACTTTAGGTCAGACAGCAACTCAGACTCCTTTCATCTTCCATTCTTTCTTTCTTACCATTTACTAATGTTTTATCCCACGAAATACGTTTTTATTTGATTTCCACTCCACTTAAACTCTTCGTACAAAGTGAACGAATTCACAATGCTTTAGCTCGGATTAAATACACAGTGGGGAATTGAAAACCAAAAGTTTATACAAGACCATTTTAGAAAGTTTTATAGGAATTCCACTTTTTGAACAAATTGTTAGAAATTTTGATAGCTTTTTTTATTAAATATAATATTTTTTCTATCGTTTAAACGAAAAATCTCATAGAAAAAGAAGACAAACTACAGATTATGACTAATTCAGTTTTCTATGTGTTTTTTTTAATAGGAAATGAAGACATTTGAAAATGCAAGTTCCTTGATAAAAAATAGAAACTTTTATTCTCTTTTAAGAAAAAAAAACATAAAATTTTGTTTTTTATAAAACTATTAGAATAGATAGACTTAACATTTTGATTTAAAACAACAAAATTGAGCCTAAAGTACTAAAAAGTAACAGTTTAAAGGCAACATTGAATTTATTTTGTAATTAGTATTTAATAGTATATAGAAACTGTTTAATTTTCTAATTACGAGGAAATGATAATTGTAAATTTAATTAATGTGCTTTTAGCAATGGATTTGTAAACAGAAAGGAGTAATAAATAATAAAGCTTCTAAAATGAGTATACATTCGTACGTAATTACATTCATAATTACAAAGTGCGCTTTGTGTTCTCTGGCAGAAGGTGTGTGCAACTGAGAAATTTAATAAAGTTAGGAATGTTTTCATAAACTGGACGTGCATAATATGCGAAATTAAATAAATATGAATACTACACATTTCAGTATATATATATAAAGAATAATAACAACAACGGTTGGAATAATTCGTGTACATTATTTTCATTCCTCTGCATTTTTACATTTTTTTTTCGTTCTTCTCATTTCGATTATGCGGAATGAGTTATAAATATTGAATTACGCGGATATTTCGGATTGAAATATACGGTTGTGTGCATGTATACATATTCCGCTCGAACTAGCAAAGATTTATTATATTTCGCGTTGCGTTGCCGAATACAAATATGCACGTACGTTTTGGCACCCCAAATTTAAACGAAAATCTAATTGGACTAATTGCAACATGCTTTGACCCAAAAATGAACTGACCAACAATAGGAGGCATGCAGAGAGAGACAGAGAGACAGTTATGGTAGAGTCGATAAATCAAAGTGGTATTGAAAAATAATCATAATAATATCATTTAATTGGGGTCTAAATGAGTCGTTTAGATGTTATACAATAGGAGAGTCGATCGATTCGGAAAACATTAATTATCGACTTGTTAGCAAGGCCGAAATATTGATGCACGATTACAAATTGCCAACCGAATTGTATCATTCAGGAAACAAAAGAAGTTTAATTGCTGTGAAAAGATTGATTGGCTTTTGAGTGTCTATTAATTTCTGTATTGAATAAAGTGATGAGGGGATCTCATTTTACGAATGATTTAGTTTCTTTTTGTTTCTATAAAGATTGAATAATAATAACATTTATTGCAATAACAACTACAAAAAATGCAATAACATGAAGAAGTAGAAAACAAAGAGAAATATTATTGCTGCAAATGATTTTTGAAGAACTTGCATATAAACTATATCTATATAACAAAAAGAAAATATATTTTTTTGTTCAGACCATACCTCGTTTTACGGCCTAGATACGTTCCAAGAAACTTGGCCGCAAAGTGAAAAGCCGTATAAGGAATCAATTATTACGCTTGCGCAAGATTGGCAACATCTAGATATATCGACTTCGAAAAAAAGTTTGTTTTGCCGTTATAGCGAAAGATTTTAGGCCGTAAATCGAAAACGCGCCTTCATTGAAGAGCGAAATGCCGTATAAAGAGCGGCCGTATAGCGAGGTATGGGTGTACTTGTTTTTATTTTAAGAACGATTTAATTTCTTTAGGAAAATTTAAAGATATTTGTATACAATTATTATTATGAAAATAGAAAATGGAGTTTGAAATTAGTGAAAACAAGTATAAAAGTAGTAAAACTTAAATATTATTGAAAAGATCTCTTTTTGTAAAGTTCTTGAAATGAAAATAATTTCAATTTTACGTAAGAAAACTTCGTTTCAGTATTCTTAAAATTGATAATATTGTTATTGTTTAACATTACATTTAGAGAAAATTAGTTCTCATTGAATGATTTTCTGTTTTTTTTTACTAAAAACTCTGGTTTCATTTAATTGATTGTTAATTCTTTGTTTTCAATAGTTAAAAGTAATAGCTTTTGATTCCAAAAGAAATATAAATTCGGAAATTTTCCAAAAATTAAATTTACTTCAAAAAATATACAGTTTTCTTTGAAAATATCGAAAATTCATATTCTAATTCCTAAAATTTCTATACTAATAACTTTGATTAAATGCGTAATTTTTTACTTTATTTAGTAAATACAAATTTGAACAAAATTTGTCTAATTAACATTTAATAACTGTATTTTTTATGATAAATTTTGGAATTCCTGAAATTAGTAATTTTATAATTTCAATTAAATAACATTCGTAACCATGTTTTACCTACAAATCATTGAAATATGCAAAATTATCCACATAGTAAATTTATTCAAGTTACATTCGACGATTTTTAGCAGAAATAGACAGAGTTTTGTAATCTATAATCACAATAAAATAGTTAAGTATTAATACAAAAAAAAAACTTTTTTTTCTCAGTTTACGAATTTCCACTTTACATTTTCATAAGAAATAGAAAGAGTTATACAATTTATAGTCAAAATGAAGTGTTTGAGTATTCATTTAAAAGAATACTTTTTCCTAAGTTTAAGTATTTCCACTTTGTATTGCAATAGACTAAATTTACAAAGTTTAAAATTTTCAATTTACTCCAAAAAAATAACATTATGAAGAATGAAAATTCCTGAAATCGTAAGTTATTTTCATCTAGTTCATCTGCATTTATTCATTCAAAAATTTAAATTCCCGTAAAGTAAATTCTCTGCAAAATAATTACGTTAATTTTTATGAGGAAATGAGTGAATCCACGAAAAAATTGTACTGCAATTTGCGTAATTGCAAATGCATGTAAAACGAGTCCCAGTTTTATTTTTTCCCTTCGGAACACACCTAGCCCAAATGAATTAATAATCTAGCAGGAAAATTAATTCACCAACCAGAAACTCAATTAATGGGAACCGAAGAGTTTTCCTTAACTTATACACAAAAATGCCCGAAGCGTACAATTTATATATTTATACATTTTTTTTTTAATATCGAAGAACGTCTGGATACTAAATTGAAAGCGACTGTAAACGTTCAATTAATAAATTAAAAATAAATTTTCTCCCCGGTTTTCGTCTATATATTTGAATACATAAGTAAATAGATTTATTTTTATCGCAGTTGAATAAATTACTGAAAGACCAAGAAAAAGAAAGAAGTAGGGGTTCTTATATATATATATTTCGTTTTGGTTAATTGCGGATTGAGTTAAACGGAATGCGAGCTTCTCTTCTTTACTTCTTCTTCTACTCTTTTTTTTTTCGTTCTTCGTATATTTATTTTTTTCCGAAAGGGGCTTGAAATTTATGATTATTTTAATTTCGGCCGGTGTTCTTCAGGTGGTGGATGAAACACAGAACCCGAGGTTCGGTACAAAGAGGCCGAGGCATCCAGCGGCGCTTCGCAGCGCCGCACCGAAGAACCACTTCACACTTTCGTTATTGTTATTACCATATCTTCGGCTCTGCTCCTTGAAGAAGGAATTAACTTAATAAAAGAATTAAAAAGTATGCGCGAGGATGGATGGATGGTGGAAAAAAATAATAATAAAAGAGGAGCGAAACTCGCCTCCCCTGGGGTGAGGGTGTTTATTTTCTCGTTGTTGTTGTTGTTGTTGTTTTGTTTTCGTTGAAGACAGAGGATGTTTGTTCCATTCGAATTTCGCGCTTCTGCCCACGTAACCTGTTGCTCCTTGTCGTTGCCCCATTGTTCTAAGCATTTTTCCGCGAAGGATGCGCATTCTTCGGCGGCGCGACCGAAAGGGTTGGCGGTTGTTGGCGGTGGCGGGAGGAAGAGGGGAGGAAGGAAAAGAGGACACCGCTCGTAAATCAAGCCGCCCATTTCCATATTACACCTATTTACATAGGCGACACGGGGCGACGATTATGCATCGAATGGTGAGAGTGAGACTGAGAACGAGGTATAATTACAATCGTCCCGAAAAGAAGAACGGACGTGTCGGAGTGGAGTTAATCAGGCGATTTGTATACCAAATTTTTTATTCAAATAGAACGATCCCTTCACTCCACTCCACTTAACTCTTCTCTTCACATTTTGTGGCGTGTTTCCCAAAAATTTATTTCCAGCCCGATCATCTCTCGACCAAACACAGGAATACATTTTGCATGCGACACAAGAACCCACTCCATTTCATCTCGCTTTTATTACATTCTGAATGCCATACGTCTCCGAAAGCACTGCAACAACTACAACAACAACAACCACCACGGAGTTGAAATTTATTCTTGAATTTTACCATTACAACGTTAACAGTTACTCGCCTCGACGGCCGGAGCCCACGGAGCGAGAGGAAGAGGAGCAGACGAACGAAACCCTCTTAATCTAATCTCACGATGATCTCTTATATTGTTCCACATCTTGTAGCCATTGCCGAGGACACAGCGCATAAATCGAACTCACGTTTCGACAATTTTAATTACATCACCTTATATTGCATCGTTATACTGTCTCTGAATTTGGTACTAAATGTTGGTCAGGTTTACCAAACAACCAGGCACTTCTTGACTTAGTGTTTTATCAGGTAATTATTGTTAACGATTTAGTCATTTATAACAGAACCATTACACTATAATTGCTGTAATTAACCTAATCATTTTGTGTGAACTGGGATTACATTCATTTCTCATTGAAACAACAATACCAATGATCTCTTATATTTTTCAATAGAAATATATATAAAAAACTACCAACAATTTTAATTAACTACATTAAGTTATCACCAATAGTAGAATAAAATGTTACTTTACCAACTACTTCATATTTCACGATCTAGAAATCAGTTTTCACTATTTCACGTACATTCTACATACTTCTTGTAAGTTAGATTTTGAAGCATTCATTGAATGAATTTGTGTTTTAATATGCAATAATCTTTATATTTCATCCATACCTCAGTGTTTCTCAACCGATTTTCCACGTTTATTTTTTGGATGAACAAAGATACAAGTTGACAGCTAACAAAAAATGTAAAACTACTCAGTTTTAGAATTAGAAACGCTGCTTTACCTAGCATAAGACTTAATAATCTTAATATACACAAGTAATTTGTACTTGGAAGTCCCTGATTATAATGTAGTCCGATTACAATGAAACTAAGCAGACAGTTCAGTGTACTTCAATATGTATAACAAAGTTTATAGTTACAGTTTTTCTAAGATATTCCAAAATATGTCCAACATTCATGATTTGTCTCAAATATTCTTACGATCAAATTAACTATTACTACAAACTATAAACAATTAGATAGACTACTTCAATATATACTACTATAATATAAAGTTTATATAATAGAAGTCATTGTTATTAGTGTTTTTTAAGATACACCCAAATGATTTTAAAGTTACGTGACTAAAATTTTTACACAATATTTAGTAATTTTAAAAAAATGTTGTGTGGTTGTATCATTATAATAACTTCTGGATAGAAAATAATCTATTTTATAACTTATTAATAATAAATAACTTATAATTCAGATATTTTCAAGTGATTGAAAAAAAAATATCGATGTAGGGCAAAAATGAAAAATCGGCAATATTTTTCCATTTTTGGACAGAAAAACCTCAGTCGTTCGGCCTTTGGACCAATTTAGAACAATAAAGATGTTGAAATAAATCACATTTTTTATATATTTTGAAATTTAAGTGTCATAATAGACGTCAAACGACACAAATCACTCATATTTAATTATTGACAAGGTTTTGTTTCAAGTTTATGAAAATTACTGAAAAAAAGTAAAAAGTCTCTCATATATAATAATTATTAATTGTGACATTTAATTCTCAAATTTATTAAATTCCAATTTCAATGCAGGAATTATACTGTTGTACCATTATATTGATTATTGGACAAAAGAAAAACCTCAATGTGTTTACTAATATCAACAGCAAAAGTTCTAAATTCTAGTGCAGATTAAGTGTAGTATTATTAGTAGTTGCTTAGTATTATTGCACCATTACTTTGAATTAAGTTTCATATGAAAAACAGTATGAATACAACACTATTGGGGATCAACTACTTGCTGGACCAAAGGCAAAAATAGTATAGATGTACCATTATGGCAAATACTAAGAAAAGTAAAAAAATCCATACTTAGTCATTTTCATATAATATGTTTACATAAGTCATTTAAGTCTTAATTTGGATATAGTAAAGATGCTCTATTGCCATTGTTATTAAATAAAAACATCGAAATTTAGTAATATTTTTAATTAAAACTTCTATAAAACTGCCTTAGTTTTTTGTACATCTCTATCTTGTTTCACATATAAGATACAAAATTTCACTTACATTTATATACATTTTTAACAATTTTGTTAATTACCTTATAACTCAAATTAGATACATTGTGGTTGCATAAATGCAATGTTATGACGGTTTCCGGACAAAAGGAATAAAAAACTGTCGCATTGCGAAACACTAAATCGCACTGGAAATCTGCGATGTACCAATATCCGGTGTAATTACTCCGGCAATCAGATTGAAAACATTGTATTTCATCACAAATCCACCGGTTTATTGATAACGTTTGCTATTATATTATTTATACACTCTATCTGCAATTGCCAGCAATCAATTTGCCGCGAATTCGTATTCCAACGTTAATAGCTTATTGATGAACAAAAACTCTGTTTCATATAGAACCAATTACTTATTTACAAATGACTCTATGTTAATTAGTAATTATTTTGTAATTACAACGTTGATTATTTATCAGATTCAATGGTTTACAGAATTTAAAGCAATTAACTTTACATTTAATTACAAAAATCAATACATTTTATTAAGCAGTTACAAAATGATACAATTATTAAAAAAAAAACTTAATTAATTTAATTGTTATTACTAAGGGAAATTACTTCTTCATTTTACATTTATTTGCATTTAATCTTGCATGTATTTTGCTCATACATTCAAATTTACTTTTATATTTTTTCAAAAAGTAAATAAAATTTAGAATCAAAATTAATTAATTTATACACATTTTTATCGATTATAATCTTTTAATTAATACTATTAAATACTATCATGACAAAAATCTCTTAATTCGATAAAATATGTTGTTTAGTGTTTAGACATAAAACTATAAAATCTTTGATGTTAGATCTATAAAAGCTAAAGTTAATGGTGCTTATCTTAACTTTTAAAGCCCATTTCGAGGCAATTTAATAATCTATATAGAAGACTATAAACTAATGTAAACATCTGTATGGTATTTTATTATTAACACTATATCTTATCATAAAAAACAATAATTTTTATATTCTTGAACTACATTTATATAAAGATAATATTACCAATTAATTTTGTTGTATTTTTACTCCAATTCTAATCTACATCAAAGTAATCCAAGTTTAATCCATGTACTTTATAGTTGATGCAAGTTACAACAGAATGTGTAATATTTTGGTGAAAATACACTGTTTTTAAAGAAATCTAGAAACGGTTTAAAACGTACAGAATTATATATGTAAAATACGCAAAACTCAATTAATTTGTGGTAATTTATGTAATGATTCTTGTGTCTCAACGAATTAAATCGGTGCGAATTTATTTATCATCGAAAAAGGTGAAAGAAATAATTAAAAAAAAGCGATGACAATAAAACTTAATTAAACAATTTGCATTTTAAATGATGCGGTCTCGCCGAAAAGTTATAGTTATTACATGTGTTAGTCCCGAAATACCCAACAGCAGCAACAACAAAGTAACAAGTTGAGAGAAACAAGACTGCGCACATTAAAATAATTAGGAGCGGGTCCGTTTTCCTGTCTTTCCTCGATTATTTATTTCGTTTGTTATTGCCATATATTCTATTTGTATTCTTCGGGGAGGAATAATTTGAATTTTTATGCCGACGATTTCGGTGATGCAAATGGTCCGAGGTAATTAAAAGTTTCGTCCGCCGTGTAAGCTTCTCCTCTAATGAGCCGACACTTTTGTACCTATTATAAAGTATCCTTTCTCTTTAATTAACCCGAGGCTAATACATACGATTGTTTCCGAAGAAGCGTCATTCCAGCACGTAACCGGTGGATCGACGGATACAACAGGATTCGATTCATTTGTCGTGAAGTGCGCGAGAGGCTCGTGTGGAATTAGTTAAGATATTAGTTAAAATACAGGTAGATTATTAATAAATGCCCATGTAGGGTCGATAGCCTCGCGTCGGAATTCTCTTTTTGGAAAGGCTCCGAGCGTTGGTTTCCATCGAAGCACGTGCGGATTGCGGTGGTCCCTCGAGCTCTCTTTTGTTCCATCGAATAATAGAATTACAACAATGGGACGGACAATCTTTTTCGTTTGCCACTGAATGTAATTTGTAATTGGGGGGACATTATAACAACGACTGGCGCACATAAAAATAACACAAAACAACAACAACGAGAGGAGGACTGAAAGGAAAGAGGAAAAAAAGAAACGGGACACGAGGATCGCTTTTTTCATGACTCGATTACCTAATTCCATTGGAACGTGGATTAAATCAACGCTAAACCTACCAAACAATTCGTTTGTCTCGTGATCGGTATCTTTCGGGGATTAACCAGTAAAAGAATTATGTACCCACTTACGGACTAATGCGAAATTTAAACAGGCACACTTTTTATATACCTTCAACTTAAGGTGCCACTTAATATCACACAACAATAATTCTTAAGGATATTTCTATATTCTTATATGATACATAATCTAAAATTGAATCTACAAATGTTATATAATTTTTCTTTTGATAATAGCTGGAGACTGGGGCTGGTTGTCACAAATATTATACTATTTCAAACATATTGATTACCCTATTTGAAACACTTGTATAATACTTTAATCGTACATAAAACTATCCAAATTACTAATATTTATAACAAATAACATTAATAATAGAGACTGGGGCTCGTTGTCACAAATATTATACTTTCTTAAAACATAATGATTACCCTATTTGAAGCACTTCTATAATACTTTAATCGTATATAAAACTATCCAGATTACTAATATTTCTAACAAGTAACATTAATAATAGAGACTGGGGCTGGTTGTCACAAATATTATACTTTTTTTTAAACTTATTGTTTACCTTATTTGAAACACTTGTATAATACTTTAATCGTATATAAAACTATCTAGATACTAATATTTCTAACAAATAACATTATTAATATAGACTGGGGCTGGTTGTCACAAATATTATACTTTTTTTTAAAACTTATTGTTTACCTTATTTGAAATGCTTTAATCGTATATAAAACTATCCAGATTAATAATATTCTTAACAAATAATATAGTATTGACTAATTTAGGAATATAGTTATACAAAACATAATGATTATCTATAAAATTGTTCATATCCAAAATAAACATTATAATTTGATTGCTTATAATCCATTTATAAATATATATTAGACGAAAACTATAGAGCTAATAAAAACTATTTACGTCATCATATTACCTAATTCAATTAGAACAAGATTTAAATCAATGTTAAACCTATTCGTTTATCCTGTGATCGATACACCTTATATCTTCGGGGCATGGACTTTAAGAGAATTATTAATCCACTTATAGCTTAATCTGATAATAAATAATCATTTTGTTTGTTTTATATAACATTTGATTTTAAGATTAGTTTCTTTATGTGTTTATTGAAATGTATGCTTTTGTAAATAAATATTACATTGTTAAGATTATAAAGATTGTTTAATTTTTGAAAATGATTCAATTTCCTAGTCATGCTTAAAATATAATTACTTTCTGTCAATTTCGTCAATTCACAGGTCAAAATGTTTGAGTTAAACCTGAGATTAAAGTGAATGATAGGATCAAGGAAGGTTTAGCTTTCTTCTTTTTTACACCACAATATTCTATTTTATTTCCTGTTTGTTTATCAAAAACGGATGTAGTTAAAATATCTTTAAGTATATTTTTTTTTAAAGAAAATACACGTAGTTAAATACTAATTCATAGTACAACGTAAATGATTTATTATTAATAGGAAAGAAAAATGGATCATTAGAACTTTATCTTTTAACTATTCTAAAGTAATGATGAAATTGAAAGTACAAATGTTAGTTATTATCGCTATTAAGTTGAAATATTAGTAGAACTTAAAAGAATATTTTCTGATTATTCATCTAAGATACAATATTGAGTCTCAGTGACAACCTGTCATCTTTTATCAAGATAGAATTGATGATAATCACTTAAAAATTGGTGAAACTATAAACAATTATGTAGAGTTTAATATACTAAAATATACTAATAGTTATATACATTTCATATAATTAATATTATGTTTCGTCAGATGAGTGAATGATACACAAAAATCTAGTAATATCATATTCCAAATTACTGAATATTAATTATAAATAATCAATATTTGAGTGAATGGGAGGCGTTCATAGATAGATAATACTGGCAGCAGATTGATTTCACTCGTGTGTTTTCAATGTTTTGGATAGTTTCCACGTTTGAATAGTTATGAAATTCAATGAGAATAATCTCCGAAATCTCCTAATAATTATACCAACATAATACTGTTGTAGTTCTAAAGTTATTATACGGTGCATAATATTGCAGCTCCATACATCATTAAATCCATTTGAAAATTAATTAAAATCATATTGCAAAAACTTAGGTATATTAGTAAAACAGCAAATTTATTTATATTATGAATACTCGTCAAATATCAAGTAATTTCAATGATATTGATAGGTTGTTTCAGGGACAATTTCATTAGGTAGTGTATATTAAATGTATATTAGACTAGTCTTTGTATTGTAAGTGTAAATGTAACTCCTTGTTCTACAAGTTACTTAATAAATACTTGTCATTTATCTGTTTATATGAAATGTATATGATTAAAGCAAATGACTTAATAAGTACTTATTATATATCTAGAAGTGTATTGTAATTTCACATGATTATGATAGCTTATTTAGCAAGTAGATTAACAAGTACTTGCTGAATAAGTTGAGTAGTGTATTAAAAATGTATATATTTATGGTATATTATTTAGCAATTTTAATTATATTTCAAGTGATACTCGTCTATATTTTTTTATAGAATAAAGAACTTATACTCTTTCAACAACATGTTAAAAGATACTTGAAAAGTATTGGTAAACTATAATTTTACAACTAATACCTTTACTTTAAAGATATATTATAAGTTGAACTGAGGTGATATTTTCCAAGTAATTCTTCAAATACTCTAAATATAAATTTTTATATTAGAAATGATTGTAAGTTACATAAGTATAATATAGTGAAAACTAGTCTTTAAATATATTACGCAAGTTGCAATGAGGTGATACTTTCCAAGTAACTCTTTAAATACTTGTATGATAATTACACAGTAACTATTTCTATACTAGTAATAATTGAACATTTTGTAGTGAAAACAAGTTGTTAAATGAATTATGTAAGTTGCAAAGACGGAAATCAGTGGAATAAATAATTGAAATACCACCATATCAAACGACGTTGGGCAAGTCCAATTATTTAGAGCGTTTAATTTTCGTTTTCGATTCGCGTTTCTAATTGGAATTAATGACTTCCATTGGTGGAGCCCCGCACCGCACATATTATTGGTATTAAGCTACTACATTCTATTTTCTGCACGCTCTATTTGCTCCACAGCCCAGCAATAACAACGACGACGGAACGAACAACAACAACAACAAAAGCAACAAAAATAACAGGGAAAAAAAAGCTGCTGCGTTGTTTGCGTTCGAGCTTTGCCATGATTAATTACAGGAATTTTCCGTGTATTAACAATGTGATTTTTCCCGATCTGCCGAAGGGTCTACCTGTGATGTGATCGAGGGGACACGAAGAATCCGAGAATTTATTATTATTTGGCTTCGAACACGGCGTTCGGATTGTGAAAGAATTTTAAAGAGCGACATAAATTTCGAAGGGGGGCCCACACTTTACTTATATCAACTTCTTTTTTATTATTTCGGTGTGTGTATCTTTGTTTTGTTTCCTCCCTTTTTTTTTCTGCTGTGTCTCTTTCAGTTTGTGGAACCGTTCGTCCGCTCGTTGCATGCGTGTAAATTGTTTTTCCACGTCATTTTTACATTCTGTCCGAAGAGGTAAGGCCAAATTAACGTCTCCCGTGTTTTTTATTTATTCGGGCTACTCTCGCCTATTAGCGCCGCGCATTATTTTATTGCTCCCTCTTTATACGGGCGCGTCCGCTAATGGTGAAACCCAAAAACGTAAAAATTCGAAACGACCCAAAAGGCAACCACCGACGATCCTTTATTTTTTCATCTTATTTTTCCTTTTTTTTGACATTCCCGAAGAGGTGGATGGATGAAAAACATCGCACGTTTCGGGTGCATCCAGTTCGGATAGGATCGTTCATTAAGCAGTAGTCTTCAAACTTTGTGCTTGTATTAACATTTATAGAAGAACATTTTACAATCCCCAGAAAAGATTATTTTTATTGCAATTTATATATTAGTAAAACAGCAAATTTATTTATATTAGAAAAATTCATGAATACTCGTCAAATATCAAGTAGTTTCAATGATTATGATAGGTTGTTTCAGAAACAAATTCGTTAATTTTATACTAGACTTATCTTCATATTGTAAGTGTAAATGTAACACCTTGTTCCACAAGTTACTTAATAAATACTTGTCTGTTTATATGAAATATATATATTTAAAGTAGTATATTTAATAAATAACTTAATAAGTACTTATAAAATATCAAGTAGTGTAGAAGTGTGTATTTTACATGATTATGAGTTTAAATAGCAAGTAGATTAATAAGTACTTGTTGAATAAGTTGAGCAGTTTATGTAATATTTATGGTTTATTATTTAGCAATATTAATTATATTTCAAGTGATACTCTTCATTTATTATCTAATAGAAAACTTGATATTTTATTTAAACTTTTTAGTAACGTTGATCTAGAATCCTACAATTTTATTGAACGCTACTTGTAACTTGCTAACTAACATTATTTAAACATATAGAATGGAGAAAATGGGTATGGTCACCATCATGGAGGCTTTTTTCACAAGTAAATTAATAAGTACTTGTCATAAAACAAAACAAGTAATATGTTTAGTAAATGACTTAATAAACACTTACAATATACCGATAAGTGTATTGTAATTTTACATGATTATGACAGCTAGATTAGCAAGTAGATTAATAAGTACTTGTTGAATAAGTTGAGAAGTTCATGTAATATTTATGGTTTATTATTTAGCAATATTAATTATATTTCAAGTGATACCCTTCATTTATTATCTAATAGAAAACTTAGACATTTTATTTAAACTTTTTAGTAACGTTGATCTAGAATCCTACAATTTTATTGAACGCTACTTGTAACTTGCTAACTAACACTATTTAAACATATAGAATATAGAAAATGGGTATAGTCATCATCATGGAGGCTTGTTTCACAAGTAAATTAATAAGTACTTGTCATAAAACAAAACAAGTAGTATGTTTAGTAAATGACTTAATAAGTACTTACAATATACCGAGAAGTGTATTGTAATTTTACATGATTATGACAGCTAGATTAGCAAGTAAATTAATAAGTACTTGTTGAATAAGTTGAGCAGTTTATATAATATTTTTGGTTTATTATTTAGCAATATTTATTATATTTCAAATGATACTCTTATATAGTATATAGAAAATGTGTATAGTCATCATCGTGGAGACTTGTTTCACAAGTAAATTAATAAGTACTTATCATATAACAAGTATTATATATGAAATGTATAAGATGATGGTAATTTGTTTCGCAAGTAACTTAATAATTACTTACTAAATAGTGTATATGAATTGTATATATACCTATAATGTATTAAAACATTTTAGTAACACTTTTTTTATTGATTCTCGAAGTTGTAGAAATTGTGACTAAAAGTTTAATTTAAATATTTTATGATTTCTTTGTAAAGGCAAAATAACCATAAATATCTTGAATATTTAACAAAGTATACATTTTTTTGGATAGTTCTTAAAAAGATACTTTAACTAATGAATAAGCCTTGAAAAAAGCAGAGATTTTTATAAACATATTGAAACATTTGGAAACTGCTTTTCGAAAATCTTTCAGATTTTACTGCAATTTTCCAATTTAACTTTCCACCATTCGAGAAGTAGACATTTCCTAGTTTATTCTTGAAATAGTTGAATTTATTATACAGTTTAAGATATTTGATTTGTTGTGTTTTTCCTTGGAAAATTCTTTAACATTTAAACTTTAACACGTATAATAAAAAACATAAAATAATGATAATCTTTCTTCCAGGTATATTTCGAATTTTATAAGCAATTGAGATTGAATTTTATACTTCTGTAAATGCACACAATTTGTCAACTAGTTTAAAGTATTATGTTTAACTTTTTGTGTATTTTTTTTATTATTTTTTTACATTAAAGATTTGAAAATTATTATAAACGTATTGAATTTTTAGATTTTCCACTTTTTTTCTCTTATTATTAAAAATGTGTGATTTTTGCCTCTTCCTTGAAACTTCTTTATAATTACATGTTCAGTTAATCAATCGTTTAATTTAATGGTAAAATTTGTAAAATTTCTCTAGGAAAATTCTTTCCAAATTAAAAAATTATGGTTAAAATATGATTCTTTTGTATATCTCTTGAAAATATGAGATATTGGTATAAATATATTTAATTAAGGTGGAAAGTTACTAAATTACTATTACATTTTAAGTTATACATTTAAATATAAAGATTATAATAATTTTCCTTGGAAAATAAAATGAAATACATTTTTAACATTTGTTGAAAAATACTATTATAATATTATAATGTATATATTGGATATTAACTTTTCGGAATTTCTCTTGTAAAATTGTTTGGAATTTTCAGTGTAATTTCGCTATAACTTCTGAAGAGTCTAACCACAGTTTGCAAACCGCAGATTTAAAACTCAGTTTAAAGTTCAACGTATTTAATCATCGGTCGAACAATACATGGAATAACTAGCAAAGCGAAACTTCGATTACGCAACGAGACATGACAATATATACCCAGTAGCGTCTTGCACGAATTCACGAAAGGCGATCGTAAATAAACGCGAGAACACAATTTGCATGTCTCGAGACACTTAGATTCCTCCTCGAACTAACGATTTAATTACTTAAAGCCCCGCAAATCGTGGCATGTCCTCAAAAAATAAAACGAAACGAGAAAATTACAATAACAAATAAAATGGAGAGGAGAGAAGAAATCCTTGGATTATGTTTCTCCCCTGATTAATCTTGCTGGATTTCTCGGGAGATGCCTCAGCAAGATTCCGCATCGAATCTCTTATTTATGCTTATTTCACCGGGTCTCTATGAAAATGAAGTCGTCGCAAACCCAAAAAAGGCTTATCCTTTATCTTTACATGCGGCGAAATCGCGTAGGACAGCTTTCGCGGAAGGAAGAAGGACAAATGAAATAACGACAGCAATAATATGAACAACATGAAGATTATTTTTAGTCCTCCACTAACCTTCGCTGCATTTTTATGTCACGACGCTCGATCTCCTCCGAAATCTCGATACTAAAATCCTGAAGTCCATTAATTTAATTGGATTTTGAACAATAAGGCTATTACAGATTAATCACTACTTAAATCCAGACAACAATCTTATGAGGAGGGAAAGAACGGAGGATCCGCTAAGGCACGGAGTTCACTACGAGAATGTAAGATATCGTCATCTTCTTCGAATATATCAAGAATAATCCTGCACTGTAATTTCATATTAAGAGGATATTCACAGTTTTAAGTCTTACCTAATCTGAGATTAACTAATCCTGCTCATAATGAAATCTCAATAAGCGATATTTCACAAGAAACTCTTCATTATCAATTACCTATCATTTACTTGTCAAACAAAAGGGATGTGTAAAGTCATGGTTATCTTAATATATTTGCATTTTCCGTAGTACACTCATACCCAGCTTTACGGCCTAGATTTGTTCCACGAAACTTGGCCGCAAAGCGAAAAGCCGTATAAGGAATCAATTATTGCGCTTGCGCAAGATTAGCAACATATAGATATATCGACATCGAAAAAGTTTTTTGCCGTTCTATCGAAACATTTTAGGTCGTAAATCGAAAATGAAGAGTGCCGTTATAGCGAAATTCCGTATAAAGGGCGGCCGTATAGCGAGTACTTGTATAAGTATCTGTTAATTTGTTATCAATCATTTGTCATTCACGTGACAAATAAATAGGATGAGTTAAGTCATAGCCACCTTGGATTGTTTCACGAAAATTTGTATTAAACGTAGTACTTAGGAAGTAACTTTTTTTGTTAATAATTACGTATGATTTAGTTTGCAAATAAATAGAAGAGGCAACTTTAGTTAATTTTACAAGTATTTCCATTATCAGAACAATTTCTATAAGTTTCTTTCAATCGCCCTAGATTATACCATGAGTATTTGCACTTAGAGTAGTACTTGTCAAGTTTCTAATAATTTACTTAGCAAGTAAATTGTAATATTACCTATATTCTATTGTCCACAATCAATTGTATAAAAGGCGACCTTAGTTGATTTTACAAATATAAGCACTTTTAGTATAATTTGTACAAGTTTCTTTCCAAGTTTTGCGTATAAAATATGATTATATTCTGTTTAGTGTTGTATCAAGTGCAACAAACTACTAAACATATTGACATCTGTCAATAATTTCATAGTTTATTAAAATATGCATAAACTAACAATATTTCTTTGATAATACATTTGCAAACTAATTGTAATAAATTTTATTAATTATAAGAAAACTGTTTTCAATTTCGTACTAATCTATAATTTAGATATCTTTTTCGTAACACAAAAGTTAATATCCATAATTTTTAAAGAACAACTAAAAAGTAAGTTAAAACTAAGAACATATAATCTTTTATACATGTTTATGTTACGTTTATTATATACATGTTTATGTTACGTGAAACGCAAATATTTAAATAAAATAGAATTAAAATGTTATAACATCTCCATACAATGTGGTACTACGTGGAAAGAAAATAAGAGAAAATGTAACATTAAAACGATACAATCAGTGTATAAGTGTATACACTCGGAATAAATGTGAGCGAAAGGTCGTGGAATAGAGAAACATAAAATAAAACCCAAGATTAATAATAATTACTTAATGTAAAAATAAATTAGAAGGAAATACAGAAAGATATGTGTACAAGTGTACCAAGTTTTCAAAAGAATTGCTGTACTTTGATATGTTAACACAGGATAAAAAAAAGTAAATGAAAATCAATAGAAACATAATTTATATGTAAATATATAAAAGCGTATATAATTAAACTCTGTAGTAACAATATTGATTTTAAATTCATGCTAATTAATTAATTTGTATACAGTAAAACCTCAGTTTTTGAACAATTTAGTAACACAAAAAATGAAAAAGCACTACTGCTTTCCAATATAATTTCAATTCTCGAACTTTAATAGTTTTCATTACTTAAATTGCTTTTAGAAATGAATATTAATTAATTTTTATATAGCAAAACCTCAGTTTTCGAACAATTTATTAACACAAAAAAGGAAAAGTACATCAACTTAATTTCAATTATCTAACTTTAATAGTTTTCATTACTTGCATTTAGAAATGAACTATGAATGTGATAATAATAAAATTATTGAATTTAACATTAAAATTATGACTTACAATCCAATAAAAGTCGGTTTACGAATAACTTAACAAATCAACAATGAAAAACGCTTTGGATTTCTTATATAATTTCGGTTTTCGTTCATAAATATAGTAGATACTTTCAAATTAATTTCGGTATTCGAACAGTATTTGGAAACGAATTATGGCTTAAGAAAATATTAAAGATTATTGACTCATCCAAAATTTCGGTTTTCGAATTTTGAATTCATTTTGGTATACTTTTCAGGAACGAACGATGGAAGTGATAAATGATAATTTATTGATTTTAATATTGAAATAATGAGATTACTTTTAGTCTAGTAAAACTTCGACTTTATTAAACCACAATCAAAAACTCTTTAGTTTCCCCAGTTAATTTCGGTTTTCGAATATTAATAATCTCTCAAATTAGTTTCGGTATTCGACCAACTCTTAGACACTGATTATGTTCGAAAATAATAAAATTAGTTGACTAATTTCTATTTGTTAAGTTTAAATTAAAGTATTTGTAACAATTTTGTAGAAATATTCAAACAAAGTAAAACAATAATCAAAATTACAGTAATTAATTAGAATATGAATAAATCGATTCCTCACGTAATTTCGGTTTTCGTACATGGATTTAGCTTTCAAATTCAATTCGGTATTTTGACAATATTTAGGAGTTTGTTTACCAAATTGATAATTATTGAATATAAAACAAATTGATTTATAATATATCCAAACATAATGAAAATATTTCAAACTGAAAAAAAGGTTTGTGCATTTTGATGTGCAAAAAGCTTTGATAAAGGAATTGTTTGCTACTTCGACTCGACTAATTTGATAAAATCCCAACAAAAGCTTCATTCACGAGAAATCGAACTAATTAATTCGTTATGAAAATTAATTACGAATTCGAGCAACGTGTGGACACGGATCAAAGGCAGCTGTGAAATATAATTAAAATACACACGAAGTCTTCCAAAATGATATCGAAATAATGCGTGCATATTTAGCATAGTTGTCCGCAAATTAATTTCCAATATAAAACGCGTTTCCACGAATGTTTAAAATGTCGTGCATTTATTTCATTAAAACGAGTCCGGACCAGAATTTCGGCAATGCCGCAAATAACAACAAAAAAACAGTTACAGAAATACGCATATGAAAAAATAACAGAAATAAATATAATAACAATAAAAGAGCATCGAATGAAAACAATGTTCAAATTAGTTTTGTTTGTTATTAGCTGCAAATTGAAAATATTCATCATTGTTTTTCGCAGCTGTTAAGAACCGTTGAATATTAATTAAATTTCCGCGCTGTAAATATTGTTCTACTATTTATTTTTTATTAAAAAAATATAAAAATAAATAAATAAATATATACACAGAATTGCAACATTTCGTGCGGCGAAAACACCGCACGTTTATGAATAAAACATTCGGGTTGTTGTTATTATTATTAGTATTTATATTTTTTTTATATACACACACATTTGTTCCGTGCGTTTTCATGTGCCGCACGTTTTCATGTGCCGCACGTTTTGCTTTTAATTATTTTTAATTTCAACATTATTTATTTGTGTCTGAATCAGAGGAGACGGATGGATGGATTCTCGTCGATGCGTGATGATTGCACGGCAAAAAAAACAACAACAATAATGAAATAGGAATAACAGAAGAGCGGGCAAACAATAACACGCAACACGGTGGACAAATTTGTCGAAATTTATTTATTTCGAAACGAAAATCGCGGTGTAATGGTTCGGAATGAAACGAAAATTTAATTACTCGCACGTTTCGGGTCAAATGTTAAACGTTCTCGATGGATATTTATTTATTTATCTATATATTTTTTAAAGAGAATACCGCGCGGTTGCAGCGGATTTCAGCGAAAACGTACCATAATACCATCATCATCCTCGTGATTCAAAAAGCAGTTACTCTGTGTGCGATATTGCACATCGAACACGCCACAAATTGCATACAAGCTTAACCACTTCGATTTTTAGTGGAGGCATATAACTGTAACGTTTTTCAGCGTCGCCTCGTGCATATAACTCTGATAGATCTTAAAGACACACCAGGAATTCCTATCCGAAGATTATCATTTTGCATGAGGCGAATGTGGTGTTGCACGCGGAATTCTTCGTGGAAGAAGCGGCATTATTATTGGTACGTGGCTTCTGTGCTCGACGATGATGTAAATTAAAAATTTACGTAAGGAAACGAGCCGTAAATGCATATAATTTAGCACTTAATTTGCGAATCCTTTCACACTTTGTTACTTTCCAAAGATTAATAAGCATTTTCGTGGATAAGACTATTAATTTAATCATAAGGATATACGCGTTCTCAGATTAAGTGATTAATTTCCTGTTAACAACTTTGTATTTATTATTATTTGAATAAATATTTATTTATTTCAGTATTCTTGGATTAAATATAAAGTCTTGGATTAGTGCTGATGTGATTAATCCCGAATATTAGCGGTTTGTCTCGATTAGTGCGGATTAAAGCAGTCTCAGATATTCGGGGAACTAATTTGCTGAACTACGAGGGTATATGACATCATTAATTTCTTCGATTAGTAAAATTTTAAATACAACCAGCTATTAGATATATTCAGATCTTCGAGTTGTCCGGTTTTACACAGAATCAGATATTATCGGAACCAATTATCCGGACTTTGAGAGTGTCATACATCTGTATTGAAATCATCTGATCTCACATCATTCACATCCGGACTTTGAGAGGCATTTCTTTCTTTGATTATTCGATTTGGTTTTCAAACAGTACTGGATATTAGTAGAACTGATTACACGGATTGTCAAGTTCCTTTATTTAGTTACTCTAATAGTTCAGTTTCTAAGAGTTCTGGATATTAGCAGAGTTGGTAAGAGAAGTATTCCTTTATTTAATTACTTGATTATTAAGTTTATAATAGTTCTGGATATTAGCTGACCTGATTATCGGAACTATAATAGGTGTTGTGCTATATGAGTGCTTTAACTGTATTCAGTTCTTCGATTATTAGTGGAACATATTATCCGGACTATAAGAATCATTCCTTTAAATTGTTACAAATTTAGTTCATTTTCAATAAGTATCCAAACGAGTTTCCGGGTTTATGATTATTTAGTTTATTAATATAACTAATTACCCCGATTATGAGAAAACTGGATGTATTCTGTTCCTCGATTTGTCCGGTTTTCAAAAAGTCTCAGATTTTAACGAAATTGATTATTCGGGCTATAAAAGGTGTACCAGTATTTAGTAAATGGATTAGTTCGGATTCAAATAGATGTAACCGACAGTAATTACTGCACTTTGCAAGGTATGGTAGTAATAAGTTCGTTGATTAGTTTGGTATCAAATATATTAACAGAAATAATTACCCTTACTGTGAGATTCATTACCTCGATTGGTACAGTTTCTAACAGTATTAGCGGACTTTGCTTTTTGGAAAAACATTGAGAAAATCCTCATCATTGGTTAGAGGCTAAATCTTCTTATAAATAATAAACAAATGAAATATAACGTGTGCAGCAGGTTAAAGAAAACGTTACAAATAAGAGTGGACGTAGCAAATGTAAATCGAAGAAATAATAAAGAATAAAAATGGGTGGTATTTGCATACGAGTGTGCCGCCCATACGAGAACAGGGCTGAATTATACCTACCTTGGGTACACACGGGGCGGGGAAGATAATTAGTTTTTTAATTGACAATCGGCTGTTCGACGTTGGATCGAAGAAAGGGGTTCTCTCGTCGTGTTTACTTTTATTTATGCCAAAGGGAGAGGTCTGTTTGTTGATCGGCGAAAACAATCGAAACTATTAAGATTTAACATCTCCGTCCCGCCTTTAAGATGTTCCGATTTGTAGCAGTCAGCGAGAGAGGTGGATGACTGAAGGAAGAACAGATTGTGTGTTTGCGTTGAGTGTGAGAAGAACGGCTGCATTCCCATAGTTTATTTATGAAATTTCGTATTCAGCAAATTACAATTTGCTGCCTTCTCGCCCTCACCCATCCATTCCACTCCCGTAAGGACTACAAACTAAGTGTATGCATGTATATGTAGCGTGTGTAGATGTGTACGTTTCGAGTGCGAGGTTTGAGGGAATGAAGAATGCCCACGAGGGTGACGTGATTTATTTAGGATTTTCGTACGGCGAGTTAAAATTCCTGAACAAATCGGAATGACTATTTAAAGCTTCCTAGTGAGATGGAGGAATGAGTGAGAGCGGCAGCATTATTTACATCCAATCCACTCTTCGACCTCTCAGCGAGGAATCCGCGTCTTCTTCGTTCCCTCACTCCCTTACGTTTTGCTCGAGGTTTCGTTTTTAGTGGTCGTGGAGAGGCCATCTCTCCATCCCGTCATGTCTCTCATGGGCTCTTTTCACCTTCGCACCACACGGTAAATGGTGTATTATTTGCTCGGACGTTCGGATCGTTAAAAGATTTGTAAATAGCGTTTTAAAATCTCGTTTCCATCGACGTAATTGTAGTGTAAATAGATTTCCATTCTTCGCCGTTGCATTTTTTACCGCACAGAGAGCTGGAGACGATGTGCATGTTGGAGAAAGAGAAGGAAGGATGCGAAGGTGGAGAGGAAGGAGAGAGAAAGGAGCGGAGTTAGGCCAAGTACGCGAGCTCCGATCCGCTCCAACAATGTCAACACACGTAACACACGGCCCTGGGTAATCCCTTTTGCCACTCGATAAATCTTGCATTCATCGATTCGAATACTTCCTCTACCATTCCTTTCACTCGAACACTTTGGCTTTGAAACTCGACCAACGAACATCATAAAGTTCATAAGCTAGTAAAATGATTGATCCTTCATTGAAAAATCTCATATATAAACAGTTTCATTATTATTACCATTATGTTTACTATTTTATTTTAGGAACTAAATTAAGAACAAAACATATATCTTTTAATACAAAATCTCTTTTTTTTTCGTGGGCCCCACATACTACCATAGGTTCACAGTACTTAATGGAAAGTACGGAATTATTCTCTAATATCTCTCACTCAAATTAAGAACAAAGTATTTACTCCTGAATTCTTGAATTTGGCCTCAAAAAATCTTGTGGGTCATTGTGACTAAAGTGCATATCTGTATACTCGAGCATCTCTTATTAGGTGTACAATATGTATTTTTGTATTATAATATGTATATGTATACTAATTCTAATATTTTTGAGGGCCCAAACATCTTCTAAGCACCAACTTATTTTCATGGGCTCAAAGCACAAGATATTCATTTTCATGAGATGTACTGAATATTTTTTATCGTGGGCCCCACAAATTCCCGTGACTTTTCTATATTTTTTCGAAAGTGTACGTTCCAGCATTATGAGAACATCAATGTTTGCTTTATAATTTATTTTTGAACCCAAATTACATTTCTATTTCATTTGCCCCAAAAAATTTCGAAGACAAGTGGGTCCTAAGCACACTGCGTAACTATATACTGGAATACCTCCAGACATCTTTTACTTAATTTAATAACAAATTATGTATTCTTGAATCCTAATTCTTTTTTTTTTACTTCGGCCCAAACATTTCTCGAGGTCCCCAAAAAATCTCGTGGGCCCAAGGCACTATTCTTAATAGGTAAAACGTCAGTCAGTTGGACAACTAATAAATCACATGAAATTATTTCATTTTTCGTTGAGGAATTATATAGAATGACATGCGTTGTTTAAATTAACTGATTATAATTTTGAATTAATTACACCTAGATAATGATCCAAGGAATGTGTTTAAGATATGTATAATTTGATATTTAATTATAGCTGATAAATTGTATATAATTTTCTATGAGGTGTTCCCATTTTCTTTAAACTAATCTTGATTATTTACAAATGTTTATTTGTATTATTTATCAACAGATTTACTTTTATCCAATTACATTTTTTGCTTCTTGTAACTAACTAATTGTAATTAATATTTTCAATAATTTGTTACAAATATTTGTATATTGTCGAACTATGGCAAAGAGAGAGAGAGAGAAGTATTGTTAACTTTGAGGGCCCTCAGCTAACAATCTTTTGAGGTCTCGACTAATATAGGGCCCTTGCTCAAAATTGTTTGAGGGTCCTATACTAACGCTATTTGTGACCCTTATCTACTTCTGATTAGCATCGTTTAGTGTCTTATTGAATTAGTCCAAGTTCGGGTCAATTGTGTATATATTGATTATAAACCGTGGGGCCCTTTGAACCATGTCTAAATCCGTCCATATCAGCAGATTTTACTTAAAAAAAGTAATAAAATTATTAAATTAATGCAATTTGTTGGAATTTATCCTCGAACATGTTTTTCTAAATAAAAATCAAATATTTCATTTAAGTCATTAAACAAGTGGAATTGTTAAATCAACATGTGAATGTATGCGGTTAGTTCAAACTGGTAAACAGGATCCTCCACTTCCTGTGCCAAAAAGAGAGTCGTGTTTTGAATAACGTATATCGATTCAAAGAATGAACGTTCATTTTATGAGATGCAGAGAAGAGAAGAAGGAGAGAAAAAAACACGAACTTAAATTCAGTGCCACTTTTATGGCTTGCAACAGGAAATAAAAAGGACAAAAAGTAAATAAAGGGAACAAGACGAAAATAAAAGTTTATTCGCAGTTTCAGACGCCTTCGAAAGAGGCGACGTGGAATTGCAGCTACATATAATTAAAATTAATAAGAATGAAGTGCTTCGAAATAATCCGGATTCAATCCCAGCAGGATGTTGTTATGCATCGATTTTTTATTAAGAACGATATTCTTGAATATTTTATCAAAGTTATTTAATAGAGATGAATTATATGATCTTAATGAAAAGAAGTTAAAATTGGTTAAATTCATTACCTAAACTTGTTTAATAGATTTACCAATATTAATCAAAACAATAGTAATTAATATGATCAAAACACACTATCAAAATCATATATGGTGACCGAAAAACAAAGAACAAAACTGTGACAAAACAGAACATGCGCTTTATTATCTTTGTTCTGATTGATCATTTTGAATTTAGTTTCATTTTACTTTAGTTTTTGTGATTAATAACCTATGGTATTATTCATGTTTTCCCCGTCTTCACTTTTTTCTTGTACTGTATTCTGCACTTATTCCAAGTCCTTTTTCGCATATTCTGTTTTTACTTACTCTGAGTTTTCTGAGAATTCAATATTATATGCTACAAAACTTTATATTTGACAAATTTTACACAAAATTTGGATTTTCTTTTAAACAGTTGGTGCAAAGATTTCGGGAATGTAACATGTGTAATTACACATTCTTTACATAAGTTTTAAATGATTTTAGTATATTTATAATGGATACTTAAGATTTCCATTAAAAGGTTGTAGAGTGGTACTAATTAGTTTTACTGTTATGTTACATAACAATATCTTACTAATTAATTTACTTAAAGTTTATGGGTATAGCAATTTTCTATTTCTTCATCATTTCAGTTATGATGACTCGTACTATATACTATATTATTGTCAAATGTCAATAAGTAAATGTCAAAAATAAATATCAACAATTGTTTAAGAAATGTCAAATTGTGAATGAATCAAAAATTATTCGACAAAATTGAATTCATATAACAATGTAAGAGTAATAAAGAAATTGTTGACAAATTTACGATTTTTTAAATAATTTAATGACAAATATTTGTCATTAGTAATTTGAAGTTTAGTATTTTTTTGCTATAATTATACATAATAATACTTATATAATTACGTAATCATAGTTAATTTGATATATATCAAATTAACAATTGTCTACGAATATTTTATATAATTGACACTTCAATTAACAATTAAATGATAAATTTAAGTTGGCAAAAGTGAAATTCTCAAAAGCAATTGAAATAATGTAGTTATAATTAAAACTCTTGAATAATAACAAATTAGTTATTAGTTTTGTAATCATTTCAAGTCATATATTTACAACTAGTAATGTTGTAGTAGCAATTCCCTATTGAGTTGAATTGTATCAAAAAATATACGAAGGAAACAAACAGAAAAAAAGAGTTGAAAACAAATTAAAAATGTGATTATACGCACGAAGACAATAATCCGATTTAAATAGACTGTGCAGAATCGACTAAATATTTAGCAATTACACATTTTTTATTTCTTCCAATTTTAGAAATCGCGTTTACATGTAGAATTCAACAACAACAACAACAACAACGAAAAAACAGCGCACAGTTCGTTTCGTTCCGATGGACAGTAATTGATTTTATTGCAAATCAAATATTGTTCGATAATTACAACGTGAACAACAACCGCAAACAAAAAACGACAGTATTGTACAAATGGATCATAAACGATTATGTGTTCAGCGAAAGTCCGGAGAGAAATGCACACTGTATTACATTCTATGTGACGCCAAAAAAAAAACATGGATTAGTTTCGTATTGGTTTCATTGTATCGTGATATTTTTTGTATAATCAAAGCAGAAAAATTGATTGATTACTAAATTGAAGATTTTTTCTGCAATTTTATTTGAAAAATAATTTATAAACTTAATAATAGGTTTGATTAGTGTGAAAAACTTGATAATAGGATTGATTAGTGTGAGAAACTTGATAATTTAATTAAGTTTTCACTGGAAGATACGTTTTTAGAATCATGTGAGAAATGAAAAAGTTTTTGTTATCAATTTTTATTATTATGTGAAAATTTCTTGCTGTATTTGAATTTCTATTAATACAATAATAATCATCTTTATTAATCACATAAAAGTGATTCAACCAAAGTCTTTCGGACTTTATTAATAAATTTAAGAGTATTTAAAAATCAGAATTTCTATCTAGAAAATTTGCATTTTGCGTATAATTTTTAGGATTCATTTACTATAAAACGATATATATTTACCTAGAAAATATTATATTATTTTACTGAAAATTGATTTTTCATTTGCATTTGCTTTGTTACTTATATAACATATTGTTCTACAATAAAATATAGTAAAAAAATGTACATATTACTTTAAAGTATTTACAAATCACAGCTTATTTATTTAATTGTATCGTTTATTGTAATACTGATGATGCACGTATTTACAATACAAAATAGATAGTAAAATTTTGGAATATTTTAGTTCATATTTGCTTATAATTATTCAAATTGAAAATATATGAGAATATTCATAAATCATATTATTTTAATCTTACATTTACGATAAGTAAACTCATAACACAAAGTTTGGTTTGTTTTGCTAAAAATTGGTCGTTTTATTATATTTTCATCTGCTTTTTTCTTACATAATAAAGAGATTTTTTCATTAATTTAAAATTTTATAATAATTTAATGATATATTCTTTCTCTTTTCTAATTTACATAATTGATTGTATTTATAAAACACAATTTCCATACTTGGTTGTAACGTTTGTACTATTGATGATAATTACGTAATTGCAATATAAGTAATATATTACAAATTTGGAATATTTTTCATCAAATTTTCTTGTAACCATTTAAATTTAGAAAAAAACATGAGAATATTTACAAATCGTATCATTTTGATGATGATGATGATTTGTAATAAAACAAATGAATAATATAACACATAGTAAACATTAGTATAATACTAGTATTAAGCATATTTATTAAGGGCCATTGATAAAGGTCTTTGTGAAAGAATTTACTACTTTACTTGAAGTTCTTTACATTTATTTTGTCTTATGTGGCTCAATACACATTTTTGGTGGCTCAACAAATATAACAGTTTTATGTAAGAAACTTTTACTCATTTAGAACAAAATTGAATACTTTTTGTATAATTATATTTAAAATAAGTTCTAAGGTAAACAGTAAGAATGATTGCTGTGAGAATTGTTGAGAATCGTCTGATTTGCAACAAAATGTGAGAAACGTTTATATGATTCATATTAGCATTTGTATTATAATCATTTTGATGAAGATTTTTTACAATATACGTTTTATTTTTCTTAAATTAAAACCTTGTAATTGAAAAGTAGTATAGTTTCTTTGAAGGATAACAAAAGTGGGGAGAAAATCAATTACTTATGTTGCCAGGAGTTCCGAAGATTGAAAGCTGTAACTCATACAACAATGAAATGTTGAATGGCAGAAATTTGAATAATGACAATATGCTCATCCCATTACGATTGTTTTATGGAGGCTTTAACACTTCGTGAGCGCCTCCAGTTTATTTATTCATCATCTCCAGTCAACGTTAGTTTTCGTTCTCCTTCGTTGTCTTCTCATGTCCGTCCTTCCAATCTCTCTGTTTCTTTCTCTTTTCATTCTTAGTTTAATACTTTCCACCTTTTCGCTGCTAATTAAACTATCAAATAAATTACACGGGACATAAATATTTATAAACACACACATCTCTCATCTATCTCCACCTCCGCCAGCACACAGCACACTGCGTTCCGTCCATTCCGTATGCAAATCCAAAACGATTTTTGGCAATTAACCACGGGCCTTACAACATAATTCTTCGCCGCTGGGAGCTAATTAATTTCCCCATCCGGAGAGGCCGTAAATCATCCTTAATCAAATATCCACTCTCCGTATCCTTCCACCAAAAAAAATATAACCAATTATACGATTGTTACTGAAACTATGTATTTTATTTGAGGCTTAGTTTGGTTTTTAACAAA
Organism: Nicrophorus orbicollis; assembly: GCA_018845635.1. Lineage (NCBI taxonomy): Eukaryota > Metazoa > Arthropoda > Insecta > Coleoptera > Silphidae > Nicrophorus > Nicrophorus orbicollis. The sequence goes on from JAFMTC010000244.1 coordinate 611,890, forward strand.
TAATACAAAAATTCAAATTCAATTCACAAGAAAACTCATTTAAAATGATCTTATCCGTAATGAAGCGTTGAAATCTTAATTATTATTTTGGTTTCAATATAAATACACGTTCAAAATGAATGAAAATAGTTTACATTTCAGTTGATGAAAAGCAAGGATTATTCGTTGTTGAGTTTTATCTCTTAATGTTACCTCCCATAATGCTTTATATAACGAAAAATTACCAGTTAATGTATTTTTTTCAATTACTTTCTTCCAAATGTTTCACAAATCTATTCAACAAAAAATAACGTTTTTAACATGAAATTATTTTCAGTTATTTTATATAATACTTGTTTAAATCTAAGAAATGAAATGATTCATCTATTGTTTAGCATTATATTATCTTGTTTCCATTAACGTTACATCTCTAAATGAAAGCTATTTCTATAAAAATATATCCAATTTTACGAATGTTATTGAAACTTCTTTAATATGTTCTACGTGGGTGGCCTTATTGGATGTTTTTCATGCAAAAACGTATTTCTTATATATATTTATTCTAAAATACATGTTAAAAGTTAATAAAATTATTGCATTTCAACTTACAAAAATGAAAATTATTATTTTATTGTAGAGTTTCACTTCGGTTAACTTTACCTTTCATTACGAAAGAATAGGTAATTTTATTAATGTTGTTGCAATTATTTCAGTTTAATTCCTACAAACAATAAAGTATTTCTAAGTTTCATCAACAAAAAAGAACTTCTTCAACATGGTGCATGTGACACGTTGAACTTTTCTTAATTATTTGCAATTGGATTTTCATGTAAAAAGTGATACATTTTTTTAGTTACAATACAAAATACGTTTTAAATGAAAATAAAAAGTTTTTGTTTTACCTGAAAAACACATATTTTACACTCTGTTAAAGTAAGTTGTTTCAATATAACGAATTATACTCATAATTGAAACTATTTCTTATATTTTTAAAAACGTGTTTTCAAAAACTATCGAGCAAAAAAAGTAAATATGTACAAACTTCTGCAACATGTTGTGGGTGGGAGGATGACCTTATTGTCTGGCCCTAATTATTTACCCTTGTCGGCGCGTGAAAAACATGCAAATACAAGGCTTTTTGCGTGTTCCCTTCGACGTCGGCTCATTTAGCAACGCTCCCTTTTCGCTCATTTTTACTCCTCTTCCCTTTTGTATCGGTCCCTTCTTTTTTTCCTCCGTTTCAAGTTTTTCCGCAACTTCTCGGAATCGTCCTTTCGGCTTCGCCATTAATGAGCTTACGAGGGAGGGACCCGAAGAAAAAGCGAAGGGCAAGGAAGGAAAACCGAATCCAATAATTATTACCCAACTTCCATTGATTTATTATTATTGGCATTTACGGCCCGTAATCATCGTCCTCGCATTTCGCATGCCATCATATTGCCTTCTTATTCGTCAAAGTGGCCGACGATTTATATATGTGTACGACGCAAAATAATTTACAATCATACTGCTAACTTTTACCACATTGTTAAGCATAAGTTTTTATCTACACTACTTGTAACCTTAAGATTAGTGATGTATTGTATATTTTTATTGTAGCTATAATGTAAAGTACATCTTAAGCAAAATAAAATCATTATTTCTAAATACCAAATACCAAAACACATGTTTTACCATATTATTAATGTTTTTATTACTTTAATACTACCTTTTTTGTAGAGTAATTTTGGATAATAAACATTTCTTAATTACAATTTTATATACTTACTCTAAATGTGTCCAATATCATCTTCTTAATATTTCAGTAATACACTTAAAACAGTAAAAACTATGGCAAAAGCATTTTGTAACAATTGATTAATTCTTAATTTCACTATATTTTATGTATTTTACCATATGTATTTCATGAAATCAATAATTAAAGTTAAACTTAAACAGTGATATCCATAACGCAAGATATTAGAATAATTGTAAAAATTCTACAATTTTTATAATAAAATTCATCTTCATTTCAATTACAGTACACCTGTTAAAAGTGTATTTTACCTGAAAAAGGTAAATATATACAAATGAAGGGAAATTTTCTATGAATGAAAATAGTTTTTCTGTCCATATTTTCTTATTTGTATAGTTTTTTTAGTCAATTAAGATAAAATGTAGAAATATCAAGAAACTAAATTATAAACCAATTGAAAATATTATTATTTTGATGATAAATTTGATAAATTTCAGATAATATCAATCAATATAACTAATTTGTATCATGTCTGTAAAAGGTAATGATTTTTATTTCTTTATTATTTACAAAATTAGTAAATGAAAATAGGAAATTCTTGGGTCAGCCATTTAGTCACTTTCTGAGATTCTAATTCATATATTTTTTCAGGTAGAAAAATGCCAAATACAAAAATGCAGGCACCTGTACGTTGAATCTCCCAACAATTTGCGATTGATTTTTCTCGGAAATGATAAGAAAACAGAATAGAATTTTCGAACGTTTCCAATCGAATTGGATTATTACGAATTCTCGCCGCATTTTCTCTTCTCTCTAAATATTTATGAAATACGTCTGATCCCGTTTAAACGTATAAACACGATAAATTGTTTTTCCTCCGGTTTCATTAAACGCTCTTTGTTTACCTTTTATAAACTGAACTCTCCGTTACCAAAATGTACTTTTCCCCCTCGTCCGTCGGTCTCCGCCTAAACAGAACCCAAATAAAGATTAATTGGTTTCGTAGGGACGATGTAATTAAAAAAAAAACGTTGCGATTTTCCACCTATTCATTCTCTCAGGTAGACACGAATTTTCAGTTAATTATATAGATAGATATTTTGAAGGAGACCGGAACGCACGATATTTCACGAGTCACGGCATTTTTCCGAAAATTAAGTAAATAATGAGAGAACTAAGGAAACAAATAAATTATGTAATTAATAATTATATGTGTGTTTTTTTTTTGACTTGCTGAAATATTACATCAAAAATTGTGGAAATAAAATATTGAAAGCAAAAAACTTAAATGTATATAATTAGTATATATTTTAGTAAGTCTGGTTGGCGATAACTTCGGAGCCGCATGAGGCTCTTCCATTTAGTAACTGCGGCTCTTTCTTGGTAATATAGCACACAAACGGCTCTTTTATTCCTGTTTTATCAGATATTCTCTCAATTATGACCCTTCTCCCAAATTGCCTTTATAAAAACAGTTTTAAACATATTTTAGAATTATTTTATGAATGAAATAATTCATTTTTTTCAATGATATATATTGGAATAAAAAACGTAACAGAGGTAAAATTATCATAATTATTTCTTTATTTAATTATTTGTAATCTGCTAAATTCTGAAATATAATTGACACAATTTTAACAAAAAATAATGTAAAAAGTATAAGAAATTTGGAGCATCAAAGTATTATAATTATAAATAATGCAATGGTTTGATAATTTTAATGTTATTATTATAAGATTTTCGTGTTTTAAATTAATATTTTTTACGTTCACCATTAGGACAAAAACTTTTATTTCTTTATTTCCAGCGAAATGTTTATTATATAAATATTTTTATGTGCACATAGTTAAAGCACAGGATTACGTTCATAATCCGACCACAAAAAGATGCAGAAACCGCCGCGCCGATTTTATATTATTATTATTATTTTGCCGTTCCGTTTGGTTCTTTTTGTCTTTGGATGAAAAACAAAAACAAATAGAATAAGTTTGGATTATTCAGAAATCCCGCCTTTTATACGTGTGTTTTCTTGGAGGCCCGTCAAATTTTATTTCGCCGAGGACACTAAAAACGGAACATCTCTCCTCTATACATGAAAATACATCTATCCGTGTTTAAGACAATGTCTTAAAACTCTTTTATACGCCCCGCGTCTTTAGACGCTGCCCCGGGGAGGTTTATAACTTTATTTTTATTCCTCATTTTTATTATATATATGCCTTGTTCTCGTTCTTATATATCACGTTCCTTTTATTTTTATTATTTTACTTCTTACGCTGTGTGTTATAATCGTGTGCTGTGAGGGGGAATCATTATTAAAGGCCGAGATGAAGAAGACGTTACAGAAGATAATTACAGTTTTCCGCGTATACAGTTATATAATAATTACAGGCGATGCCAGTCAGCTGATATTACCGGGATCGGGACGAGGTGGAGGAGGAGGAGGAGGTGGTAATCTTCAAGAAGCGGACGAGAAGCACACGTGCGTGGGTGGACCTGCGATAAAATTATGTTAATTCGGCGATCCTTATGGAACGGATACTGTGGATCGTCTCGATGTGCGAATGCATGCACTTCACTCCTTCAATTCTCATGAATTTCTTCCAGTTGTTGATCTTGTTGAGGTTTCCGAACGAGAGAAAGAGAGAGAGAGGTGGACTGTTCAGTAATAAAACCTCCCGACGTTTCGCCATAATATTAATGGGTTTATTGGACCATAAATGGGGTTTTATGGTTCAATAATTATTATAAACTTATTGACTTTATTATTGCAACAAGTCCGACTGAAGGATCATAATAAAAGGAGACGTGGTAACGATAAACGGGCGTACACGTTTTTATTATTTACTTTGCTCTCCGACTTTCACCGTCCATCATTCTCATAATGAAAATTATGTAATCATAAAAAAATACACCCTGGAATTCACTTCGATCACTTTCGACAACGTTTCAATACTTTTCCTCTCTTTTTAGGATCATTCATCTTCAATATATTGGCGTTTGACAGAGTTTTAAGTATCGAGTACAAGTATCATTACCTTTGATAATGAAACCTTCATTTAACAAAGTCCTCAATTTCAGCAATCAGAAGTTCTATAGGAAAATGAAACATCCAAAAAATAAAAAATGAGGTATCGTAGCATATAACATTGTTTTAACGATTTCCATGTAATTTACAGTCTAATTTGATTAAACGTTTTTGGAAACCCCGAAAAAAGATTGTCTTTTTAAAACATCATTGAAAAATTTATAACTTTTTCATATTAAAGATATAAAAGGGACAAATAAATTAAATATGTAAAAGTGGATAATCGACATCATTTTCCAAAGATGGTATTGAAAATGTGTTAATATGATCCTGTTTAAGGATAAAGTGTTCTTATAAAATATTGTGCAATTAACAACTTTGTATGAGTTATTATTAAATAAAGGAGAAAAAGCACAAAGAATCAATATTTTTAAATGTAATTTTGTTTTGTATTATAAGTAAGTTGGCTCTTTTTTTAGTGTAACTTTTTTTTAGAATAATAACATTTATTGCAACAACTGAAATACAAAGCAAATAAAATATAATGCTATAGACCAGTGATGGCAAACCTGCGGCTCGGGAGCTACATGCGGCTCTTTGAAGAATTATTTGCGGCTCTCGATAAATGTACCCGAGTGCTATTATTTCTATACCTTTTTGCATACTTTTGCATACAAATTTTGAAAAATGGCTCGAATTTTCAAGACCACTCCTGTTATAAACCATAAGTCTTTCTGGCTTGAAACTTTTTTTTTATAAGAACAAAGCTTTTCATTACTTTACAAATCAATAAATGTTGATCATAGTTTTTGTTTTAGAACTGTAAAGGAAATTTCATTTAAACGAAAGGAAAAAAACTACGTTAATAGAGGTAAAACAGTATTTACGAAATGATGCGTTAGTAACAAAGCTTTTCATTACTTTACAAACAACTTTACACGAAGTTTCATTTAACAAACAAACAAATAAATACTTTTATTGAGATAAGACTGTATTTATGAAATGTTTCGTTAGTCACAAAGACAATAAAATAACACGTTTTCTTTTTTTCTCTTTTAACTATGAGTATTTAAAAGCAATTGTTGCATTGTTATTAAAAAAAATGATTCACTGTTTAAACATTTTCCACGAATGCGATGTGCATCACGATTTTTTATAATGAGTAATATGTTTGAATTTAATACATATTAAATGCAATTTGCGGCGCAACAACCTTTGCCTTCGAGGAATATTATGCTGCTAAGTCACGAATCTTGCAGAATATTGAAATCTGAATCTGGTTTAAAATCAATTTTACAGCTATTATAATAATTAGAGCAAGAACGTAACATTTCAATTATGTGTGTAATATTAATTGCAATAAATCATATATAATGTATTTAAAACAGTTTATACTTTGATTTTGTTGCAATGATTATAAATATAATTTATTACTATTTTATATCAAACAATATTAATAATTTCAATTAGATAGATATCAAAATTCAATGTTTTAGAAATGTTCTAAATCACGTAAACATTCAACTTGAAAACACAAAACGCGTAAGAGCGAAGTAGTATCATTTCTCAGAAAACCGTGTAAATCGGATAGTGGACATTTTCAAACCCGACTTTATTGAATTCGAATTTATGTGTTTATTGGAAGCTAAATTTTATAGGGAAACGACCTATTGTAGATTAATACTAACATTTATTGTAACAACAATTTAGAAAACAATAAAATGAAGAAATTGCTTCAAAGGGCTTTAGACGTTATACCTTTCTGCTCTTGAAGATTGGTGAACCAAATTAATTATACTTTACTAAAATTACAATTTGTATAATAATAAATGTAAGTATATCTGTTAATGACATATTTTATCTGGCCTAAATGTTTAGAAATCGTTGTTGGAAACTCAGATATTTCGTGTGTGATTTTACCGCTGTTATCGCGCATTGAAATCTCCAAATGGGATCATCCGATCGGGGATCTAAATGCGGCCCCGTATTAATTAAAACCGGAAAACGACGGTAATTTCGATTGCATAATTCGGTAAACACCTGTGTATGTGTGTGTGTGTTTTTCTCTTAAGATTGAAACGGAGATAAGGCTCTGTGGCAGATGGAGCCCACATTAAGGTGCTAATACGATCCGAAGAATCCACAAACTATTTATATTTTTTGTTTGTTTCTGGGACGGAATGGAACGGGTTGTAAATACATTTCCAGAAGAATAAAAGTTTGCGTGTGTGTGTGCTGCGCCGCTAATGAACGGCCAAAACAAATCCACGGTTAGTCCTAATGACGAGGGTCCTTGCCGGAGGTTAGAAGAAGGGCGAGATCCTTGTCTGTTCGAATAACATTCATCCCTCAAGGAGCGAACCCCTTTTCTGTTTTCCTTTTCGATTAAGAAATGTTAATTGGAGGTGGAGTAGGTGTGTCGAAAGGTGCCCTCGTGCCGAAGGAACGGAGACGATGAAGAATAAGGCAAAAAAAAACACAGAGGAGAAACATTATAAATATAATAATAATCGGACCCAATTACCGTTGGGCAAACATTTCTCTTTCAGGAGGGTTTTGAAAAAAAAAAGAAGGGAAAAAACCAACAAGGAACGCCCCCTCCCAATCTCTCAGCCTCGATTCCGAATATATTATTAGTAATGTTTGTAGAAGGAATAGAATATAATATGTATTTTACAAGCACCTGTCCGTGTCCAGACGAGGAGACTTCAGCTGCCTGCGATCATCTTTCGGAGCGCACGGGAGAGGAAATTATATTAAACCACTAATTTCGGCGGCGTTACGCAGGGCCGCACTAAAAGCAAATTATAAAAACACCAGTCTACGGATTTTTTAAGTGTTTTAATGGAGAGCTAACATCGTTTCCTCCACTTCGAACAATGCACGTACCTAATTTATATATATATATATATAAATGTAGAAAAAAAAAACGACGTATAGCGAAGCAGCGGGACATGCGATAAACGCCGTCGGGGGGCGCGCGAGCTTTTTAATCGCCGCCCGACACACCCCCTGCGGAGCAGCGCACGCACTTGCACTTACGGCGCATTAAATTTTAATTAATTAAAGCCTCTCCGAGTCCGTTGATTATCTGGCATCGGATATCTTCATTTCGAGGCGATTATTACGTGAGAGAGTGACTGTGTATGGTAGATTAAGGTGCGATTGAAATCTGAGAAAGTGTATAAAATACGGGACGGTCGTCAAATTAGACTTAATGCTGGATAAAACTGGATGGGGTTGAAATAAAGTTCTCCGGATTGCGACGCATTAAACCGTTCGGTTTTTATTGGCTTTCGAGAATTGGCTGTCGCTCGAAACGCAGTGTATAAATACGGACCACTTCGATAACATCTGTAGATGTTTAGTGGAAGTTAAAAATAATATTTTAACGCGATTTAGAACCATTTGTTTCAATAAAAGTCTAATGATTTTCTAAATTATATTGCTATTTCTTTAGTTTTCGATTTAAAAAGAAATTCTTAGTTTTCAAGATTAGTCATACAAAAATTTGTCTTTGTCTAATTATAATAAACTTTATTAACAACTAATATGGATCTAAATCTTTTCGACCATATATTTTCTATACGTTCAAAGTTATCTTAATTGCTACATAATTGTACTTCTCTACTTGTAAAATTACAATTAATATAAGATCGCTTTTTTGACAAACTTAGTTCAAACATACGTACACTTTTCATTATATATAAAATTTATTGCTTATACTTTATAGAATTTATAGAAGAAATAACATTCTTAATAACACACAAAATTTACTATTTGCTTTAACCGAATGCTATACAAATATCTCTTCATTCGCATTAACGTACAAATTTCAAATGATATTAATCAAATTTTCATATCATATTTTTTTTGGTATATAAATATTTCTTCATTTGAAACGCACATGTACCATCAAAAATGGTAAAATTACATAAATGTATTTATATTGTTATTTGGTTATAGATCTTTCGTACGGACGTACACTTTGAGCGTTCTCATTTTTGTTTGAATACAGTTATAAACAAATCTGTCATTATTGTACGTTCTTATAGTTATTTTTATGTTATTTTGAATAGAGAGTTTTAAATGATTATAGACGTATATTTGAATACACCCATACCTAGATACGTTCCACGAAACTTGGCCGCAAAGCGAAAAGCCGTATAAGGAATCAATTATTGCGCTTGCGCAAGATTCGCCACATGTAGATATATCGACATTGGAAAAACGTTTTTTTGCCGTTATAGCGAAACATTTTAGGCCGTAAATCGAAAACGTGCCATAATTGAAGAGGGCCGTTATAGCGAAATGCCGTATAAAGAGCGGCCGTATAGCGAGGTATGGGTGTATATAAAAATAATGCACGTTAAGTATAATTGAGCAAATTAATATATTGAAACCAATTTGAATAAACTTCAGGTACGAACTTATTAAATTTAGTTTGATTAAGCAATTCTAAATAGGTCTGACATTATTGTACGTTCTTGTGGATATGCTTTGGTCGGTTTGTTTACAATTGTGTACGTATAATCGAACGTATATTAACAGAATGTACGTTAAGTGTATTTGAGCTACGGGATATGTCGGAATCAGTTCGAACAAACTCGCTGCTACATTCAGTAATTAATTTGTCGCGTTGAAAATGGTATCTAGCGGAGAACACAGTTTTTCCCGATGAAATCCAATCTCCACTATTTATTTATCTCTTCCACCCTTCCGCCGGTCCCGACGTTAACACGTGTAAAGGAAATAATTGTATCCCACGGGAGGCGAACGCTACCCGTCGCATTTAACTTTTCTCTTCTCTCCTTGTTTCCATACTTCTTTTTCCATTGCCTATCGGTCGTCCGCCGCTCCACCGGGGGGATGATGATGATGATGTTTTAAAAAAAGAACCTGCTGTTTGTTCGCCGGAATTCGATCCGTTTACGCGCAATGGTTTGTTTCCATTTGCAGCCCCTATCGGTTTACGAACAGTTTCCGAACGATGATATATATCAATTGCATTATTGTAGCGAAACACACGTAATTGCAGCGAATTCGATCCATCCATCTTAATTTCAGAATTGTCTGAAATCTATACGGGAATTGTGCGAGCGCATATATAAAAGAGGTATAAATCAAGAAGGAAGAGTATGCATGCATGCAAAGCAATCTTCGCCACCTCCGCCTCCGAAGTCGCCGCCGCCGCAGCCGCCGCCGCCCAAACGGTCCCATCCCATATATTTCAACGAAGTTTAAATAAGTCTGACGTTCAATTTACTTTTGTACGAGGGTCTTCTTATTTCCTCTCTCTCTCTTTCTGTCTTCTTCGTCTTCGTCTTCGTCTCTCGGTGTGTTGTTTTAATTACATATGGACATATGTAAAACGCGCATCGCCTGCAGGACAATAAATTACATCACTCAAAAATAAAACGAAACGC
>JAFMTC010000244.1:623879-647825 GCA_018845635.1 Nicrophorus orbicollis
TATGTAAATTTCGGGTTTCGTCTACTATTTTCAGGGTTATTGTCTAAAATCTACTCCTAATGCTACTTATTCTTTAAATATACACTTTTGTACATTTAGTTTATTTGTTTCTTTTATATCTTTGATATGGAAAAGTCATAGATTTTTCATTTAGAATGAGATTTGTTGATAAAAACTCGTATATAAATTTCGGGTTTCGTCTAATACTTTTAAGCTTGTTGTCAAAAATCTACTTTTAATGCTTCTTATTTTTCGATTATCCACTTTTGAACATATAGTTTATTTGTCCCTTTCATATCTTTGATGTAGAAAAGTCATAAATTTTTCATTTAGAATGAGATTTCTTGATGAAAACTTTTTGTAAATTTCGGGTATCGTCTATTCTTTCAGACTTGTTGTCTAAAACCTACTCTTAATGCTTATTATTCTTCGATTATCCACTTTTGAACATTTAGTTTATTTATCCCTTTCATATCTTTCATATGGAAAAGTCATAAATTTTTCATTTAGAATGAGATTTCTTGATGAAAACTTTTTGTAAATTTCGGGTATCGTCTAATTCTTTCAGACTTGTTGTCTAAAATCTACTCTTAATGCTTCTTATTCTTGGATTATACTTTAGTTTATTTGTCCCTTTCATATCTTTGATATGGAAAAGTAATTAATTAATCATTTAGAATAAGATTTGTAAATTGAATGTATATTTTTCGAATTAATCGTTAAAAAATATATGACAATCTAATATTTACCGGCATCTTCAACCTCAACTCGGAATTGTTGAAGAACAAATGTTACCTCTGATTTAGTTATCCGCTTTTAGACACAAATAAATATATATCGGTTTAATTTGTATGTGAAAAAGTAGTTAACAAATCATTTAAGATTTGATTAATTTATAAAAATATGTGTAATTTTTTGTTTAAAAAAATAGGATAAATCAGATATATACTTCTAATCTGATTATTCAAGTAAATTATATTTGAAAAGTTATATAATAAAACCAACAAATACTTGCATTTATTTACATTTACTAGGAAGTAAGATCTCGTTTAACAAAGGAATTAAAACTGATTGACTATAAACTTGACTACTTGAAACATTTGAAAACTTTTCCTCTTGTTTTTATCAAAACTTCATTAATTCTTTGTTGGTTCTAGGTCTCAGTTAAATAGATGTCAACAAAGTTTATAACTAATATTGGTCAGCCTCTAAAGTGCTAGTGGGTCAAATGCCTAGTAAGCCTAATGATTAAGAAGGTCCTGTTTACTATACGTTGATGTGTCATCTAGGAACAATAAATGTCTTCAAGTAAATACTTAATCTGATACTACCTAAAGCCTTTAGGCCTTTAGGCTAAAGACATCTGCTACCTAAACATCTCATCTGATTATAATTGATCCTTCGGTTAAGCCCTTTAGAAACTGCGGTTAGTTTGCAAAATTTTGGATGTGTACAATTCGATGGTCACTTGATTAATCGTATCGGGATTTCCGAATGGCGAGATCCATCTATGAACGGACATGTGTATCTCTGGGACAACAGTATTTATTTAATAAATTGCTATACGATCACGTAAAATATTGGCCAACGGTACAATAATAATTGATTTTCAATTATAATAGCCGGTGGCTTTAATGAGCGAGAAATTCGATCAGGGCTAATTGCCGACCGCACAGATAATACAAACACACACACTCGTAGAGATTCATGCGTGTACGTACACACAAATACATGCAGAGAGAGAGAATACAACGCTGTGCAATGCAATGCACACCGCATGGAACACAGCCCAATCCCAATTTATGACTTATTTATTTAAACTCACCTACAACTTTATCCCATTCGTAATATAAAAACGTCCATTAATCTAGAAATAACCCCTAAACAATACTGAATTTAGAATATAAATATGAACTGTGTGAATTATTATGGTATAATACTTTTGGTGTTACCAAAATATTACTAATATTGTTATAGTATTAATGTTATTCCTTTAAAGCTTGAATAATTTTGTATAGTCAAATGTTTCTCGATTTGCTACAATGCTGAAACTCAAATTGGAGGTAAATTAGCATGAGAGTTAGTTAATTTTAGTATAAGTTGAGCATTACCAAATGATCTTAAATATACCTATTCCAAAATCTGAAAAAAACGACATAATCTTCATCATTATTAGTAACGGATCTTGTATACACAATAAACCTGTTAATTTAATTTACACAGTTTTCTTCAATGCACATTTAATTATCGGCTATAACATTGAATTCTTAATGAATGCTATTTCATTATTAATTTGTAAATATGGAAATAATTTAAATAATTAATTAAATATATTTAATTGTAATTAATATTTTATTCATTAAACATACGGTTTTAATGAATAATAACAATTATTATATGAGAATATATCATCAAATATCTTAAATAAAGATTACATAATATATTTCTCTTGGAATTTATATAAAATACTTAATAATAAATAAACATAATTTCATGAATGCGCATTCACTGACATTAACGTTTCTTTTATGTAAATACTGCATATTTATTATAGTGAAATGACTTGTTTACTTCATAATGTACAGGTTCATTTCTTTGTTTAGTTTGTAACTGTAAAAACAATGTTATATTTCGTTCCTGTAATAAATAATATCTGTACAAATTTCACTTCATATTTCGGCTTCAAACAGTCCGGATTTTCTTTAGATACGCATCTTTTGTAGAAACATAAGATGTCTTAAAACTGGATCCGTTTAATACATTTTAGTTTATGTAATATTTATTGTATAAAGTCTTTCTGCGGTTTATAAGTCCTCCTTTAGTCCGGTTTTAAACAGGTAATTAAAGTGTGTATATTGTAGATTTAATTAAAGAAACTAAAAATATGTTATTTTTTATGTAAATGACCGCATTTGCCATTAACCAAGTCTCCTTTTGTATTGTTTAAAGTCCTTGATTAGTCCGGTTTCTTACTGTCTTCTGATTTGAGATTTTGACGGAATCATATACCCGGACTATCAGAGGTATTTCTACATAGTAATATATTAGTAATATTTATAACTTAATAGATTTTTTAATTATTATTTAATTAATCTACAATTGTAAACATAAATGTATCACTTTGTAATGTTATATCTTTTATTGATGTGAATTTCGAGTACTCGATTTCAATGGACGAGTTTTGCTGCTACTTTGATGCGAATCGTTGTTCTCTCAAAAGGAGTCTTTGAACGTGCTTCGATCGCTTCGTTTCGGATTCATTTAATCTCGCAGTTGTAGCATATAATTTTCCTTTAATAAAAGTATACAATTTTTCGTTTCCAATTTCATACCATTACAGCTTGAACATGAACATGAATCTACTATTTATATTAAGTACTGTGAGCCTCCTTTTTCCATTGATTATTGTTTATTACTTTATTACGGGTTCTCATGTGATTTCGCTTCAAAGAGATCTACTTTGATTGGCTTCCACTCATTTCCTTTTATTAACATCATTCACGAAATTGTACAGAACCGACTCAAAGCAAATATATAATAAAATATTGATAACTGGAAATTTGTTCGTTATTATACTGTTCCATCTAATACTACAGTTGGTTATGTAGAATTTACGAAAAAAAAAATATACATAGATTACTTTGTTGAGCTTGTTCTTATACAGGAATACCTCGTTTAGCGTTTAAGATTAGTTCATTGGCAACTAACACCAAACCTAGCTTTACCAAATAGTAAATATAGGAATATAGTGTTATTTTGACTTCAATTTATATCGAATTAGCGTATAACAAGTATTTTTTAATTAAATTATAGATTTTCTTGTATTATATTATGATTTCGTTTTCAATTAAATATTCTTTTAATTATTATTTATGTTTGCAATGAAAATCTCAATATCTTTCATAAAGTTTTTTTATCATATACACTATATTTATCAGGCACTTTAAACAATATGATAATATGAATCTATAAAAATGTGTATATGAAATGAATGTAACGTAATATTCAAATATTAGATGATACTGGATGCTGGTTGTAAAGAATTCAAAATGAAAATTTCTGAAATTGCCATAAAAATGTATGTTAAATCTATTGGATTAACAAACACTTTCCCAAAGATTTGTATGTTTGAACGAACACATATTTGGTTATCCTTATTGATGGAATTTTACTTTCCTTTCATTCCCAAAAAAGTAGTAAATTTATAGTGCAGGTGCCAACAAATTTTTGGACACGAAAATGCTTAGTGTACATTGATGGAATGTTCTATGGTAACACAGGAAGACTTTTATGTTTTAGAATATCGAAAAGCTTACCGTACTACGATGGAATTGTATTTTTCTACCATTTCCATACAATTCTATGGTAAATCGCTTTGGTTAATGAGCAGTTGGAACAAACCAATTCTTTCATGAAGACTTTCATGTTCGAGAAAACACATTTATGCATATCAAACAACATAATGTACATTGATGGAATTGTATTTCTTTGTCATCCCCATAAAATTCTATGGTAAATCGTTTCGGTTATAGAATAGTTCGTAAAACCTGAATAACCAATACTTTCACGAATACTTTCATTTTCGAACAAACACATTTGAGGATATCGAAAAGCTTACTGTACTTTGATGGAATTGTATTTCTCCATCATTCCCATAAAATTCTATGGTAAATCGCTTTGCTTAACCAACAATTCGAACAAACTGAATAACCAATTCTTTCACGAAGACTTTCATATTCGAACAAACACATTTATACATATCAAAAAACATATTGTACATTGATGGAATTGTATTTCTCCATCATTCCCATAAAACTCTATGGTAAATCGCTTTGCTTAACCAACAGTTGAAACAAACTGGATAACCAATTTTTTCACGAATACTTTCATGTTCGAACAAATACATTTTAGGGTATCGAAAAGCTTACTGTACATTGATGGAATTGTATTTCTCCATCATTCCCATAAAATTCTATGGTAAATAGCTTTGCTTAACCAACAGTTGGAACAATCTGGATAACCAACACTTTCACGAAGAATTTCATGTTTGAGCAAACACATTTATACATATCAAAAAACATATTGTAAATTGATGGAATTGTATTTCTCTGTCATTCCCATAAAACTCTATGGTAAATCGCTTTGCTTAACCAACAGTTCGAACAAACTGAATAACTAATACATTCATGTTCGAACAAATTTTAGGATATCGAAAAGCTTACTGTAAATTGATTCGATAAATGAACAATTCGAACATGGAATTCTGATATCCAATACCTTACTGTATATTTATAGAATTGCATCTTTCTGCCATTCGCATACAAATCTATATATATATAAATTGATTCGGTTAACGAACAATTCAGGTAGTTTTAATTGTCACGTATTAAATTTGTTAACCGTTACTGTAGTTTGAAAAGTTGATTTTAGAGTCATAATTTATTTGTATTTATTTTGTTTAACTATTGAAAATTGTTACGTAAAGACAAAATAATATCAATTATTATCAAAAATTTAGAATGATAACTCTTGAGACACTTTCATGAACTAATAACTTATGTTAAATGAGGGATTCTCTTGGGAACTAAGAAAAGAATTAATAACTTATTCGTATACAAAGAGAGGTTGAAATTCTTTCAATTTAGCCTCGTCGACTCGTTTTGCGTAATCAGAGTAAAAGAGTATGCAAAGCACGAAGAGCTGAAGTTTAGCCGTACGGTCTTAATTCGTCTGCACAATTTTTTGTTTCGCTTTGTTCTGTTTGTTGTTCGTCGAGGAACTATGTTTGCTTTGCGATTGGTAAGTGCCGTGTAATTATTGCCATTACCTCCGCAGATTGCTTCCTCCGAGTGGAAAGAGTAACAGACAGTCTGGGTGTGTATGTGTGTGTGAGAGAGTGAGAAAAGGATAAACGGTCTGGGGCGTGTTTGTTCATTCGCCGATCGTTTTTCGCGGGCATTCGATGAAGAGGGCCAAGTTAATATTTGTGTGCGGTGTGTGCATGTGGATGGGTGTAATTGGGCCGGAATATTTGCTTACCCGATTTTCGTAATTATCAGGACCGGAGGGGCACAGCAACAACGTCCAGCCAGCATCCAAATCCTCCGCCTCTCGATGGCTGCAGCAGCAGCAGCAGCAACATCGATCCATTATAAAATACCCGTCAGCGGGATATTGAAATGAGTAGTCCTAAATAAGCAATTTTTGGCAGGGTCGAAGAGAAAGAGAGGAAGCTCTCAGTTCTCAGTTCTCAGTTCAGGTTGAGAGGTAAGAGAAACGGGCATTGACGAGGGTTTCAGAGCTTCGAATTGCAATTACATCCCCGGCGCATCGAGCAACATGTGGTTGATAGAAAAATGTTTATTATATTGTACGTCTTCGTGCGAGCCCACACGTATGCTGTACGCACACCAATTTTCGTTCACGAAGAACTCTTTCTTCTTCTGGTCAAAAAGAGAAGAGAAGAAGGAGGAAATAAAAAGAGCTTGAAGAAGAGGGAATGGTCGGACGGCAATTTTTGCTTTCCGCTGTCGAAATCATTTATAACTCGTTGTGCGTGGAATTTACAGCCGGCCGCCGCGCCGCCAGCCAACTTTTACTTTATGATTCCCCCCATAAAATTTGATAACCGCTTATTAAGACTACTTATTGTTAGATTATATACCTGTTCTCGGCTCTTGATTAATATTTCAGTTTGTTTTTGCCCTCCCCTCTCGCTCCGCCATCCGCCGCCGCCGCTCATCATCTTCTTCAACGTGGACATCCACGCAACGAGCCATTCCCAATTACTACAACCAAATACCCACTAATAGATATATACAGGATGTTCGATTCATTAAGCCCATCCCGAACTGAACTACATAATAATAATAAAAGAAAGCATTCCAAAAAAAGCAACGGGAGAAACCTCATTTGTCATCTACCTTTCGACGCCCCGATGTCTGTTTTTTTGTATTCGTTTTCCGTTCCTCCTCGGTAACCAGAAGCCTCGACTATATTAATAGTTAAATCACTGAGCGCAATTACGAAAATAATCTGAACATTTTGCTTAACCGGTATTAAATACTGTTATTATTATTTATTTATGTATATTTTCATTACTTAAGAAATTTATTACTTTCATATACTTAAAAAATAATTGTAGTTTAAAGTTTTATAGTCAACGATCAGTTAACGTACACTTTAATGCACGTTAATCGAGCAAATTTTGTTATGTACTTATTATTTAGCATTTATATAGTTTTAGAAACTTTTATCTACGTTCATATTTCAATTTTTGTTAGTGTATTTTAGTCTTATAGTCAACGCTCAGTTAACGTACACTCAAATGCACGTTAATAGGTGATGAAATATTATTATGCATTTTTAGTCGATGTTATTTTGTTTTGTTCGAACGTACGTACGTTATTCTTATTTACGTACTATTTACCATTGATAATATAGTTTTAGTCACTTTTATCTACGTGCATATTTCAATTTTTGTTAGTGTTTTTTAGTCTTATAATCAACGTTCAGTTAACGTACACTCTAATGCACGTTAATTGATGATGAAATGTTATTATGCATTTTTAATAGACATCAATTTGTTTTGTTCGAACGTACGTACACGTTTTCTTATTTACGTACTATTTACCATTAATAATATAGTTTTAGTAACTTTTATCTACGTACATATTTCAATTTTTGTTAGTGTAGTTTAGTCTTATAGTCAACGTTCAGTTAATGTATCCTCTAATGCACGTTAATAGATGATGAAATGTTGTTATGCATTTTTAATAGACATTAATTTATTTTGTTCTAACGTACGTACACGTTATTCTTATTTACGTACTATTTACTATTGATAATATAGTTTTAGAAACTTTGATCTACGTGCATATTTCAATTTTTGTTAGTGTATTTTAATTTTATAGTCAACGTTCAGTTAACGTACACTCTAATGCACGTTAATCGGTGATCAATTGTTGTTATGCATTTTTAGTCGACATTAATTTGTTTTGTTCGAACGTGCGTACACATTATTCTTATTTACGTACTATTTACCATTGATAATATAGTTTTAGTAACTTTTATCTACGTACATATTTCAAGTTTTGTTAGTGTATTTTAGTCTTATAGTCAACGTTCAGTTAACGTACACTCTAATGCACGTTAATCGGTGATCAAATGTTGTTATACATTTTTAGTCGACATTAATTTGTTTTGTTCGAACGTACGTACGTTATTCTTATTTACGTACTATTTACCATCGATAATATAGTTTTAGTAACTTATATCTACGTGCATATTGAAATTTTTTTAGTGTATTTTTTAAAGTTTTATTGTCAATGCTAAGTTAACGTACACATTTTAATACACGTTAATAAGTTATCAAATGTTATTATGCATTTTTGGACATTTATTTGCCTTGTTCGCACGTACGTACACGTTGTTCATATATACTTTCTTCTTACTACAAATATTATAATTTTAACTTTTATTTGCGTGCATATGTCAATTTTTGTAAGCTTATTTTAAAGTTTTATAATCTCTGCTCTGTTAACGTACATGATACATTAATGTACATTGATTTAAGATGAAAAATGCCATTATCTTTCGAAAGTTATTGTAAGTATACTAGTTTGTGTATTGTTATACTATTTGCCATTGCTTGAGTGACTTAACTTTTATTTACGTGCCTATTTGAATTTCATTTTCCTTTGATCATGATGTTAATATTTCAGTCCTAAAACAGTATTATATAACAATAAAGTAAAGGAACAGAAATCGTATAATTTGTCATCCACTCCCTTCTGTTCCGTTTTTACATTTTCCGTTTCTCTTCGGTAACCAGAAGCGTCGACTGAAGTGAAATCACGGAGCATAATAATTGTGAAATCACTGAACGTAATTAGTTTTCTTTTTAGCGAATGAAACAAATAGAAATAAAGCAACAACGACGTCAAAAATAAAAAGAGTTAAAAGTGTGGAACGTGTAATGATTATGATTCGCCTCTAATTTAGTTGAAAGCTCTGTGTTGTTGGTGGGGCTTTTGTTGCGTTTCCTGCTGCGCGTCGGCTTTATGCTTATTAAGTTTAATAACTTCTGCACGTGAAACGGCGGGATGAAAAACGGGAGGGAAACGCGCATAAAGTGTGGACATGGCTTCCTTTTGATGGCTCGCTAATGTACAGATGTTCTCTCTCTCTCTTGTAACTCATTTGGATGAAGATTTGCAAGCAACACGTGAATACGTACAGTTTTCGCACTTCTCGTGGTTTATTTACAATTTATTAGCAAAACAATCGACTGTGTTGAATTTATGGCCCGCGGGCCGCACATGGCCCACCTAAGTATTTTGTTTCACAAAGAATTTCGTAGACGAAATATCGAAAAAAAAGTTTACAATACCTTTTTACTTTAATTTTATCATACATAAACCATTTGTTAGAAAAAAAATACAGCTCTAGTAAAAAAGTTGTACTTACGTTTTGTTACGTTATTTCTAATCTTCAATTTCCATTGAAATTATTATGAAATAATCTCATAACAAGTTTGTGAAAATTTAATGACATAACAAATAAATCGCTATACGGACGCTTTTTATACGGCATTTCGCTATAACGGCCCTCTTCAATTAAGGCACGTTTTCAATTTACGGCCTAAAATGTTTCGCTATAACGGCAAAAAAAACTTTTTTTTCCATGTTGATATATCTAGATATTGCCAATCTTGCGCAAGCGCAATAATTGATTCCTTATACGGCTTTTCGCTTTGCGGCCAAGTTTCGTGGAACGTATCTAGGCCGTAAAGCGAGGTATGGGTGTATTAATAATAATATTTTATTCACATACAGAAAATAAACAACAACAAACTTCTGCAAACTTTTATAAAAATACAAATTTTTATTAATGAATTGAAATTGCATTATAGTAAATATTTTTGAATTTATCATAAGGATAATTGTATCTACTAAAAACTATATAAAAAATCTATTAACCATATGTTTTTCCACTCCAATTTTAACATCAAGACTAACATTTATACTTGATTTATTAAATGGAACTTTTTTTATTGTGGATTTAAGAAAGAAAACTGTAAAAAAGCATAAAGAAGCTGGCAATAATTTCATTATAATTATTAACTCGATGTGTGTTTTTTTATATTCTGGGTCATTCCATGTGTCGTTCATGGATGGTATGATTGTTGAGGAGGAAGAGAAGGAGGAGATGGCTCGTTTGGCCCAATTGATTTAGTGCGCTCTCCACTCGACCCATGATGATGTTTTGTTGGAAATTATAGTATTCCGTAGATTCCATTCCCACAATTTTTCCGTCTCTCGCAGCTGCCGTAAAACAATCACGACCTCCATAAAATGATATAACCGACGTTCATAATTATTGCTCCGACCCGAAAATATGCAATAAACCAAAGAAAAGGCAACTGAGAAACATGGGAGAAAGGACAATTTTCGTTCCTCTTCTCGTTCGTCCTTTCATCGCCGATGCAATAAATAACAAACAATGTTAAAACCATTGTGTTAATGATAATAATAAAATTGTCTACAGTCTCCTATTCATTTTAATGATATTTTTAACTACTTTTGTTACAGCTTTTCTTTTACAGTAAAAAAATAAATCAATTATAGTAATAATAATGTAATTACCGAATAATTACACGACAACTTTGTTTTCAGAATCTATTATATTTCGTTTATTAGTTAATATAAGCATTATAGAATAGCCGTTTTCCTACATTTAATTTAAACACATAATTTTTTAACATTTTTTGTTATTTTTAATACATGTTTTATGTACCAATTATTAAAAATAAAATCGTATCACATTTACTAACTTAATATTATTATTTAAACTAATTTATTGATCATAATATGAAAGAATTGTAAAAATATTATAATAATATTTGGAAGTACTTTATTTTACAAATACTTCTATTTTGTTTGTAATAATTTTGATACAAATTTCCTTACAATTATAAAAAAAAACACAAATAATCAATAATAAATTAATCAAAAGTATTCACAGAAAAACAACAATTCAACAATATAAAAAGTTTATATAGAATCACATGAAAATGTACATGCAGTACAGAGAATGAAACTTGAGTTTATAAATGGAAATATACCATTTAGATATAAGAAAATAATTCATTAAATTATTGTTCAATTTGTCAATTATTATAATTTAAACATCTTTATTGGTTCAAATTAGGCCAAATGGTTTTTCGGTTCTTGTTTAATTACAATATATTGTTTCTTCTTTTAAACAGTACTATAGTAAATCCGAATTGGAAGCCGCACTATGTGAGGTATTTCTAATATATCTAGATACATTTTTGTTTAAATAAATGACTACCTTTTACAAATCTTAATGGTAATATGAATTCTTACTTTGATGTGATTTCTACTAAACTTTCCCGAACTATGTGAATAATGTAATTACCAAATCGTCTAAATCACTTGTTCTTGAAGACCTTATTTATCTTTATTCGAGTATTGGAAATACTTCAACAAGTTTTGTAGATATTCAGGTGTTTCGAAATAATCGCTTTCAAAAATTCCAAGATAAATATTTACTTCGCTCCTAAAATTGACAGTTTTTATATGATTGAAATTTGAAATAAGTATACACGATTATTTTCTAATCAATATTAATGACAATTTTGTAAAAATAAGTATTTTATTTTGAATAAGTTTACTATTGAGACTTATTGGTTGCTTAAATTATATAATAATACAATTTGAGTAAGTCTTTAATAAATTTCATCTATTTATATTATTGATAGTTATTATTGCTGTAAAAATGAACAATAAAGTAGGAATGGAAACTGAAGAAGATAATGTTGTGAAAACAAACCACCCAAGTCGAATTCCATGGGAACGCTTAATAATCAAATATAAACAAAGCCCTACTCCCAATCACAACTCCCACCTCTTGATTAATAATAATTAACTTCCTATGAAGAATATGTATTTACAATTATTCTCAGTAGAACATCCAAAGAATAACTAAGTCTTGGATAAGACTCACCTACTATTGTATAGTAAAGTTTTTATAAAGCCAATTGAATTTACTTAATTCAAACTACTAAGACTCCACAACGACAACACCAGATATTATTCCACAGAGTCCAGAATTTCATCCCTGGGACACAACAATATGTAGAAATTAAGGACATTTTTCAAGTATTTCTATTATCTCAGTGATTTCGATTTATTGCAAAAATATAAATAAAATGAGGACTTTTTATATAATTATTGATCCATGTAAAAATTATGATGCAAATCAATAAAAAGAACTGTACGAAAGAGACTGAGGATACTTCCTAATAAGTTGCTGATTTATCAAACTTTATCAACGGTATATTGTTGGTAAGAGGTATGGTTCTGAGTCATAAATATGCGATAAACTCAAGAAGAAGAAGTGAGCTAAAAATGATGACTTTTGAAGGTTCTGCCCTATCCTAATGACTTGTTTTGTATCATGGTAGATTTGCGCGATGCGAGCGCACATACAATTATTATGTCACCGGTCGTGTGCGTTAACAAGATTCACGTTTCGAGACCGCCGTTTACTAACCATCGGTTCTCATGGGCACTTTTCGAATGCCGGTGTTATTATTTTCGAAACCCATAATTACGGAGACCACCGCGAAGTCTCGTAAAACAACGACTCTTGCCTCTTGGCCGATGTCTGGAGGGAGGGAGGGAGCGAGAGCAAGAAAGAAAAGATGACGATGCCCTGCTTCCATCCGTCTCTATCCCATTGAAGAAGACGATGAAAAAAATGGTTCGCGTGATGCCCAAAAAGTCCGTCTCTCTGGGCGGAGGAGAACCAAACCAAAACCAACACACACACACTCACAAGATTGTTATAGCAGGTGGAAAGTGATTGTGTTTGTTTTTCCAAACGCAAACGATGAAGACGTCGTCACGTCTCTCCATCCATCCACAGCTCACATGCATATGCACTCATCCGAGCACGTAACGAGCGTCGGATGGTAATTTCTCAATAAAGGTAGAGATCCCATCAAGGCAAAGGTAACAAGCTTTTTAATTAACCGAATTATTCCTGCGACCAGATGAAAGGGTGCAATTGCGGCGGACGTCGCGACGCTGCGATAATCAGATTTGCGAAAAGTCCATCTCGCGAAATCCCGTAATCCTCCTCTTCGTCGAGACCGAAAACCCTTCCGGCCTTTGTCCATTAACGGAAAAACAGTCCGGATTCGGAGCGGAGGGATGGAAATGTTTTAAAGATTAAAGCGCGCGTGATGCATGCACCAGAGGGCCGTAAATATGTCCGCTGCGTTTTATCCATCAGGAGCAGTGAAGAGATCGTCCAGAGATTTGTTCAGGTTGATCGAAATACCAGCGTGTGTATATTTATTCATTTTTTTCTAAAGAGCGCTGATTAATTGCTGCCACCGCATAAATCAACCTCATCAAAGACTCCTTCCTGTTCGCCTCTCTCCTTTTCATTTATTTCTCGCCGTTTCATTCCGTTTCTCAATTTCTGTCTCTCCCAATCCCAACCGCACGCTCATTTTTTATGCCGCTCTAATAAGATTAAATTTGTCATAACAAAATGCTGGATGGTGGCCAAAAGACGAAACACTTCGGACCGCATCCTGCTGGAAGATTTTCAGCTCCACGAACTGATCTTGATTAAGAACGAAAACTCGCACGTCTCTGTTTGCACTTCTTCTAATTGGACACACAAATAATGTCAACGTTTTCTCTCTCCGATACATTTTTAAATATAAATTATTTTGTCTTCATATTAATTACTTGAAACAAAACTTGTAGAGTTGAAACCATATTGGGGCCTAAATTTTTTTATTTTTTTTGTATATCATTTATTTATTCACAATGTATCACAAATAGGACTTAAGCAAATTTGTTGGCGATACAATTGCCATGTAGATGGGGAACTCAACAGTATCCATCTATAAAAATTAACTTATAATAATTGTATATAATATAATAATATTAATTAAATCTATGTGGTAAGTCCAGAATGTTGCACTTTTTAAGTCTGTATGTTTATATTTGCTTTACTAGAAGATTTTCAGCTAGTTTGGGGCCTAAATAAAGTAATAAACTTATGAATTTATTCAATTGGAATGACTCTATGGTTAAAAGTCCTTTGTAACAGTTGTTTCTGATATTTGAGATAATTGTAATAAATATTAATAATAACAACATTTATTGCAACAAAAACTACAAGTGTATTTCTTATTTTTTTCAAAAATCATTATGTAATATTACATTCCAGTATCTGTACTTACAAAAATATTAAAATATTAATTAAAAATAAGAAATATTATTATTTACGTGAGTATAAAGTTATTGGCACTAATTATGTTCAAAATCCAAGAGTTTTGTATATGAATTATTAGTTAATTGTTAAATAAGCCAAATTCAGCTAATTTACCAATGTCTTAAAAACGTTTAATGAATAAATAAATTCTGAATACAAAGTTGTAATGTAATTATTCGGTAATTACGTTATTATTACTATAATTGATTTATTTTTTACTGTAAAAGAAAAAAATCTATGTGGTAAGTCCAGAATGTTGCACTTTTTAAGTCTGTATGTTTGTATTTGCTTTACTGGAAGATTTTCAGTTAGTTTGGGGCCTAAATAAAGTAATAAACTTATGAATTTATTCAGTTGGAATGACTGTATGGTCAAAAGCCCTTTGTAACAGTTGTTTCTGACATTTGAGATAATTGTAATAAATATTAATAACAACAACATTTATTTAAATAACAAAATTTAAATAACAATAAAAATTTAGAAAAAAGACAAACATTTATTGGTAAAAACTTTAATAATTTATTATAATTTTGTACAATAATAATATTTTGAGCAGAAATAGCTAATAAAGATATATCTACTATATAATAATATTTTCTGGGCTAACAAAGTTTTAACACGAAATTCAACATAAATTATATTAAAAAAGTATTTTGTAATGTTTGTGACATTAAAAATAATAATAAATGTAATTTGTCGTCAACATGTATTTAAAAATAATAATTAATAATGATCATTTATTTAAAAAAATGACTTTAATTATAAATCATTTTCAGTGTGAACATAAAATTCAGTAAATCTTTGGACTGTCATAATAAAAATATATTCGCATTAAAATTTCTTAATCATGTTATTTCTGAATAGTCGAGGATTAGGAATATTAAAGATTTGTAGGAAAGTTAAAATAATCCATTGCATATTAACGTGAAGAAAAGAGATACATTTTCAAGCGGATTACAAAGTTAAGTCCGTTTTCTTTTTCACTCGGCGTAATGAGGTTTGGGTTTCGAGTGAAGAGATCAAGGAAATTATACAAATAATCTTGTTAAAATTTATGAAATAAAAAAAGTGTAGGTAAATCTGGCCACATAATCCCCCTTAATCCGCTCGGTGTAACTTTAACGCACGGCTCGGAAGGTGTCCTTCCTTCTGTCTCTCCTTCTGTATTAATATCTAAATTTTCTCTCGACTCGATAAGGCGATTACAGGCGGTTTAAGGTCGGTCAGAAAAGGCCAATTTCCCACAAAACCCGTTATTGCAAGAAAGGAAAAACACGACGACCACCCCACAGGTCTCTCGGCTATCGCTCTCCACAAATAATCCTCTTAAGTCAATTTTAATTACGATTACATTGTAAGTGAGGACTGGTATTAAGAGAGGAACCCTTTTTGAGGAAGCTATGCCCTCTTCCTTCCTGTCTCTTCCGGGGCGATAAATCATCGCGCGGGGCGATTTTTATTAATGAACGATGACAGCTGTAATAATTGTTCCTACCGAGCGATGATTTATAAAGTTGAACCGCCTCCGGTTGCAGCGCAGGGATCCATCTCCTGGGCCTTCCTCTCTCTATTTCATTAGGCTATCACACGGAGCTCATTAAAAAATCCTAAAATTATAATAACATAGCTCAGTTGCCCAACGATAAATCAGCGATAACGAAAAGAACAATCAATTACGCATTCAGTTTTTCCCAATCGTTATTTACTTCTTCTCACAGCTTCCCCGAGGCGATCATTTGTTTATTTCTTTCTTTCTTTAAGCTGCGCTTTTAACATACAATAGTTTAACGAAGACAAACTTATTTCTATTTTGTAATAATATTTGTAAGTTCTTGACTTTAAAGGAAATTTATTGCATTTTCACAAAAAGCTATTAACTTTTCCTCGTATAAATTAATACCAAACTTTAAATTAAATTACATAAATTTAATCAAACAGTATTTGCATTGGTGTATAGATTTCAATTATAAAGTTATTGTTACTCTTGGAAATTAAAATATTTTCTGTGGCCCCTCATTCAGTGGGGTCCTCACATTAAAATTTGCTTAAATCTAACAAATACAAATTTGCGTGGGTCCCACGAATTCAACAGACTCGTTAACTTAGCTTGAACACTTATTGTGTTTCGAATATTTACTATTTTCTATAAGTATTTTAAAAAACTAAAATTATTAATTAATTTGTTTTTCATTTATTTATTCATTACACGTTTTTAAGACGTTGATATGAAGCTGAATTTGGCTTATTTAATAATTTTCTAATATTTCATATTTCGTACAAAAATCTTGGATTTTGAACATAATTAGTGCCAATAATAATTCTTATTTTTAATTAATATTCCTGTAAGTACAGAAACTGGAATTTAATATACATATTATATAATGATTTTTGAACAAAAATAAGAAATACACTTTATTAATTATCTTATAAATTACCTAATCATGATCAACATTATTATTTTGTAATAAATAGTTTAAAGAAATTCACTTAATTTGATATTTCAATAGAGGTAATATTTCTGCAAATGAAAACGTAACAATGTATGAAGTTATGGCTGAAACAGGTTCATTATTTATGAAGAATGATGATGGGTTTGATTTCACAGTAATCAACAGTGACGTGACTATCCACTTTACAATATTATGTTTGCGTTTCAAGGAACAATTTCCTGAATTCTAAACGGTTATATATGAGAGTATTATATAACAATTTCTGTGCAATTCAACAGAAATTTGCGAAATCCTCATACAAATAATACAAAAAGACGATTAAAATAGTATAATTTCTATATTATTACTATATCTTGTATTATTCTCTCAGATTATTTGAAACTGTATTAATCAAGGAATAAAATATGTAGAAAATAATAAAACGCAAAGAGAAAAATAGATGTTTAAATTTTCGGATTATTGAAAATCCGGACTAAACGAAACCGCACTATTATTAGGTCTTAATGATATTGTTGACACATATAACGTTAATTACAAGTAAATTACGTAAAAATTAAAAAAATTGCAGTGATTTGTTTATTATTGTTTGATATTTTTCCATTTACTTTTTTTTCTATATATTTTTGGAGTTAATAGTAAGACTATAGAAGAATGAAGAAAATTAATGATAAATTGAGAAAAAAATAATTGGATGTTAATACGAAAACAATTTATTTCAAGAATTATGAAAGAAAAAACTTGATTATCGTTACATAATAATAAATAATTGAATTAATATCTTAAGATGTTTTTCTTTTATACTGAACTGTTATTAACATATAAACAACATTAAGATTGAAATAATAATCCTTGAGTAATATTTATAAAATAATTACCATAAAACAGGTACGTGATATATCAGTGTCAAATTCTATAATTACTTGGAAATATTAAGTTGGTTTTTTTTTTGTTCAATGGAAATTATGAATGGTTTACGGCTATTTGCAAGATCATTTACATAAGACTTTTGAAAGCAGAAGAACAAAATAATCAAGTAGACATTTTAATTAACTTAAAATTTCTTAAAAGTCAATACTTTTTTAACGATATTTTATTTTCACATATATATGACAAAAAATAAACGAACTATTTTTGCTCTAATAATTATATTTTAGTAAACATTATTATTACAAATTGTTTTGTTTTGTTTATTTTTTTATTATCCAGATATCTCTACCTTAATAGTCTACATTACTATTCAATAATTATCATTTATTATGTAATTGGTAATAATTTTATGTATTTAGTTTAATTTAATGTTTTTTTATAAAATATTATTATTACTTAAATTTACGTAAAATTTACTGAAAATCTGTATAAACAATATTGAGGTGAATAAACTTTGTAACTGGTTTCATAAGTCTGAAATCTATTTAATACTATTTTAAAATCTATGAGATTCTAGGATTTTTTATTGATGAATCAAAGTATATTATTTATCCTCGAATTTGAAACAATAGAAAAAATAAGTTTCACACATCACTTGAAAGTTATTTGAATGACAATGACGTTTAAACAAATCTATTTTAAAAGAAGAATTGAACATTACTTTGAATTTAAATTATTAACTTATAAAATATTGTTATGCTACAACTAATTTTTCTTGTTATTAATAATGATTAATAGGTAAAACACAAAAATGTATGCTTTCACTAAAATTATTCCATTATTTAAGAGAAAATTCGATGTAATTAATTAAAATATATATATTTTTATTTACAAACTTTCCTTGATTTCAATTTAGACCATTTTGGTTGTTTTCTTAGAAGAAATTAATTAAAACTGATCCTTTTTTTTTTACAAAATCTTTACATAAATTTGCAACAAATTAATAATAATTGTTTGTAATAATGATTTGAAAATGCGAAAGTTATAATGATGTGACTAACATTTAAATAAAGGTTAACTATTTCCAATAATTTCAGTATCAGCCTTTAACAAAGAATGAGCAGGCAAAGGATAAAAATGGGAAAATCGCATGTCATTACATTGATTTAATTAGTTGTGAAAGTGCGTTCGGTCCCCTCATGTGTACGGTTTTACGAGCAGAGAGGAAAAGCGAAATAATAATGAAAAAAAGGAAACCTGGGAGCTTTGCCTTTAATTATGATTAGTTGGCACGAGAGTTCTTTCGCGTTTTCCACATTACCGGAGATTTATTGCCGTCGTCGAAGAAACGCTTCGAGATTTGCTTATCACATTTATTTATACGCGCATATAAACTTATATATATATATATATATGGATCGGATGACGTGTCCGGAAGGGTTGAAGAATCGCATGCAAAACGAAAATCGATTTTACACCACCGATTTTAAGCTATAAAATTTAAGTGTAAAATTTAAAAAAAAATACCTCGCACAGTGCGATTTAGATTAATCCTGATTTAGTATAGCAAGATTTGAAAATTTCAATAGTAAATTTTGAATTTTTTACAGCCATGAATTAATTTTCTGGTAATATGGGTAAAATCTCTTTCAATATGGTTTACATTATTTCTTAATGGATTAATACAGTTTTAAACAGTCCGATTTTCCGCATTATGCGAGGTATTACTGTAACATTAATTTTACTTATCTACCAAGTATTGGGAAAAGACTAGTGATGATATACATGAATTTTCATTAATATAAATTTTGCGAGAAATGTACAAAATATATCTGATTGCACAATGCGGCTTCGATTAGTACGGATTTATTATAATCTCTGATTTCCCGTACTATACGAGGTATTGCTCTTACAATATATTTTACTTTTCAATCAATTACAAATTAAAAAAAAGTACAAATTTTTAACCATGAAT
The DNA here is from genome assembly GCA_018845635.1 of Nicrophorus orbicollis. Classification (NCBI taxonomy): domain Eukaryota; kingdom Metazoa; phylum Arthropoda; class Insecta; order Coleoptera; family Silphidae; genus Nicrophorus; species Nicrophorus orbicollis. Next base: position 643,494 of record JAFMTC010000244.1, read on the forward strand.
TGTATAAAGTTTAATGATAATAAGCCCTTTAGCTTATTTTTCATCAAAATAAATTTATCATAAAACTTATACAGGAAATTTCAACATTAACTCATAATACATTGCGACTTCAATTAGTCCGGATTTGCTATGGTATATTAACGGAACCGATTTGAAAATATGCTAAATCTAGAGACAATAAATGTTTTCACTTTAATTATAGCAATATAACACTTCAACACAAAATACGGCTTCCATTAATCCGGATTCAATGCATTGCATTGCCGTAGAAAGTATTTTGGTTATCTATTAATTACAATTAAAAATGTATACAAATGAAACCCTGTTGATAATTAGGTCTAGTGAGAATAAGTATTTTTGTTTAATTTTTATCAATATATCTTTAACACGAAATTTAAGCAGCATGGCTTCGATTAGTGCGGATTTACTATAGAATATTACAGAAACTTATTTTTCGTACTTTACAAGGTTTTCACAATAAATGTATTAAATAAAAACCATATAGATAAATGGAAACAAAAAGTCTTTTCGCTCAATAACTCTTTATGTAATTTTACCGTAAACTTAAAAAATAATATGAATTATTATCAATTTGATTCATTGCGGATTCGATTAGTCCGGATACACTATAGTATAGAATAAAACCATGGATAATTTGAATTTTCATTAAATTTTCATCAATATAGTTTAGAAAAGAACATATTTTACTTTCCTGTTTATTAGAAAAAATAATTAAATTAAAGCCATGAATAATTGGATATTTAGAACATTGCTCTTTTTATTAGTCCGGATTAAGTATAATAAATTACGATTCTCCGTACTGTGCGAGGTATTGCCACATAAAATAATGCATTTTTCGAGTATTTTGAACTAAAAAAAAGTTTTAAAACCGTACGGATAAATGGAAAAGTCTTTTCTCTCTTTTGAACGAATAAAATGAAATGAAGTAACATAAAATAAGTTTTTTTTTGGTTCCTTCTTTTATTTGCGTAGTGGATGTCCCAGTTGCTGGATATTATTGGGCCACAGAAAGGGCAGCTGCGAAAACTCCCCGGAACTGTTTATATAATTGCTCTGGTTGAGGGGGTGGAGGTGTTGACGTTGAATTGGGAAATTTTTGGCTTCCGCAGAAGGCTGTTTTCTTTGCTAATAGAGTGCTCGAGGAGAGTAGAGTGAATAAAGTGCAGCTGGAAAAGAAGTAATGGACATATAGTATCGATCCGTAGGAAGAAAACTGTCGCGATAAATTAGCGAAAGGGAATAAATCTTTGCACCGCGAATAATTAAATCCCGAATCCGGGCGCCGAAAGAAGTGAAATGACGAGGACAGAGCTATTCGATGGTAGGAGAAAGAGAGAGAGAGAGAGAGAGATTGGGAAAGTTTGCAGCAAACTCAATTAAATGGGAAAATAATAAAGTGTCGGAAATTCGTCGTCGTGGAGGAGAAGGAGGAATCTCTTTAACAAATTGCTGCTGGTACTCTTTGTCTCAATAAATCGAAGCAGCGCTGAGATGCTTAGCCTAGGCGCATCGATTAGGTCAGCCTAATTGATTGCATCGCACATGTATCGAGATGGTGAAGGAGAACGATTGAGACAAAGAAAGAGATCCGAAATGCCATCCGTTATTGCCGCGACTTCGGGAGGAAAAGAAACGATCTCCTCGGATTAATTGAATTGCCTGCGCGGAATTTCCAATTCTGTTTTATATACCAGAACGGATTCCGGACGATTCCCACGAAAACTGTAACTAATCCTCCTCCAGCTCTTCGTCCTCCGCCACCATCGGACGCGGGGACACAGAACCTGATTTTTCGGAAAGAGTAAAAAGGCGCACTCGTTGCGGCCATTGTCCATCGCCTTTTAATTTCATTCTCTGGTGACTGGTTGTCTTTTTGGACGCGTGCACCGGAAACCGCAGATTTAAGGATCCCACAGAGCAATGCAGGATCAGGAATTCGACGCGACGTGGGATTAAACGAAATGCTATAACAAAAAGTTTATATAATAAATCAAAAGATAAATACAATTGTCACTTGTATAATTACTTTATCTCTACTTGAACTTTTGGTTGCTTATTGTTAAAATTGCATACTCAAATTAACTATCATTATAGAAAATATTAACATAGTCTATGACTGCAAAAAGGCAATAAATTTGTGTCTCGTCATTATGAATATACCCATACCTCGCTATACGGCCGCCCTTTATACGGCACTTCACTGTAACGGCCCTCTTCAACTAAGGCACGTTTTCGATTTGCGGCCTAAAATGTTTCGCTATAACGGCAACTTTTTTCGATGTCAATATATCTACATGTTGCCAATCTTGCGCAAGCGCAATCTTTGATTCCTTATACGGCTTTTCACTTTGCGGCGAAGTTTCGTGGAACATATCTAGGACTTAAAGCGAGGTATGGGTGACTTACTTGTCAAATTTGTATAATGTAACTTGTCAAATTTAGATATTGTCACTTGTCAAATTTAGTAATCGTCACTTGTCAATTTTGTATATTGTCATGTGTTTAAGTACAATTACCACTTTCCTGACATAGCTTTTTTTATTTAGTCACATTTAAAATTTTCCTCTTTATGAACCAGCACTTTCTATACTAAGCTAATGCAAGACGAAAGCCATATGTCAAATAACAAATCTCAAATAGTCATATTGTCACATATCAAATTACAAATGTCAAATATTTATATTGTCTCTTGTCAAGTTACAAATTTCAATTTATTATATTATCATCTCAAATTTAAAATGTCTTCTTTATTAACAACTTAGCATATGCATGACAAATGTCAAATATTTACTTATTAACTTACAAATGTCAAATCAATATGAACATTTGACATATCTAAGTTAATAAGTAAATATATGACATTTGTCATGCATATCTCTTTTAAATTACAAATTTCAAATTAATTTATTATCAACTGTCAAATGTATAATAACTTATCCATTAACCACTTGTACTTGACAATTTTCATATGTTCATATTTTTACTTATTACTGTCAAATGGTCATATTGCTATATACAAAATTTAAAATATTTATATTGTCACTTGTCAAATTTAAAATGTCTTTTTCTTTATTAACCACTTTCCTTCAGGTTGAAAACGACAAATGTCAATTTTTATATTGCTACTTGTCAAATTACAAATGTCAAATGGACATATTTACAATTTTCAAATTGTTATATCATCACTTGTCAAATGTTACTTGTCTTCGTGTCATTTGTCAAATATTTATGTTTATATTTATCTAATTACAAACTTGTTAAACTACAAATCACAAAAGTCTGCTTCTTGATGTAAAATTTGTATATTTTAACTATTCAAATTCCCAATATAAACATTTGATAAATGTCAATGCGACTTGCCAAATTAAAAACATTATAAATTATAAATATAGATTGAAACTATTTAAAACATACGTGTTATATATATATATAATTAAACTTAAGTTTGTAGTTATAGGACATTTTACAGGTTATGATGAAATATCAAAATGGGACAAAGAAAAAATAGAACGTGAAAAAAACATGTTTTCTAGAGAGACTAATGGTCAAGAAACATATTCAAAATGAAATAAAGAAATATTAACTGTTGCAAACAAAGACTACACGAACTGATTTTTCATTGTTCTGTTTTCTTTTCGCTATATTAATATCTTTTGTCCCATTATCGTGATAATCGTGTTTGAATATTGCAATAATATTTATATATTGCCGTTCTCAAAAATTCATTTGAAATGTCCTTACAAATTCTATACAATCTCACGACAGATTTTATATTTCAAGTCCCTATACCACATTGGTTTTACAGATCCTTTATTTTTAGTCCTTTTTCTCCCACTAAGCCGCTAGAAAAAGACCAACTCAATAAGTTTTATTAGAATAACATTACTTCCCTATTTTCACAGGCATTTTACATGTCTGGTTAGCAGAAACCGCCCCTTTGTTACATGGCCCTTACCGACGTCGTTTTTCCTTCAAAAATAACTTGTTGATTTTTTTCCTATCACTCTCACCCAGCCGCTGTTAATCCTTCTAATCCTTTTGGTGCGAGTTTAACACGAAGCGAAGGTGTCGTCTTCGACGCATCACGGAGGCCTTTTCGGTTCTGTTTCTTCGCATGTTTTTTTTATGCCCTCCTGCAACTCAGTGAAGGGGATTACTATCTCTCAGAAGGACTAATTTATCTTAGCGACAACTTCAAGGGAGAGAAAATCAAATAAGTTTTGGGAAATCGTAGTCGTATGAGGAGGATGCAGTTCGGGAAGGAAATGATTAATTAATACCGAGAAACGTAGGAGCGTATATTATTCGAGA
>JAFMTC010000244.1:654364-674465 GCA_018845635.1 Nicrophorus orbicollis
TGTAATTAACAGGTATTTGCACTTAGCAGAGCCCGATGACTTGAAACCGTTCCATCCGATCCCTGCTAAGCAATCGCCGCCGGAACTCCGGAATAGATTGATCGGTCCTGGATGGAAGGAAGTATGGTATTGTGTTTGCTTTCCATCTTCGCTGCGAAATAAAGAGCCGCGCAAATCAAAGGACCAATTTGGCCCTTTGATCTCCGCCAGGCAACGAAGGCGAAGGAGTTTTTATTTCCGACTGTGCAGTGCATCAACTGCGAATCCTTTAAAATTCATTAAAGCGTCAGCAATAAATCTAAATTACACATAAATTTTATTATAAAACATCCGTTCGGTCTACATTAACATAAATACAGAGATAAATTCAGTAAGCGATCACTTAAAAGTTATAAGGTATGTTCAAATATCCGCATAAACGTACAATATCAGTCACATTAAAAGTTTTTGAATGAAATTTATCTTTAGCGATACGATAAATTTCTACATCAAAATGAACAGTAAACTATTACATATCGAACATAGTTTGTACATACGTTCGGTAATACAACAATTTATTATCAAATTAACGTACAAATATCGGCACTGTACGTGTCTTCAATCGGACAAAAAGTTGTATGTATATTGTACGTTGTATCGAACAACTACATTTGTTTGAATTTGAAAGCAAGTACGGACACAAAAGTATTAAGTAACAAATATTAATACACTCAACTTTAACTTAATGTATATATTTATAGACTAATCTGTAATATAAAATGTGTAATATGCGAATTGTACGTAGTAGTGAACAACAACTACCTTCGATTCAATGTTAACTCAAGTGCGGACAAAAAAAGGAAGTAACTTTTGTAAGTATTCATGACTATTTCAAATTTGATTTACTAAAATTCGCACGAACGTACAATGATCCAAATTTTACTATGTACCACATATAATAGCTTTTCCGAGTTACGAATTGTACGTTCAATAGAAATCAGATTCGTACGAAAATTGTAACATTTATTTGTAAATCTACAGAACTATAATAATACAATTAATTTCAACTCAATGATACTATTTTGTTATTTATAAACCTTAATGAATTTATTGAAAGAAATTATATGACTTTAACAAGTGTGCTTGATTTCAAAATGTTATGCAAAACGAAACACTTATATTTGAAAATCTTATTCACAATTTTAGTTACAGATTCTAAGTATGTTTTCGAGGAACTTGATAATATATTGTGATGTTGAAACGGACTTTTGGCCTTTTAACAAAACTTGATCGAAACGCGGAGAGTTATCTGGTTTCCGAGTGAAACGTTAAAGCGCACGATTCACTCGGAAATCTATAGAGCGAAAGTCATCGTGGAAAAATCAGGGATAACGTTTCAGTTTAGCCCCTATTTATGTGCATTGAGGAAAACTGCGGAAGGGAGAGAAGAATCGGAGTAATTTCCTATGAAGGATGAATGAGTAGGAAAATAGGAGGGGACGACGACCGGGGAAAGCGCAGCTCTTAATGCAATTGCCTTCTTCGAACACACAAAAAAAAAACGAAGGAATCCCAAGCCCTGCGCGTCTTCACCAAATAAATTACGAAATGCTAAATCACGGAACCGGTTAATAACTTGTTAGCGTTTCCATCAATTTCCCGCCGCTCCTCTGAGCTAATCCGAACCCAAAACGAAGAGGCAGAGGAAGAGAAGGTACGAGAACCGAAGAATGCCTACCGTTTAAAACGTCGTAAAAGTATTCAAATTAGGCTAATTTAGAATCAATAGGAAATAAATTTCGGCCACTTTGCTTGTAATTAAAATATTCCGGGACGATCGATTTGAATCTGTAAGGATTACAACTCAGAAACGTTGAGTTTGAGATTATGTTGGACTTGCTTTGAGCAGTCTTATTTCGTGTTTTCCACCCCCGAACGTCGGTGGAGGCGGCGGCGCGCCTCGAGCACGTGCACCACGACAATCAATCATATTTTATTTATAGTAGTCCGGCGCGCGCGAGGGAAATTACATAATATATTTATATAAACGAAAACATGCAATTACTATATGTGATTTGTAACGCGACGACAGGCGACAAACACATATAGCCGAGAGACGAGGGCAGGAAAGGAAAAAAACGACGTGTATGAAAGAGAGACTGAAACGTGAAATATGCACCCCTAATTGATTTGCCACCAAACGCTCTGAAACCTTCATAAATCAATCAATTATGTTTGAACCGCAGTTTACTAATTAAATTCTCATTTTAATTCACAGCAATCATAACGTGGAAGTTATTATTTTGATCACTTTCTATCAAGATCAGTTTAATTAAAACATAAAATTATAGTTATTAATGTTTAGAACAATGTCTCACAAACTATGTTTTAAACATCAATAAAAAACCTTAAGTTATTACTAAATAAGTACATTTTATTCATTGTGTTTTCTCCTACCCTACAAAGTAAACAATGTAATATATGTGTACTTTTAGATAAATTTGTAAGAGATTAAGAAAAAATATAAAATTTTCTCAATTATTGATGTAGTTTTCTTTCTTATATATGATTGAAATCTCATCATTTTTTCATGTAATTTTGAATGAGAATGCAATCTTACTTCTATAATTAGTAAACAAATAATAATATTTATTTTATTTTAATAAACAATATAAATAATAGTTGACTTTTAGATTCGCAAATTATAAAAACGTGTTGACGTGCATCAGAAAACCGTATGTTTCTTATTAGAACTGATTTTTCAATGCGTTGGTAAAATAAGCATACGACCAAGATAACGAACACGTCAAATGTAACCAGTAACATCTGTTTACTGAAATCAGAAGCTCTTCTCTACGTGTTTTTGCGACGAAGCTATAGATTGGTTTCGGTTTAACGGATGAATATTGGTAACATCTAACAAGCGTTCCACAAGCTTAAAATTGTAACCGCAGAACCATCTGAGATTTCCAATGGACACGCTTGGAATGCGCCTGGTGTCTAATTAAGGAACGAACACCTTGCATCCATGTATCATTCCCAAAAAAGAGAAAAAGAAATGTATTTAAAAAAATAAAGGAAGCACCGACGACGTTTCGATGTAATTACGAAACTCGGATGGATTTAAGGTCCAATATAATTAAGTGTAATTGAAAATTAGGGTATTAAGCGATAATCCGGTAATTGCATTTAATTCCAGTCGTTTTTTTTTTCTTCAAAATTATGTATACAAAAAATAATAGTCATGTAAATCTTCAGTTTAAATTTAGATGCGTTTTATTAGAATATTGAAGAATTAAGTAGATGTTAAGGAAGAGGAAGGTGTCGAGGAGGATGAAGTAGTATGATGATATTGATGAAGAGGAAGATGGTGCAAAGAAAGATGAATAATAAGACGATAAGGCTAAGGAAGAATGGGTTAAGGAGTATGAAGATTAGAATGATGAAGATGAGGAATGAAGACTAGGATGATGATGAGGAAGAAGTAGAAAGTGTTAAGGAGGATGCAAAATTAGGACGGTGATGATCAGGAAGGTGTAGAGAAGGATGAAGGGTTGGATGTTGAGGAAGGTGATGACTAGAATGAAGACTAGGATGATGATGAAGAAGAAGTACAAAGCGTTAAGGAGGATGCAAATTAGAACGATGATGATCAGGAAGGTGTAGAGAAGGATGAAGGGTTGGATGATGAGGAAGGTGATGACTAGAATGAAGACTAGGATGATGACGAGGAAGAAATACAAAGCGTTAAGGAGGATGAAAATTAGGAGGATGATGATCAGGAAGGTTTAGAGAAGGATGAAGGGTTGGTTGATGAGGAAGGTGATGAAAACTAGGATGATGATGAGGAAGAAGTACAAAACGTTAAGGAGAATACAAATTAGGACAATGATGATCAGGAAGGATGAAGGGTTAGATGATGAGGAAGGTGATGACTAGAATGAAGATTACGATGATGATGATGATGAGGAAGAAGTACAAAGTGTTAAGGAGGATTCCAATTAGGACTATGATAAACAGGAATGTATAGAGGAGGATGAAGGGTTGCATGATGAGGAAAATGAAGAATTGGTCGAGGAATATGAATGTTTTTATATGAATGTAGTGTAGAAATATTGATTAGTATAAATCGTAGGATGAAGATAATGAGGAAATGAAAGAACCTGTTGCATAGAATAAAAAGTAGCTTGATGTAATGGTGTTCAGGACGATGATGAGGATAAGAATGAGGACGAATGTAGGTATGAGATGAAGGTAGAGGAAGTTAAATTAAATTAAACGTAATGAATATGTTATTCTTCCAGTTATGTTTATACCGCAAATATCTAAAATTATACATTATTTCAGTATACTTGAGAGAAACTCAATCAAAATCATCACAGTATATTTCAAGCAATATTTATTTCGCTGCATAAATAAAAAATTCTAAATATATCGAGTTCAAAGAAGACGTTGAAAAGTAAATATGTTACAGCTACATTTCAGAAATATATCAATCGTTTAATTGACAGATTTATTCACGTATAAATATTAATAAACACAGTTACTTTAAAGCAATAATAGATTCATAATTAGAATCTGTGTAACAATAATAATTTGTGAATGTAAGTGCAAAATCATTAAGGTTTCGTGAGATATTATTATAAAAAATAAATAGGTGTGTGCATTGTGTACCGAGCGAGGGTAGATGTATTAGCGGTTTTGTGTGTTGCGTAATTAATTAAAAGCGAGAGCGCGGAGCGTAGCGGAGAGAAAATTGGAACAATATTGTAGGCACATGCAGCAGTCGTTCGAAATTAATTTGCAGCTTAGTTTCGTTTACATTTATTTCATTAATTTTGGGCCCCCATCAATTCGACCGGTGATTTTAATTGATCGTCCAGGCATTAATTAAACAGTTTGCCAATACGATTCGAAACTACGATTGATGGATGAATGTAGAAAGAGGAGGAGGAAATTTGAGGTTGAATTAGGAGAGTGAGAATGAGTGACTAAGGGGATGATTATTAGGATTAATTTGGATGAAGATTATGAAGGAAAATAATGGTGATTAGTAAAATGAAGATGAAAATAGAGATGAAGAGTGATGATGAGGATATTAGTGCACCTATACCTCGCTATAGGGCATTTCGCTATAACGACCATCATCATCATTAAGGCACGTTTTCGATTTACGACCAAAATTTAACGGCAAAGAAAACTTTTTTCGATGACGATATATCTATATGTTGCCAATCTTGCGCAAGCGCAATCTTTGATTCCTTATACGGCTTTTCGCTTTGCGGCCAAGTTTCATGGAACGTATCTAGACCATAAAGAGAGGTATGGGTTTATAGTGTTATTTGTATAGGATGAAGATGATGAAAAGAATAGAAAGGTGATCATGAGGTGTAGGATAATAGTGAGAATGGAACAGGATGAAGATCAAAATGAGAATGAAGAGCGGGATGATTTGGATGAATGACGATGAAACGTATTTTGAAAATTATTATGAATAAACATGATTTTGAGAAATAGGATAAATATGATTAGAATAAATGAAGATAGTGGGGACGAAACATGGGTAGAATGTTAATGTTGAAGGACCTAGATGATTATTATATAGAAGACGTTGATGAAAATGTAAGAGGATACTGATAAAGACGCGGAGAAGGAGGATCAAGATGAATTGGGATATCATTCAGAAAAGGATGATGTTGATGATGGTGAGTAAGAAATCATCCTCCAGGAAGAAGATGATAAGGGGAATGGAAGTGGACAAAGATGATGAGAGTGTGCAGAAGGAAGATGAAGACAAATATATTGAGGATGAGAAGGATGACCGATAAGGATGATGAAGAGAATTATGAATTGTAAGGAATACCAATAAACTAAATTTAGATGACTGTGAAAAGAATAGCAATACATAGGACGAAGAGATTGATAAAGATGATGAATTAGGATTACTAAGATAAAAATGATCACATGCATGATTGGTAGGATGATGAGGTTGAGAAAAATGAAGAAAATTATAAGGACATGGATGAAGAATCATTACAATAATATTAATGGATGAAGAGCATGTAGATGAACTTGTGAAGAAAATTATGAATATGCAGATAGATGAAGTGAAGGATGAAAATGATGAGGACAACGTTGGCAAGGTGGTGCATGAGAGTAAATTGTTCAAAGAGCATATATTGTTGGATTCCATTATTGTGCCATTCGGTAATAGTTTCTGCGGCTGCCGGTAATTGAAGGCGAGTTTACCCCGTAGTTTATTACTTTAATTGCGCTTCTTTCAGCGATTGCAATTTGGACCGAGCATCTGCGGCCGTTAGTGATGTAATTAAGCAATTAAATCCTTCAGTTTTGTTTAAACTAAACCGGAGACCATCCCGCATTAAACAGAGAGAGAGAGAGAGATACAGAGGAGGACGAAAAACCGCAGGTCTAAATCGGAAGGACAGAGATGCAGAGCGAATTAAAAAATAAAGGAGAAAGAAAGGATGGTTGCGCTGCGTATATTTCACGAACCTGGGGATAATTAAAGCGGATCCTGCCCTGCTTTCCTTCTTTCTCTCTCTCTCTCTCTCTTTCTCTTCTTCTCCTCTAAATCTCTTTCTCTCTTCAGCGGTTATTAAATTCCCATTAAACTTATCGCAGCCGCATTTACCATGTCAGCGTGTAATTACCGACTTTCAGGACTACCGTTTATGTACACAAGTCTTCGTGGAGGAGAGAGGTTAAAAGCTCGAAGGAAATATTAAGAAAACAGACGTGTTTACGTGGTTCGTTCATGTCTTGTGGTAATCAATCTAATAACGAATACACTTACTTTATACTCAATAATCCGTACATTCGTGCAACAGAAATTAGATTAGTTGAGACTAACCTTCAACTTTTTTTCCGTAACATTCGTGATTTCTATAATTAAAACAAATTATCCTGATCACTTGAAACTATGTACATAATTATTACTTATCCAATACATGTCTTTTTTAATTTTGTTTTTGAATATCTTAAGATAATTCAGTAATTAATTACAATTTGATAATTAGTTAAGGAATGTTTTTTTCTTAATTCACGTAATTTTCATGATCAAATTAAAAATAATGGTTTCGTAACTATTTGTAGTTTAAATAACTTTAGATCAGTAATATAATTAAATTTAAAATAATTTTGTAAGATTTTTTTGCCATTATTCAATCTTATTTCTCCAAAATATTTTCACAAAAAGTTTTCACAAAATTATATACATTTTATTGAAAAAATTTACTGTACCAGATAAATTTATGGAAACTAATAAAACAATTAGGTATATATTGAACTTAATTAAACATTGAATGAATTTTCAAATATTTTAGACAATTAAATAACTTTTAGAAAATCAACCTAGTCGAAGTTTTTTAAAAATTATAACAATAATCTGTGTTTAATTAATATAAGAAAGACAATAAATTGATCTAATGTCTAAACTAGAGTCGTAGTAAGTTATTATTTTTTTCGAAAAAATCTTGCTTTTTTCAGTGTCAGTTTAGGAAGTATTTTGTAAAATCTATTGATGATTTCATAATATTATTTTATATAAGTATTGATATGTTTTATGCAGATTATGAGGAGTAATATCAGTATGACAAATAATATTCAAATTTGTATAAAAACTTATAGGTAAAGTAAAATATACTATACAATGTGAGGGGAAAGAGATTGTAAAGAAGTATCAGAATGAAGATCAAGAGGATGAAGAGAATGTTGATGATAATGAATTTGACTAGGAAGAACGAAAAATGAGGAATGAAGATCAGATAAACTGAAGATGATGAATTTTCGAAAAAGCAAGTGTTTTAGTTTAGGAAGTATTTTCTAAAATCTAGAAAATACGTTAATGGTTTCACAGTATTATTTTATATAAGTATTGATGTGTTTTATGCGGATTATGAGGAATAATATCAATATGACAAATAATATTCAAATTTGTATAAAATATACTATATATTGTGTGAGGAAAGAGATTGTAATCAAGAATATGAATGAAGATCAAGAGGATGAAGAGTATGATGATGTATTTGACTTGGAGGATGACGAAAAATGAGGAATGAAGAGCAGATGAACTGACGATGACAAACGTGAGAATGAAGATAATAAAGGGTAACAAGTTGTTGTAGGTGATAAGGAGGAATGTGATGACGTTCAATGAGGACTGACGAGCAAAAGAGCTGTCAATGATGACAGCGAGAATAAATATAATGAAGAGTAAACAGTTATTGAGGATGATAATGAGGAAGGTGATGATTTTGAATGAGGAATGAAAGGAAGGTTGATGATGATGAGGAGAAAATTTAAGATGATGAAGAGGAAAAAATTATCAACCAACAAGAGAAGAAGATGACAATGATGACGAATAAGAGAATCCAAATGACTAGAAGACATAATTTGATGATGTTAAGGAGATTAATAAAGCTACAAGTAATGAAGAAGATGATGAATATGGGACATAAAGAAGAATGATCAACAATTTATTAGAACTAATAATAAAATTCAGAATATTAATAAGAATAATCTTTAATAGCCACAAAATACAATGAAAGGCCTAAGTATTTCCGTCCAGAGACAAATTCTGTTACAAATATATAAATAAAATTAGATGTTTCCTGAAAATTGTAGAATGTACATATAAAAAACTTATATTAGTCAATTGATACTTTAACTTTAGCAGATTTACTAATGTTTTAATAAACAAACGTACTAAGTTGATATCCATGAATCATTATAGATTTTTCCAAAAGAGATACATTGAGAATTACAAATTTCTATCAAATATAATCAATTGTATGTATATTTATTTAACGTATCTTATATTATAATTTCTGAATGAATATTAGATGTTTCAAGGCAATAAATTCAAAATGAAAATATTTTCAACAAATAGATTGAAAAACTTAATCGATGTCTGTAATATATATATTTAGTTGGTAAAACAAAGAGGATCAATTTTAAAGTATAGAAGGCGGAGGAAGGGACGGAATGCGAGCTTGGGTCGTGGTTTTGATTAAAACATTACTGAATATATATATTCCGGGGCTCGCTCTATCTCTAAATCTTCAACGAGCTGAAGAGATAGCTTATTATAGAAACAGCCCATGGTGTACTACCATAAACGAGATTGAATTATCTGAACGGGCCCGAGCATAAATCATGCGCGAGGAGTCAGGCAAATAATGCACGTACGAAGACCATGGAAATGGAAGAAGTCCCGAGGATCCGAGAAGAAGCAACGACACGACGAATACGGACGCTTCTGGATAGCATAAATTCACGCATTGTTGCGTTGCGTAATTAATTCGTGGGCAACGGACATGTGATTTCCATCGTCCAAATAAATTTCAGCCCCGCTTTGGGAAATATGACGGAGTGAGTTGGGCTACCGCTTCTAAGGTGGTAAAGGCTTCTCCGAATCTCCAGCAGAGAGCAGACACGTGGGCCGGGACCATTAGTAATAAATAATAAGCCTTCCGAGTTTTACCGTTGACCCATCGATTCCACCCTAAAAGAAAGAGATTCGACTTTTATTTCGTCCCGTAATTGGGGCATGAAAAGGGATTTCATTAAAGCCAGGTAGCTCCGCGTGCCGTGCAAGGGGACACCTGTTACGCATTATTTTTCAATTAATCCCAGAAACGCCGTATGGCCCTTTCGTCGCCGTCGTTGCGTAAATTCGCCTACAGTAACGCAGTTTTTGTGCTGTTCTTTCTCCCTTCTGGTTTCGTTCGGAGGTAAATGTGTAATGATATCTCGCGTGGTGCACGTTGGTGGTCGTCGCGTGCGGCGCGCAAAAATTATTTATTTATACGCGTTACATAAGACCACAAGAGGTAAAAAACGAAGGTAAAATAAAACGAGTTATGCATATGTGTGTGAGTATATATATATATATATATATACAAATGCGTACTTGTGTGTATAACTATATAAGTGTTTGAGCATATCGAAAGCCTTACAAATGCGAGCGCATAAATCTGGATGGTCGGGAGGCGGCAGGTAGCGGATTACCTCCCGCCGACCACCGGCCGCGTCTTATTTGTCATAAGCCTTCCAACCCTTTTGTCGACTGAAGGATTCAGAAAAAGACCAAAGCCAGACAACGACTGTTCCATTACATAGAAGAATACACACAGGAGGAACACACGCGCATACGTACACATGTGCTGAGAAAACATCGGGCGCGTTTGGACACCGTATTATTAACATTCGAAAGCCATAAAAATCGAGTTTGGAGCGAAATCCGCAAATGGCACATACGCTTCCAGGCGATTTATGATCCTTCCCAACGTACGCCAAAAGAGAATAATCGTATAGTTTTCATTGGTTCATTTGGAAAGTGGATACCTTGCCTATTATTATTATTATAATCAACTAAATTCGCCGACAACTTTGTACACGATGGATGAAGTCTCGAGTTCCTCAAAGATCAATTCTTACTTTTCTTCATGTTACACTTAAATAAGCAATAATGATTAGAACTTTAATCTTAAATAATACATTTTATATATATACAATGATCAATAACATTTTGTATTATAAATAATATAAATTTAGTTTATTAATCTTAAATTATCAATATTCTATATATAAACTTATATATAAAGATCAAAATATCATACAAGAAAATTTTAAATAAATATACATGGATTTGTATGTTACGTAAATTATGTATTGCAATAGATACATAAAGAAATATATATTGAAATATAGATAGAATTATTTAACTTTATTATATTAATTTGCAAAGATTAAACTTGCAAACTATGTTTGAATTACACCCATACCTCGCTTTACGGCCTAGATACGAAACTTGGCCGCAAAGAGAAAAGCCGTATAACGAATCAATTACTGCGCTTGAGCAAGATTGGCAATATATAGATATATCGACTTGGAAAGAAAGTTTTTTTTGCCGTTATAGCGAAACATTTTAGGCCGTAAATCGAAAACGTGCCTTTATTGAATTAATTAATTGAATGAAAAATAAAGAACTAAATGAACTAATAAAATTAAAAACTTTGTGTTTGTTATTAATTATCCATACATTACAACTTAATTCATTGATTTATTCCTAGTAAATGTTAACTGAAAAGAATGTGAGACGTTTTCTATATTTTTTTCTATATATATACAGATATTATTATATATTTACTTATTTATTATTGATTTCGTAATATAAATATTTCCTATAAAATTTTTCACCCACTATTTAATTATAATTTATGAAGTTTTTGTATTTCATAATTGTTGCATATTTACTATACTACAAATCTAAAATTTTACAAATACCAGGATTTAAATAATCGAATAAACAACTTGTTTTAATTCATTGAATTGCACTGATTGTTAATTTTATGAAATATTGATTTTTTGATGAAAATAGTGTAGTGTATCTATTTTGCTTGTTTTCAATACTTTCATATAGATTTTCATGTCAGTAAGTGACATTGTAAGTTATTTTCTGTTTCTATTTTATTTATAGTTAAAATTTGTTATTATAGACATGAAAAGCATATAACATAAGAATTTGCTATGAAATATTATCATTGTCTGCTTTTGTACTTAGAAATGTAAATGTAAATACTTCATTTATGTAATATAATAATATTTTTTCATTAGATTCTCATATATTTGCTAATTAGAATTATTCAATTCGATTAAAACTTAATGAAATCTTAATAAAAATATTTCCAAATTTAAGATTTTTATATTTCGTAACACGTTCCACGAAACTGGGCCGCAAAGCGAAAAGCAGTATAAGGAATCAATTATTGCGCTTGCAAGGTTGGCAACAAGTAGATAAATCGACTTGGAAAAAAAGTTTTTTGCCGTTATAGCGAAACATTTTAGGCCGTACATCGAAAACGTGCCTTAATTGAAGAGGGCCGTTATAGCGAAATGTTATTTCAATACAAATAGCTATTTATATCAATTTTCATCAATTATTTCTATTATTTTTAGTACTGAAAGTTAATTTAACTGAAGCAAATTAAATTTCTGTAAATAGTTGTTAAATTAGTGGATATTTCAGTTAAATAAATAGATTTTGTTTAAAGTATTATTTTCATATTAGAAATACTTTTATGGATTTTTAATGACATTATCTATTAGCTTATTAGAAACAAATGTAGATGAAATATATTATTTTTATAAGTTTATTCCAAATTATGTTACTTTACAAACTTCTCCAAGTTTACTTTACTGTTATGGTAAAAAATTATATAAATTTAGTAAACAATTCAACTTTTAAATAAAAGTAAGATATTTATATATCCACTAATACTTATTTACACTAATTGTGGTAGTATTTTTGCTCCACAGAAATGTATACGTACCAATATTGTAATTAATCATACAAGTTCTGTTATTTCTTAAAAATAGATTGATTTGTTTTTCAAATGAATGAAAATTATTACAAAAACTCGATATATACGGCACATCGTTGCAAAAAATAATTAAATCTACTAGATAACATGATAATTATTCATTTCACCTCACGTTATATCAAATAATGAATAAAAGTTAAGTGCTAATTACAGTTTTTTTAAATATTTTAACTTATATATGACAAATAAATTTAATACAATATATTTTGTTTATTATTAATAAGATCAATAGAATATTGGATTTGAATTTATATTTAATAGTATATTTATATTTTTCGTAGAAATTTTGCTATTTACATTTATTTGTTATCAAAATTGTATAAATGGTATACATTAATTATGAAATTTCATTTTCAGTTCTAAAGAAAATACAGATACTTTTGTTATATTAATGGAATTCCAAATATTTCCCTTGTGGTTTCGTCGGTGATATTTCAAAATTTTAAGCATCTGAAACGTCGATCAATTAGCGGGAATTCCGAAAATTATGACATGTTTACTTTGCACTCTCTCTCTTAGTTTATGTGTCTCCGGTTTTATTCCCATGTGCTTGTTTCTCGGAAGAATCGCTCGAAACGATGAATCAAAAGTTATGACTTTGCAAAAGTCGTCTTAACGTCAAAAACGCTAAAGTTAATTCTCACTCTACGCCTAAGCCCTAATCGAACCTCTCATTCTGACTCACTACCTCTCCGTCCTTTACAACTTGCCGCGTCACCTTTCGAGGATCAGTCCTTCGTTTGCAGCCAAATAAAAGAAAGGAAAACCATAGAGTAGAATGAACATCGGTATGTTTTCGCAGTTGGACGTCCGGGGCCGATTGCATTGCAATTGGTGGTATTTTGATAGCTGCGCTGAATAATTATATTCAAAGCCTCTCTTTACCTGGAGGAGTGCGAAAGCGACCCCCACAGGATTAGGTTTATCCTCTTCTGCATGTCAATCAAAAGACCGGTCGCAGCTGCTTGCATTTTACCGAATATATTACTTTTTTTGATCCTTTCTATAATTAAATACTTGACTCGAGATTGAAACGTTACATATATATTCTTTTCTTGGTGGGGTGCAGGAGGTCCTTTGTCGGAGTAAATTAAAAACTAGTAAAGCGTTAGAGATTGGATGTGCTGCCACTGATCCCGGGGACGTTCGTATTTTCGGTGCATGTTTCCTATGCGGAACGTTTAATGGATAGGGGATTATGGATGATGATATTAATTGATTAGGATCTCGAGGAATTGGCATGTATGTGACAGGGGCCGGCCGAGATGCATATCCCATATTTTCCGTTCGGATGGACACTCACTTTGCTCGCTCTTGCCTGCTGCATTTCTGAGCCCATTGACTCGGAAAACTTTTATATATACAGTTTTTTTTTCTGTTCATCCTCCTCCCTTTTCGTTCCAGGCAGCGGTTTATCCACTCGCATCACAGGAAATATTCGGATTAATCATTTAGATGGAACTATTCACTGAAGTCGACATATACCAAATATCTATTTTCTAATTAATAAACCTCAAATATTTCTATACAATCTATATACCATGGTCAGTGGCGTATCAATCGGGGTTGTAACGGCTTTGGCGCATATGGACTTATGAACTTAGTGTACGTTATTTTTCATTAAGAGAAATACATTCAAATTTGTTGGGACCCTCAAATTTAAGTGTGATGGGGCCCTCAAATTCAAATTATAAGTCCTACAAATAAAAAAAAAGATTGATGTTCACGAATTTAATCAAATAACCCTTTGTTCGTACACCGAGCTTTGTCAAAGAATACGTTGCCAATTAGCACACTTCATAACTATGAAAAAGAAATTTCAAAATCGAATTTTACGGGGCCCACGCATTCATTTGCATTTGCCAAAGTCCTCTCAATTACCTGGAGCTCATAAAATTAATATAAAGACCCATAACTTTTGTTTGATACATTCAATTTCATCCATTCTTCGCAAGCAATCAATTTAATTCAAATATGA
The DNA here is from genome assembly GCA_018845635.1 of Nicrophorus orbicollis. NCBI lineage: Eukaryota > Metazoa > Arthropoda > Insecta > Coleoptera > Silphidae > Nicrophorus > Nicrophorus orbicollis. The sequence goes on from JAFMTC010000244.1 coordinate 668,729, forward strand.
TGGGGCCCTCAAATTTAAAATTATTGAAGTCACCGAAATAAAAATTTACCTCACAAATTTGGTTAAAAGACACATTACGTTTCCATACGGAAAAATCTGAAACTAATCAAAGTTGTTGTTACTAGTTAATACTTATTTACAAATCTAACTTAAAAGATATTCAAAATCATTGACTCTTCAACTTAGGCAAACACGATTTTTCAAATTAAAATTAGAGGACAACCTCATTACATTGTTTACAGTTTTACATTTCAAAACTATCAAAATTAGATGTGACTCTGAATTACAATACGTTTACATTTGTCTTGAATTTTGACAAGTTTGCATCATAGTTGAGGCTTAATTACAAATACAATGTTGAATAGTGACCTTTAGAAACTTTGAACACAAAAAAATACAAAGGTATCTAATTATCAAATATAACCTATTCTGTCTTCCCATATATTTTTTATTTATGCTTTAATTAATTAAAAAATCATTTACTTATATAATTTAGTTTCATTGGTTTAAGTTTATCTTAATTTAGGAAGATTTTCGATAGCAAATTATTCCATTCACTGTTAATTTTTTATTTTGTTTCAAATTTATCTTTCCTTGTCAAAGTAAGACAAATTGCAAATAATATTCAGACGGTGCTTTTTCGCATGTTACTTCTTCATTTCTTCAAATTTGACAGCGAATTACAGCCAAACGGCTCTAGACATAGCAATAAATGGATATGCGTTACATTCCCCAACTATCCTAGTTTCAGAAACATCTTTCGGATCAATTCCATCTATTAGGGTTTTCGAGAAAATCGCTAAAATGTGAAGACACTGCTTTTTCGCACGTTAATTTTTCATTTCTTCAACTTTGACAGCGAATTACAACCAAACGGCTCTAATCATAGCAATAAATGGATATGCGTAACATTCCCCAACTATCCTAGTTCCAGAAACATCTTTCGGATCTTTTTTATCTATTATAGTTTTCGAGAAAATCGTTAAAACGTGAAAACGATTCTTTTTCGCACGTTAATTTTTCATTTCTTCAACTTTGACAGCGAATTACAGCCAAACGGATCTAGACATAGCAATAAATGGATATGCGTTACATTCCCCAACTATCCAAGTTTCATAAGCATCTTTTGGATCCATTCTATCTATTATGGTTTTCGAGAAAATCGCTAAAATGTGAAGACACTGCTATTTCTTGCCAGTTCATTTTTCATTTCATTTTTAAATAATATATATAAAAACAAATATTCCACAATAATTTTAAATCCAGATATATAAACTTTTTTCAAATATACGAAATAAATTTCTTAGTTTTCCAGTGTTTAAAATTATCAATTTTTAATGAATAAATTTGGAAATGTATAGTTATTAATGAATTGTTTAGAAACTTGTTTAATTCTAGTAATTTATATGTAAAATTTTTGAATTGTGCATGTGTGCTACGTACATACGTGTTTATATATCGAGTCCTGCGGGGATGAAATCCTTAGTAATTATCGATTTGATTTACGAACGTTACAGTGTATCGCCAGAAAGTTAAGCCCAGACGTGTTCCAATTTAATTTTTGATAAAATTCAGCAGTAAATAACTTCTATTGGTATTTCGTGTTTGCGGGATTGCGTTGGGATAGGGCGAGAGATCGAGTATAAGAGTAAGGGAGATGGAATTATGTAAGAGCGAGGTTAATACAACGAGCAAGAGAGAGAGAGAGAGAGGGAAGCGAGCGGCAGTAGAGTTTGATTAAATGGAAATTATTACGGTCTGTTTGCAAATTGCATTGGTGGGACTTAATGTAATTGATTCAGACTGCATACACACTCACTCTCACTCTGCTGAATGCAAGGGAGAAACAGTAATAATACCCATAACAGTGTATTTGCGCAAATGAATTAGGTATCGGTGCTTTATTATCATTACGCAATTAAACCCCTTTCCGAGTCGGGATTGTCGGACCTTCCACCCCAATGTTCTTTTTGATGTTCCTGCTGCGGCTCCCTTAACTATTCAGCAAACTCTTCGACCTCTCGGTAACTCCTCGGAGACTCGCAAGATTCCCGGAAATATTCATGTATGCGTTGCGGTCTACTCTAAGTGACATAATTTGAATACTGTCCTCTTGCCTTTCGCCGAGTATAATTTCGCCTCCTATGCATATTGATGCAGCAGCAGCAGCAGCAGCATCCGAAAGGATGTGAACCGAGGGAACAGCCCGATCGTCACGGTCTTCTCGAGGGGCCCTGATTGACAACACAAGAAAAGTTTTCCTCCTCTTTTGTTGACTCTTCGGACAATGCGACTCTCCGGCTCGGAAACGCTCTGACCGGAAGTTTTCGCAACGGAAGAGGGAGAGTTTCGCCCGGAAGTCCGTGTAATTGAATAGGCGCAATTAAATCTACCCTCGATTCCTAGCTTTTTTCCCCAATAACAAAGCAAAACCGAAAGTGTTTTTATAACTTATTTTGGTCAATATTTTCTTTTCCCTCTCTTAAAAATTAATCAATATATCATATATTTTAAGAATAACAATATTTATTGCAACAACAATTAGAAGAAATAAACTCAATATAATAAAAAAATACAAAAATACAAAGAAAAATATACTTCTATTTTATCTAAATTTGTATACATCTTTTACAAAATATATTATATTTCAAACACAAAATACTATTGCCATAATCTTTCCGCCTTTTCACAATTATTTTTTGCAATAAAGTCATAATTACTATCTAAATTAATTATAAATCTTAATTAAAATTTAATGATTTTATTCAATTATATTTGATAGAATAACAACATAAAAGACATGTAATTAATCATTTTAACTAATTGTAAATATTGTTATTAGTAAATGTACTTACTTTTATATTATGCAAATTTCCTTATTGTACGAATCAGAAATAAAATTTACTTTAATAGAAACAAAGATTTTCTAATTACCATTTCCTAACTGTTGGATTTATTTCCACAGTGTTAGCGTTTTTTTCTTCTTTTAATTGTTTCTTCCTCCATTTGGTAATTTGTAAAGTAATTAGAACCAACTAAAATGTTCTAATCCAATAAATTCGTTAGCTCAGTCTATTCCATTCACATACACGACTTTTCGAATTCCGTCCCTCATCCTTCATTCACTCTTCTTTTTTTCCCTTCGTCTTCAAAAGTTCTGTTTCGAATTTGTTAAATCCGCCCACTTGCAAGTCATTAACCAAGCCCGAAATGAAACCAAAGAAGAGACAGAAAGAAGTTTAAAAAAAAACACGTGTTTTCGGTCGTGTCTCCTCTAAATTACTCCTAATCGCACCAAAAATTCCAGCTGCTGAGGGGAATGTGTACATTTTTTATTTCACAAATTTATTTTTTCCTCTCTCGAATGACTGGATGAAAATCTGCACACATTTTCGATTCGCTTTAATTATCCACAGCCCCGACGGAACTAAATAGTGAGGAAGGACAAGGAAAAAAAAGAGGAGGAGGATGAGAAGAGCAAACACCAACCACCCAGGCGCGTTAGAAAACGACGATTCGAAACGCGAAATTTGCACGACGAATCGATTCGGGCGCGAAATAAAAGGATCCTGAATGAAGGACAAAAGGCGAGACAAAAAAAAAACTGTGACGGAGCAGGACGAACGGAATCGTTTAATTGATCAAATTTGGTGCAAATTATTTCGGCGAGGAGAAAGATTAATGTTACGTGCGAACGGGGTTAGAACATTTTATTCCTGAGCTCGGTTTTACGACTCGCCGATAAATTTAATCATAAACGGCTCGTTAACAATAATTAATTACTTAATGGGGCTCCCCGCATCCAGCGCATACGTTTCACAGGGGAGATAAAGCTGGATGAAAAACATACAAAATAAAATTGGTACTGTTTCAACTCGGAGGACGAAAGGTAATTAATTAAGTCCAATAAAAAGGACGGATAAATTTCAATTACGTTCAATTGCCTAAGAAAGAAATAGAATTTATTCTTATCAAACTGATGCAGACTATACAATTTTTAAGTACATTAACGATAATTGTAGTTTTTCAGTATTTGTATTACTTTTTTTTCTATATTTTTGTTATAATAAAGTTTTTTTTTGTAATTATTGTTGTAATAAATATTACTATTAGAGCGCAGAAAGACCTATAGTCTATAGCCTTTCGTAACAATAGAATTTATTTTCTTTGTATTGACTTGTTATAACTGTTATTATTCTAAAATTTGTTTAAAAAATGTGCCTATTATACTCAAGATATAAAAATAAAGCTTTATGGCAATACGAATGTGTGTGTAAAGCGAATCCATTCATAAATTCCCATAGAGTATAATGCGCATTCATGTATATAATAAATTAATTATGCTCTACAGTTTCTATTATTCCATAATGCATTTTTGTTATAAACGAGTTCAAAATCCTCAATTTAGCAAAACGAAATGAGTCTTAAAAAACGTGTGCATTATTCTCGAGATATGACTGCAAGAAATTAAGAATTTAGGAAGCTGCAGAGATTAGTTTATGTCCATATTACCAAACTCTGTGGGCGTACGAGTGTGTGTGAAGTGAATCCATTCATAAATCGCGTGGGAAAACTCCACAATCTCTAATGAATGAGCAAACTGAAAAAATAAAAATAAAACAAAGTTTCGAATCAAGTATGTCAGGTTACGTCTTCCGCTGATCAGAAACGTAAACAAAGCGATTTTACGCGATGCTGGCATTCCGCTGAACCGCGAATATCAAGCCTGTTAGATCTCGCTCGAGGTAGAAGTGAAAAACGCTTACAAGAAGCGTTACGTAACTGAGAATGATGCACCAATATAACAACTGTACCTGTATTATTTCGTTTTGTTTGCGCTTCTAATGGATGTGGGTCAATCGAGGGAACGGATATTTTTTTATTGTTCGTTGGTGTTGATATTATCGATTTAATAGTCGGCATTCATTCACAGATAGAGGAAAATATTTGTAATTTCATTTTCTAACTTTCTATTGCATTTACTCCAATTATGTTTGTTTAAAACAATTCGTGATATTAAATAGAAGGTGAAATATCTGGATTAATGGACCTTCTTTACTGTTTAAAAAATATTGAAATATTAACATAAAACATTTGTTGCAATTTTTTGGCCAAAAAATTGTGTCACATTATAGTGATTTTCTAGGTGACTATAATAGATAGAGTTGTTATGAAAGATTATTATGAAACTTGGATAGTTGGGTAATGTAACGCATATCAATTTATTTCTGTGTCTTGAACCATTTGGCTGTAATTCGCTGTCAAATTTGAAGAAATGTAAAATTAACGAGCAAAAGGTAGTGTCTTACATTTTAGCGATTTTCTCGGCGACTATAATAGATAGAGTTGTTCTGAAAAATGCTTCTGCAACTTGGATATTTGGGGAATGTAACGTATATTCATATATTCCTGTGAAGTTGAAGAAATAATAAAATAACGGGCGAAAAAGCAGTGTCTTCACATTTTAGCGATTTTATCGAAAACTATAATAGATAGAATCGATATAAATATGCTTATGAAACTAGGATAGTTGAGGAATGCAACGTATATTCATATATTCTTGTGGCTAGAGCCGTTTGGCTGTAATTCGCTGAAAAATCGAAATTTTCGGTAAAAATTATTAACCTAACCATAGAAAAAAAACAAAATGTGAAAAATCGAAACTTTCGGTAAAAATTATTTATCTAACCATACAAAAAATCGAAATTTTCAGTAAAAATTATTAACCATAGAAAAT
>JAFMTC010000245.1:11725-22603 GCA_018845635.1 Nicrophorus orbicollis
GGGATATTTATGTTTAGGAGGGATTGATGGATTTTGAGGAATACACAATTTGAAGAGAGGATAAATTTGAGTCTTTTAAGCTCAATTTAAAAGGAGAGAATGGGGAACCATATTCTAGGATTGGACGGCAGATGGATGTTTTACATTGGTAGAATATTGCAGAACTACTAAATGTTAGGGAACGGAAGTGGCGGGATCTTGTCTTTATTTTGAACTAGAGTTCTTTTGAATAGGAGTTAAGGTTGAGTTTTGGATCTAGCAGGAAAGGATAATGTAATGAGGTGATAGGAAACTAAAAGTTTTGTTTTTGAAGGATTTCTTTTTAGACTCCACTTATTGTGCCTGTATAATGATGTGGAGAGGAGGTTTTGAAGGTTTTGGATAGACGTTTTATGAAAGGAATCATGGTAAATTAAGGTAGTATCGTCGGCGAACTGAAGAATATAAAGGGTGGGTTCAAAGGAACAAAAAAATGTTAAACAATCTGGAGAAGGAAGGAAGCGAAAACCAAGGAGGTTCTTGACTAAGTTGGTGAGATATTAATTATTATTTCATTTATAAATTTATTGATTTATCACCAAATAATTAATCAAATATATTACATTATATATTTATATCGTTACAATATTAGACAAATAGTGATTTTAGTAATCTAAAAGTAAAAGCTACACGATCTACTACATATTTATATTTTTCATTATTTCAATTGAAAAAAGATAATGAACAATGTACACAAAGTTGTAGTTACAAGAAATTTACTTGTATTTTAAATTACTTTACAAGTTATGAGTACACGCTTTAATTTCTAATTTCAAAGCGTCAAGTTGTGGTCTCAGCTTCAGGTGTAGACACTTGTTGTGAAAGCGCTTCATCCTACATTACAGATTTTGTTTTTGCAAAGAAATCTTATACTCCGGGGCATTAGAATTCATGATGACATTTACATTTTAGTTTGTATCCAGTACAAGATCTCATAATTTTTTATCCATGAAAATGTTAAGTTTCTTCACAATATATTTATTTCTATTTGCTGTGTGCCACACTGCTCACGTTACAATGAAAATGAAAAATAGTTTGGTAGCTAAAATTTAGAAAAATATATGAAAAACTATAATCATATCAAAGCACTTAGTTTAGTATAAAAATAGTCACACAATGTTCCCCCAATCTGAATCTTTAATTAACAAGTCAATGTACATAATTATTTTTTTGAGTGTCTGCATAAAGACATTTAAACCCTAGATATTCAGCAAATCTGTCTCATTCGTCGAGATGAGAGGAAACCTTATATAGGGACGAGTGAAGTCGTGGTTCTGTGGGATTCTTATCCACTAAAATCTCTCTCCTGTGATTATAATTATATTTGCTGGTTGGCACTTCTCTTACTTGCACTGTATCAATGTTGACCTCCACTACCACTATCCTAGTTAGGCCAATGCAACGTCTGTTCATATTCTTCCTAGATGGATAAAACGTCTGTTACATATGTTGGTCAACCATTCTAAACTCTTTAACATTTCTCCTACGAAATGTTCTGGTTCCAGTTGTATTCCCAGCTCAGCCTCTGCTTTCATTTTGACCCATCTGTAACATCTGAATAGTGTATCCTCTGGGCTATCTTCCTCCTCTCAGTAACATCGCTTTTCGTCCACCTTCTTCGCAATGAAGTGCAGAAAGCAAATCTTTCTATAGACCGAGCAGCGTAAGTTCAATTCCCGATCAACATACAACACAGAATTATGTGATCTTAATAATAACAGTCATCAAGGAATTAGTTGTCATTTGGGCAATAAGTTTCCCGAATAAGTTTTTGCAATGATAAGTAATTAATAACATTACAAAACATATACCTTTTTCCCAGAAATCTGTAATAAGAACATTCAAGGAATTTTAAAGAAGATGCAGACATTATTTAATTGCAAACATGTTTAATACGAAAACAAATGTATTTTAATTTAATGTATATGAAATTACTTTCCGAACAACCCGAAATATATACAGTGAGTGATGGATTAACGAACACAGTCCATCCAAAAATAGTGTTCGAATTGTTCGTTAACCGAACCACAATCTTTAGTTCTCACAAGTAACGTATACATTATAGTAATAATAATACGAAAATTGATTGCGTAAATATTTATTTGTTTAATTTTTGGAATACATACATTAATTTTTATAATCAATTTAAAAGTGTACCAGCTTAAAAGATATAGACTTATATAAGTGAAACTTTCAATCAAATATCGAGCACTTCGTAAATGCTCTTCGAACTTCTGCTTCTACCACTTAGTATTTAATTGTATTTTCGATCAATCTAGTGATGACCCGGATTGCCTCTTCGGATGACTCTTACATTCACATATTGGAGTGTAATGTTCTTACCGAACACAATTCCAATTTACTAAATGAGATATCCGTGTTCAGAAGACCTGAATAGTAAATGAAATGAAAACTTCTATTTCCAATAAATACGTTTATATTTATAATCACATATAATATTATAAATAAAAAAAATATGGTAAATAACTAATATATCAAGAAGTGTAAGCCATTATTCTTGAAAGTTTATACAATATTTTCTGATAAATTATTTAAATGTAACTATAAATCATTTTGTTTACATATTATAAGTAAAGAAAATATATCTGCTAAATAATATATATGCTATTTTCATTCAATAATATTGCCATTGAGTTAGAAATTTTCAAATCAAATTCTATTACATATTAATGATATTTATACAATTGCTTTTGGACAACCAATGAAGTTTTTTAAGAAGAATTATATAATAAATTTCAACATATCTTTCAAATAATTTCAAAAACGATTATTTGAAGTAAAAGACAACGAAAAAATGTCTTGCAAATTTGTAGCAATTACAATATTAATATAGTGGATTGCCAGATGTCTGGATCTTAAGAAATGCTAGATATTTTATCTTACAATTGATGACTATCAGACTCAACAGTTGTACTATTCATTTTTAACTAAATAATAATAAACAAAATTTAATAATTGCATAAATTGACTATTCTAATATTAAATAAGATAATTGAGAGTGATATGTATTTTAACATTCTTTAGTATAAAAATTAAATAACATTCAAAAACTGAAAGAAATTCATCGTTCCCTAATTTTCATTTGTAAATCTTCTCTCTACAACATTATCGTAGTACAAGTAGCGTCTAATAATAAATCCTTACAAAACAAAACTTTTAGTTCCGTACCATCCTATTACATCATCCTCTCCCCATATTACTTTTTGTAGCCTCCCCAACTACCGTGAAATACATAGGTATCCTGTTAGATCCAAAACTCAACCTTAACTTCTATTCAAAAGAATCTTTACGAAAAACATGTTTTTTTTCGCATTCAGTTTCCTGTTTTTATTCTTGCTCTGTTCTGTCACAGTACTGGTTTTTCGCTATTATCTTTTTACAAAATTATCAATATATAAATTATTAATATCTTTTATAATAAATTTGACATTTATTGTGAAAATACGTCAGTTAAAGCCATTCACTGATCGAGAGCTAACTAATATTTAACATGTAATAGGTTGTTGGAGATGAAAGGAGGTTTGTCCTTTAGAGACCTAACTAAACTCCGACATCGTATCAATCTTCCGGGAAATCCTACAAAGACTCATGAACGCAGAGAGAGGCAGAACCTCTGATATCCGAGCTTAGTCAAGAGATTTTTTTGACCGTATGGAGAATTTGCATAAGCCTCTTGAGGCGACTGCCCGGATTTACGTGCCTTTTACGAAAATTACCTAATAAAACAAATAAACTAACTTAATAAACTAAATTATATCCATGGTAACATTGATACTATAGTCAATTTCTGATGTAACTTATAAAGTTTCAGGAATATTATTGTACATTTAAGAACAGATTTTAATTTATTTGTTTAAACTATATAATTAATTAAAGCAACTATGTGTCTCGTTTTCAACGTGTCAGTTCTCATTTTAGGTATCCCTCTGAAATATCTCAAGCCAACTGAATTATTTCGTTTTCAAAGAGTGAAAAATTCAAAGTAACTTATTTTTTAAACATAGCGAAATTAATGGACGAATTTAATCAACATACTGTAATCAGAATACAAAAGATTTTCTCTTAGCCTTAACATTACCGTAAAAGAGTGATAGATCCAATAATTTTAATTATACGAATTTTCGTACAACTAGCGAAAAAAAAAACACAGTTCTTAACGCAGTGTTAATTTCAAAAGAAAATTGTAAGCATTCATGCCAAAAATGTAATTTATATTTGACTTAATATTCTAAAGCATTTTTTTATATATATAAAAATAGAATGAATTTTTATTTTCACGTGTTCATTCCTGTTCTTTCCAATTATTGCATTAATAAATGCATACTCTAAAGAAATATGTGTTTTGTAAAAATATTACTTAAAAAGCAATTGTTATGTTGAGTTGGATAAGAAAATAACTCGATACTTTTTTTCTAACTTTATTTTTTGTAATAAACTTTTTATACTAAATGGATAATCAACAGGTCTGATTCTGTTTATAAATGTTATTTAACGAATGTTATTATTATCAAATTAATTAGAAATATAATTTACCGATGCTAATCCATATATAAATTAATTTGTATTTCTTCATTATAATGATGAAATTGTATTTGCTGTTAGATCAAATATCATAAATTGCAGTTGTGAAAAAAAAAATAGTTACCCTTATAGAAAGTTGCCATTAGGTAAAGATGCATTAATAGGAGTAGCATAGATCGAAATTATTAAAATATGTATTCCCAATGCTATTACTTAATTATTCATTATTTTAAAAGACGTTACTGTTTTAAATAATTTATAAATTCCATTCTTGTAGAACTGCGCTTTTGGTATAAAATTAGATGAATTTGTGTCTAGTATTGGCTTGTGTTGTGAACAAGTATTGTTGCCCATCTAACGAACAGCCTGCTGCTTTTATCAGCCGCGCCATATCGAGAGTAAATAAAATAAATACACTTTATCGATACGGCTTCAATTAGATTTAATTGCATTTACGCCCTTCCAGGCTAATATCATTGCTGACGGCGTACACAGTCGTCGCCAATTAGATCATATTCCGTTATACCGAAGAATAAATAAATTATGCCTCGCTAATGATTTTCCAGACCCAATAACAAGCTCATTAGGGGCGGCATTCGATTTGAGTTCGACCGAGATTGTTTCCGCATTTTCACTGCGTTACAACCTCATTCGGAAGGAAACACTTTACAAATATTATTACTGGCAACATTTTGCAAAACCTAGCGTTTCCTGCATATCCGTCATTTAATTGGATACTATGGCAGAGAAATATGTCAGAGGAAGCAGTGCGAATTAACACATCTCTTTGTGTTCTTCCCACGTGTCAATGATTTGTAGACTTTTTTGAGAATTTCATAATTTGAATGAAAACAGGAGAACGAAGACTTTGTATGAAATGTGTGGTATGGAATGATTTGCATAGCTTAGATCAGTAATTCTTCGCTGTGATTATCTAATAAATAACAAGATACTTGTCCTCAAGGGCGTTGTTTACAATAAATAATATAAGTCAAGATAATAGTGGAATATTCAACATAAAAAACATAACATATTTTTAAAAATATTTATTAATCGTTCTAATTGAGTGACTTCAAGTTAAATCTCAAAATATAAGAGGACTAAAGACAATTATTTATAATTCAGCTTAATAATTCATCTAAGTATGTTTTTAATTTTCATGTTTAAAATAGCATTGAGAAACTTTTTTATAATTAAAAGCTTCAGATTACTTTGTTGCCAATGTAATAAAATGGCAAAACTATGTATATATATATATATTTCGTATTTTAGCGACGAGAAATTAATCCGCAATAAGTGATGCCTCGAAAAGGGATTTCACTAATTAACGGGCATGCAACAAGAAACGCATTACTTCCACGAGACTTGTCTCGACTCATGAAGCTTAAAGTACACTCAAATCTCGAAAATAATCTAGAAAGGAAAATAATTAAACAAAAAATTATAACGAAATAAATACATAAATATATTTGGTCTCTTATTTTATACAATACATAAATACAATACAATAAAAAATAGTTAAATTACATTACATTTAAGATTTGATGAACAGGTACATCTTTCCTGCGATTATTTGCTTGTCAGGATTGATTTTCTTCAGGATCTGCGCCATTATATTGACCAGTTGTTCGCTGGAGAGACCGGACTTTTTCCATCTGAACTTCTGCAACAGTTCCGTTGTGGTCATCGGTTTCCTCATCAGGTATTTCCTGACGGTATCTTCGGTGATGCCCGATTCTGTATGCCCGATTGGTATGTTGATGGACGCCTCCAGTTTCGCCTTCTTGGGCGGCCAACCCAAATCGGGCATCATCCTCTTTTTAACGATTGTAGGAGATTCATACCTGTAACTATTATTACCAAAACATTATAATATCATGTAGAGAGATAGAAAAAACGGACTGAAAGAAACGCAGTTGCAAGAAGTTGCTTTCTAGTTTATTATTACTAACGTGCTGGGCTCGACTTGTTCGGGTTTAGCCTTTTCCTCGCCTTTTTTCCTCTTGTTCTTCTTTTGCTGTACCTTCTTCTGCTTGAAGTACACGTCAGTATTGCTGTCCAAACTGAAATCACTGTCGGTCATGCCCTTTCTCTTCTTCTTGGGATCTTTCTTCGTCTTCTTTTTCTTACTCTTGTCCTTTTGTCCTTCACCTTCGCCGTCCTTCTCATCCTTATCCATGTTTTCGTCTTCCTTCTCCTTTTCAGTATCTGACTTATCTGAATCGCTCTCCGACTCATCATCAGATTTCAGTAACTTTCTCAGTCCCTTCTCTTCTGACACACCCTCCAGTTGTATATTTTCCGCTTCGCTGTCACTATTGTCAGTTATATAATCTAATTCTCTTCCTTCGCCATCACCATCGTCGGAGTCCTCGAAAGCTTCAACTTTCGTATCCCCTTTTTTGTGTTTTTTCTTCTTGTCGTCTTCTACAAACAAATAAAACATCGACTAATTTATTACAAATAATATAATAAAATAATTAAGTTCTTTGATTTAATGAATCAAATATATGGTATAATAATAGATTACTTTTCTTTGTTTTCTTTTTATCTGGTTTCTCCTCATCATCTTCTTCATTCTCTGGAGCTTCTTCTTCATCTGAATCATCATCAGAACTATCCATCCATTCATCTATTTCAGATATATTCATGTCTAGTAAAAACATATTAATAATTACTAAAACTACATTACTATACAATAATAATAATTACTAAACACACATTACTTCCAGAATATCAAAACTAACTTTTTGATTTTCCACCCTTCTTGCTTTTTCCTTCTTCCACTTTACCATCAAGAACATCATCGTCATCACCCTTTAGGCGCTTCATAAGTGAGAAAAAGTTAAAATGCTTGTTTCTCTTACTGAATTCCTCTTCAGCTTCCTCAATAGAAAGTGTGTTATATCTTTTGATTGGCTGAAACTTGTACCTATTGCAAAGGGATGAATATAATTTGAATATACTCCCTTATTTCAGAACTTGCCATTCATGCAATGGAAATGCTTCAATGCTTTGGTTTGCTCCATGTGTGAAAACATAGTATGCTGCATTTTCTGAGACTCCACCTTCCCTAATCCCTGAAATATGAATATCTCCATGTAAACTTGGTCAGGAATGTCTCCTTCTCACCTTCAATTACCTTTATACTTTTTTACTGTACTGCCACATGATTTGAGAATCCAGGGCTGATCATCTGGTTTGTATTTTCGTGAGATTATGCCAAGCTTTTCATGTCTAGCCTCCCTGCCAAACTCGGATCCTGCACCAAACTTTGGTTGATCCTCCCTCATACCCTTAAATTCCATCATATTGTTTTCACGTTCCATCTTCACCTGCTCCCATTTTTCAATGTCTACATCCAATGTGGCATTGAACTTCATTACATGATGCATTTTTCGTACATTTTTTGGTACTTTAATTGTATACTCCTTAACGCTTGTCTTCTAAAAAAATCCGTAAGGTAAGCTTCAACTAATTTTGAATTAAATTATTATTTACCGAACTACTACTGCCTGAAGCCATCTTATGAAATTAATGATAAAATTAACAATTTCTCTAATGGGCTGACGCATTGACTCTGCATTAAAAAAAATAAAAGGAATAACCTAAACTTAACTAAACAATTTAGCGATGTATACGAATGTTTACCAATATATACTGATTACAGCTGATAATGTTTGATGGTGCTGCTATTAGTGGTAAGCAGCAAAACCTAATTTGAAAATATAAACAAATTCAGTTGAATTTACAAATATTTAAATTTATATTTTATTGAATACTGCTTCCTGCAGTATAATAATTAAATTGTAATGTCCACTTTAATTTAATCCAGGTTTAATACATTCCAATCAAGAACAAAGTTCCCTATATATTTTTTTTAAGTAATGCATTACTTCCACGAAACTTGCCTCAACTCGTAAAGTATACTCAAATCTTGTAAATAATCGAGAAAGGAAAAATAATGAAGAAAATATTTTAATAACGAATTATATAGGGAATATATTTGATGTACATATTTAACACAGAAAAATATGTATACGATGAAAAATAGTTAGAAGATAGGGGATAATTTAAGATTTGATGGACATGTACATCTTTCCGTTCAGTGTTTGCTTGACGGGATTGATTCTCTTCAGGATCTGCGTCATTATGTTAACTAGTTGTTCACTAGAGAGACCGGTCTTTTTCGATTTGAACTTCTGCAAGAGTTCCGTTGTGGTCATTGGTTTCCTCATTAGGTATTTCCTGACTGCATCTTCGGTGATGCCCGATTCTATAGATCCTGGTATATTGATGGGCACCTCCAGTTTCAGCTTCTTGGACAGTCCACCCAAATCGGGCATCTTCCTCTTGTTATCGATTGTAGGAGATTTAGATCTGGAACTATTAGTACCAAAACAATATAATATAAGAAGTCGCTTTCTATTTTATTACTACATACCTGCTGGGCTCGACTTGTTCGGGTTTGGCCTTTTCCTCGGCTTTCTCCTTCTTGTTCTTTTTCTGCTGTACCTTCTTCTGCTTGACGTCCTCGTCAGTACTGCTGTCGGAACTAAAATCACTGTCGGTCGTGCTTTTTTTCTCCTTCGAATCCTTCTTCGAATCTTTCTTCGCCTTTTTCTTATTGTTCTTGTTCTTATTCTTCTTGTCCTTTTCTCCTTCGCCTTCGCCGTCCTTCTCATCCTTATCTTTGTTCTCCTCGTCTTCCTTATCCTTTTCAGTATCTGACTTATCTGAATCGCTCTCGGACTCCTCATCAGAATTCAGTAACTTTCTCAGCCCCTTCTCTTCTGACACACCCTCCAGTTGTGTATTTTCCGGCTCGCTGTCACTGCTGTCAGTTATATAATCTAATTCTCTTCCTTCACCATCACCATCGTCGGAGTCCTCGAATGCTTCAACATCCGTATCCCTTTTCTTCTTCTTCTTCTTTATATCGTCTTCTACAAACAAATAAATCATCGATTAATTTATTACAAATAAAGTCGCAAAGTGAAATAATTATATTCTTTGATCTAATGCATCAAATATATGGTAGAACAATAACTTACTTTTCTTCGTTTTCTTCTTGTCGGGTTTCTCCTCATCCTCTTCTTCATTCTCTGGAGCTTCTTGATCAGAATCACCATCAGAGCTGTCCATCCATTCATCTATTTCAGATATCTTCAGGGCTAGTCAAAAAATAATAATAATTACTAAACACATATTACTTTCAGAATATGAAAACTTACCTTTTGATTTTCCACCTTTCTTGCTTTTTCCTTCTTCCACTTCACCATCGACCTCAGCATCATCATCACCCTTTAGGCGCTTTCTCAACATAAGTGAGAAAAAGTTCATATGCTTGTTTCTCTTACTGAATTCCTGTTCAGCTTCTTCAGCAGAAAGTGCCTTATATCTTTGGATTGGCTGAAACTTGTACCTATTGCAAAAAGATTAATATAATTTGAATACACTTCCTTATTTCAAAACTTACCATTCATGCAATGGAAATGCTTCAATGACTTGGTTTGCTGCATGTGTGAAAACATAATACGAAGCATTTTCTGAGACTCCACCTTCTCTAATACCTGAAATGTGAATATCTCCATGTAAACTAGGTCACGAATGTCTTCTTCTCGCGTTCAATTACCTTTGAACTTTTTTACTGTACTGCCATAAGACTTAAGAATCCAGGGCTGATCATCTGGTTTGTATTTTCGTGAGATTATGCCAAGCTTTTTACGTCTAGCCTCCTCTTTAGCCTCCCTGCCAAACTCCGATCCTGCACCAAACTTTGGTTGATCCTCCTCCATACCCTTGAATTCCTTCATATTATTTTCACGTTCCATCTTTACCTGCTTCCATTTTTCAATGTCTACATCCAATGTGGCATTGAACCTCATTACATGATGCCTTTTTTGTACATTTTTTGGTACTTTTATTGTGTACTCTTTAACACTTGTTTTCTAAAAAAAATAAATAAGATAAGTTTCAACCAATATTGAAATAAATTATTATTTACCGAACTACTAGTCCCTGAAGCCATATTATGAAATTAATGTTAAAATTAACAATTTGTCAAAAATAAACGGAATAAACTTCACTGTTCAACTTAGAAAGTTATAATGATTGGATGGAAGCAGGGTGACACAACAGCACAACTTTCATTTTCAGACAGTTGGTATGCGACTGATTGTCACAGGGTGTCTGCAGGCGATGCAGTTGGTTTCGTCTTTCAGTTTAGATTGGCAACCCTATAATCCTTCGGATAAGTTCGAGATATTTCGGAATTTGTTCGAAAGTTTATTTACT
>JAFMTC010000245.1:84913-100557 GCA_018845635.1 Nicrophorus orbicollis
CGCAGCAGTTACAAGTGGCTTTACTACATAAACAGAAGGCATAACCCATGTTTTGAACACAAATGCCGCAGACGCGTATATAATAATTCTGCCCAAAATGAAGATATCATAAAAATCCTCAAAATAATAACTGTCTTCTTGTATAATCAAACGATTAATTCAAGTATAAATACATTACTATATTAGGTGTAATTGATCAGCTATACTCAAAAGTGTTCAGTAATCCATTTATATATAATATAAAATTTTGACACTTTGACAAAAGGTCACTTTCTGAAATAGAAAACAGATTCCTTTGGATTGATCACCATTAAAAAATATTTAATTATATAAAGCGTAATTATATTCTCTTCTATTTAAATTCATTCATTTGAACAACTTAATTAAAATTTTGGACCAATAAAGATGTTAAAATAAAAAATAATCATTCAAATTAATTACATAATTGTAATATGTCCAAGATTTTCAGCGTTCCTTTGTAATTTTCGAAGAATTTAAATATTTTCATGAATGCAAAAGCATTAATGCATATTTAAATTACAGTTTAATGTTAAGTACATTTTTTTTCAAAAAAATCAAATATTAATTGTTGCTATTTTTTTATTTAAAGTTATATAATTTACTTAATTTATAGATGATAATAAACAAAAGTATTGAGAATTTACAGCAAACTTTGATAAGTAACTATATTTCTACAAAATTCTTTATAAATTACTGTTTAATTTACATTGGAATTATTTTTGAAGAAGAAGTGAATATGATTTATTACCAATATTAAATTTGTTGTTATTGATATAAATGAAGATTTTTGATGTTTCTTTACAAGTTTTTTTTATCAAATTCCTAGTTTATTTTTAATAATAATTAAAGAAATTAACAACATTCAATAATTAATTTATTCAAAACATCATTGATATTGATAGAAACATTTTCTACATTTTCGAAATTAATTAATTTGTTATTCTTCATAAAATCATAATAAATATATCGAAATTGACTTTTGTAACATGAATTTTTTAGAGAAAAACTTTACAAAACACCAATAAACTTAACACAACAAAAAATGATAAATTATTAATTGATTGACACATTGAAGAAGAGGATCAATTATAGCCTAGTGATTTTTCAAAATAATTTGTATAATAGAAATATTCATAGAATTTGTAACAATTTACTATCCAATTTAGCAATAAATATATTTATTTAATTAGCAAATTTAAGAGAATTTTTTTTTAAATGAACAATTTTCAAATATATAAATACATATCTTTCGTTTGTAGAAAACAAATTGAGATTGTTTCAGCTATCAAATTTCAATAGTCAGTAATTTCATATTAATTATCTAAAAATTATATTTTATAAGCATATTTAATTTAGAATGAAACTTGAGCAGAAATATGGTCGTTAGTAAATAGTATGTATATGTGATTTTTACAAAACGAAAAAATGTAATTAAGTTTATTCAAAATGAATGAAAATAGCATAATTAAACAAGTCTTAAGCAAAATCTTCACATCTTCAGGAAGTTGACTAAAATGTAAGACTCATTTCAAATCAGCAAATATCCGTTCCAACATCCAATTCGATTTCACGCCCGGTTTCCGTTTCCCATCGGATTTCTGCACAATCAACTCGCTTTTTTCTTCAATCTCCATCTCCAACGTGTGATTTTCGTATCCTGATTCGTTTCCTATATGCCGGATCAGTTCCTTCCTCAAAGGCTATCCCATACGTTTTTTGCTTTCCTTCGTTTAGTTCTTTTTTGCTGCGTTTCCTTCGCAAAAAGGAAACGGCGATTCGAAGTGCATAGAAACAGGCTCTCTCAGGCTGTGTTTACATGTATTTTTTTTCTGGTCCATCGCGCATCGCATCGCCCTCCTAAATTTAGAATCATTGAGTAACCTAATTTTGAAAACGGATATATAACGCGCTTCTTGTATATATAAATACGTGTGTAAAAAGTGTACAGCGTTTCCAGAGTGTACCTATTTTCGGAATTCAAATGCGATCGCTCTTTTCTTTTAATGGTACGAAACCATAAACGCACTTTCCTTTACTATACGTTTAATAAAAGTTCTCCTTTTTGTAAATTCTTGCTAGACTAGAATATTAATCAATCAAACTTGATTTTTTATAATACCAATCATCTTTTATTTAACAAATTAATAATTGATTGATAACATATACAACCAAAACATAAATTACTCTTATATTAAGTAAAATAACATTTAAATGAATATCTTTATTTATATATAAAAATAATTGATGAAAAAATGTTGTTGTTGATTACTAAATATAAACATTATAACTATTAGTAATAACTAAGATAGTTACGAAAATAAAAACTCTGAAGCCTGATTCAACAATTGTTGATTTTGCATAACTTTTGGTGTTGATTTACTTTGATATATATTGCTGTGTTTTTGTTAGTTATATAATAATTGAGGCTAAGAATTGGATTGAACTGACAACCTTTAAATGTTAGAAATAAAATTTTGAAACTTATACAAGTTATTTTTTATACATTTTGATATGATAATATAATTTTGATATAATACTGTTGTGCTAATTAATTACATAACTGTTTATGATTTATAAATTGTATTTCTATAAAGAGCCAGAAATTTGTAAAATATGAAAATACACCTATACCTCGCTTTACGGCCTAGATACATTCCACGAAACTTGGCCGCAAAGCGAAAAGCCGTATAAGGAATCAATTATTGCGCTTGCGCAGGAATGGCAACAGATAATCGACATGGACAAAAGTTTTTTTTTGCCGTTATAGCGAAACATTTTAGGCCGTAAATCGAAAACATATTTTAATTGAAGAGGACCGTTATAGCGAAATGTCGTATAAAGAGCGGCCGTATAGCGATGTATGGGTGTGTTGATAATGTAAGATTTTACAATCTCACAATTCCTACATGTGTTTTTGAATTAATTGAGTAGTAATTTCATTTAATATTTTGATTATTTAATCAATTCTTTATGAATGCAAGATGATTGGAAAGAAAAGCGTAATAAATCTATAGTAAACTTATTGATTTAGTAATAGTTTTGAATATGAATGATTAAATGTTGTGAAGCAAAATGTTGTGAAGCAAACATTTGATAAAGAAAACATTCTATTAAAATTATGATGTAAGTATTGAAATTACACATTTTTATTAAAAAAAATCTGTTCCAATAATTAGTACCTTTTTCAATAGTATTTGAACAATGGTTCATTTGTGAAAGAATCTCGAATTGAAATAAAACAGATCTGCATTTTAGATTTAAATCTTTTAATACATTGATATGTAATCAGGTGAAAATATAATAATTTTGAAATCTCACAATTATTATAGAATCAATGAATTAATAATGTCGTTATATATATATATATATGAATTATGTAATGAATTGTTATTTGATGAAATTAGAAAGAAAAGAAAAATATAGTATACTTGTAGATTATGTATCAGTTCTGACTTGTTACAAATCTTTCTGAATCAATTTAGTAACAATTTTATTTTGTATATTGATTATGTAATATTTTTGGATCAATTGAATCACTTTGACTTGTGAGATTAAATGTATTTTGTAATTAGGTAGAAATTAGCAAAATAATACGAATGCATTGACAATTTTGAGATGTAAATTTCGAAATTCCTCAATTCTTACTGCATTTTCAGAATCAATTGTGACTCAATTCATGTTCGTTTTTTATATTGATTATGCTTCTTAATATAAGCAATAAAAGCAGTATAATATTCATGGAATTGAGTCCTTCAATGTAATTAGTAATTGGGCAAAAATTAATAAAATAATATGATTGCATTGACAATTTTCAGATGTAAATTTTGAAATTCCTCTATTCCTACTTCAATTTCAGAATCAATTATAACTAGATTCATGTTCGTTTTGTATAATGATTTTGATCTTTAATATAAGCAATAAGATCAATAGAATATATATGGAATTGAGTGCTTGAATGTAATTAGTAATTGGGCAAAAATTAATAAAATAATATGATTGCATTGACAATTTTCAGATGTAAATTTTGAAATTTCACTTTTCCTACTGCAATTTCAGAATCAATTGTGACTCAATTCAAGTTCGTTTTGCATATTGATAATGTTTTTAATATGAGCAATAAGATCAATAGAAAATATATGGAATTGAGTGCTTAAATGTATTTAGTAATTTGGCACAAATTAGTAAAATAATATAATTGTTTTGATAATTGTGAGAAGTAAATTTCGAAATTCCACAATTATAACTGCAATTTCAGAATCAATTATGACTCGATTCATGTTCGTTTTGTATAATGATTTTGATCTTTAATATAAGCAATATGATTGCATTGATAATTTTGAGATGTAAATTTCGAAATTCCACAATTCTTACTGCAATTTCAGAATCAATTGTGACTCAATTCATGTTCATTTTTCATATTGATTATGCTTCTTAATATAAGCAATAAGATCAGTATAATACTTATGGAATTGAGTGTTTCAATGTATTTAGTAATTGGGTTGAAATTAATAAAATAATATGATTGCATTGACAATTTTGAGATGTAAATTTGGAAATTACACTCTTCCTTCTTCAATTTCAGAATCAATTATGACTAGATTCATGTTCATTTTGTATATTCATTATGCTTCTTAATATAAGCAATAAGATCAGTATAATACTTATGGAATTGAGTGCTTCAATGTATTTAGTAATTTGGCAGATTTAGTAAAATAATATGATTACATTGACAATTTTGAGATGTAAATTTTGAAATTTCACTATTCCTACTGCAATTTCAGAATCATTTGTGATTCAATTCATGTTCATTTTACATATTGATAATGCTTTTCAATATAAGGAATACGATCAATAGAAAATATATGGAATTGAGTGCGTAAATGTATTTAGTAATTTGGAAGATTTAGTAAAATAATATGATTGCATTGACAATTTTGAAATGTAGATTTTGAAATTCCACAATTATAACTGCAATTTCAGAATCAATTATGACTCGATTCATGTTCGTTTTGTATAATGATTTTGATCTTTAATATAAGCAATAAGAGCAATACAATATTTATGGAATTGAGTGCTTAAATGTATTTAGTAATTGGAGAGAAATTAGTAAATTAATATGATTGCATTGATCATTTTGAGATGTGAATTTCGAAATTTCACAATTCTTACTGCAATTTCAGAATCAATTGTAACTCAATTCATGTTCGTTTTTTATATTGATTATGCTTCTTAATATAAGCAATAAAAGCAGTATAATATTCATGGAATTGAGTGCTTCAATGTAATTAGTAATTGGGCAAAAATTGATAAAATAATATGATTGCATTGACAATTTTCAGATGTAAATTTAGAAATTTCACTTTTCCTACTGCAATTTCAGAATCAATTGTGACTCAATTCAAGTTCGTTTTGCATATAGATAATGTTTTTAATATGAGCAATAAGATCAATAGAATATATATATATATATATAATTGAGTGCTTAGTTGTATTTAGTAATTGGACGGGAATTAGTAAACTAATATGATTGTTACAAATATTTCTGAATCAATTTAGTAAAAATTTTAATTTGTATATTAATTATGTAATATTTTTAGAAAATATAATCACTTTGACTTCACAGATACTACAATTTCATAATTAGATTTATTTTAATTCAGTTATATATATATATATATATTGATTATTGTTTTTAGATAATCAAGTGATTCAATTAATTTAGTAACAATGCATTGAGTTTTGAAATCTTTCAATTCTTATAACTGTTTCTGAATCAAATGAGTAGCAATTTTGTTGTGTATATAGATTATATAGTGATGTTTTTATGGAAGCAATAAGAAAAATGGACTGGTAGTGTTAAAATTCGACAGACACAAAAGATATCCAATTTGTCTTGTCAGGCATTTAATAATATAATATTTAATAAAATCCAACCCACCCGTTTTGTGGTACTAATAAGAAAAATGACGAGCGATATTCCACCCCGCTCATTAGAGCCATCTAAGACCGGACATCTATTCATTTAGTGTCAGTTATATTATTACGAGGATTGAAAAGGAGTAAGATAAGAAACGGTGCGAGAGAAAGAGAGAGCGAGGAATTAGACGATGGCCGGCATCGCTGCAAAGTCTTCGTCTCTGTGTGTATTTTAATAACAGTGATCGGATTCCGTGTGCGTATTTAAAGCCTTTTAAGTAATTGATGGCTTTCAAATGCGGGGATTGCGATACTATTATGCACTCTCGTGGGGTGGCACTCCCCTCGTGCATCGTTCAATCTACTTCTTCTTATTCCCTTTTTTTCGCAGTGCTTCGGAGTGGGCGGAGATCGCAGGCATTGTGATGTGGGTACGCTGTACCAGAAGAGAAAGAGCTCCGACCGTGTGCCACTTCATCCTCATCGCTCTTTTTGTCTTCCTTCTCGAGCCAAGAAAAGAAAGAAAACCAATATTTATTATTAACCCGAATTTATGAATAGGAGGATAAAGATATATTAGATATTATTTTCGTACAAAGAAATAGTAAACTTCTTTGTTTCTTTGTATCTTTGCATTATATTTTTTCCAACACGCAGACCGAAAAAGTAATAATAGATTCATATAACACAATTCAATTATACGTTTAGCAACCCCTCAATTTCCTGTGATTTGTGTAATTGTGTTTCGTAATAGACCCGGATATTTGATCATATTTAGATAATCACACCCTTTCTAATTCAATTCGAATTAAAACGAATGAAAGCATGTAAAATAACCGAAATTTTGTTATACCGGTAAACAGTTATTCGATAAATTACCGGTATTTATACCAAAGATATTGAATGGTAACCATAATAGACAAAATTTGTTTACTTTTCTGATAAACAACATATTTTAATCAACCAAGATGTACAAAATATATTATACTCTAATTGAATAAATTGACCAATAGCAATTATTTAAACCTAAAGTCCCTAAATTACCGGTATTTTTACCAATAATATTGAATGCTAATGAAACTTCTAATACACAAAATACGTTTACTTTTCTGTTTAACAAAATATTTTAATGAACATATAAAAATTAATACTGAAAGTACGAAAAGATGTACAAAATATATTATACTCTAATTAAAGAAATTGACCAATAGCAATTATTTAAACCTGGATAATCCCTAAATTACCGGTATTTTTACCAATAATATTGAATGGTAATGAAACTTCTAATACACAAAATACGTTTACTTATCTGTTTAACGAAATATTTTAATGAACATACAAGAATTACAACTAAAAATACGAAAATATGTACAATATACATTCCAGTCTACGAATTTTTTAAAGAAGTGTATCAATAGTATAGTAAAGTATTCGGAATTTCTGCCTGGAAGGTATTATTTATAATATTTAATGTAAGTATTGATAATCATCCAGAACAATTCGTATTAAACGGTTCGTGCTTTTTTTCGGTGCCGGTTTCTAAAGAGGAGACCAATTTCGTGCGGCCACTGTGAGACTTTTCAGGTCCTGAATTCCTTTGTGTGAACTTTTTTGGGTCCAATTTTTCTTTAGAAATGCAACAGTAATCGCACTCAAAATTTATAATATCAATTAAATACACTCATGTACAAAGAATTTTCTTCATGGGAATTTTCCAGTTTTTTAACCGAAATTTAAAGAAAAAGAGATGTATAAAATCATTTATTAGTTAATCTTCATTATTTCAAAAAAAATATCTGCAGTTTATTTAAAATAGATGATTTTCAACTTTACTTCAAGAAATTAAAGTATTTTGTAAAATTCACTAACTTTAGCACTCCATTTACACTAAACTGTTTATGCAAGTAAAATTATCATTATTAAATAAATTTGAACAAATAAATTGTAAAAAATAACTAATCTCAACTTAAGATGAAAGTTAAGTAGTAATTAATATAGCTTTTAATGATATTTTTACTATTATATATAACGATATTATATAGTAGTTTTTTTTTATTAACGTCCCTTTAAGTATGGTAATTTTAACTGAACATGAAAGTTAATCAGTAAGTCTCTTATGCAATAGTTGTTACAAAGACTTAAGTATGTTAATGTAATAGGCTAAATACAGTACAGCACAGCAAGTTCGGTTTTCAGATATAATTAATAAACATAACGTTATTTTGAAGGGGTTTTGTTAACATTACAGTTTTTAACTTTTGATATTTAATAAATGTCACTTTTAATTCACATTAGAATCAAATTGCGTCTAATTTTGTTTGTATCTGGTAGTTTATGGTCAATTTTAACATGGTGAAAGAAAGTTGCATAGGATCTCAAAGTTATATGTAAATTTTATGTTGATTGCATAACAGATTTAATTTTTAAAAAATCTGGAGTTTTTCTCAAAGATGACCAATATTCTGGTCGACCTAAAGTAGGTCTAAGTATGAAAGTTGATGTCAAAGCCATAATTGAAGAGGACATATAACTGTTTTGGACTTGTCAAGAAGCTTGATATTTGGGTTCCACATGAATTGAAAGATAATCACTTAACACAATGAATCAATATTTGCGATATGCATCTCAAGCACAATTTTTTCATATAAATAATCGTTTTCTAACAGTAAAATCATTCCATGATGAACCAGTACAAACTATTTGGAAAGCCAAACTGTTTTCATACAATCAATTCAGATGTTTATTGTCAACAACTAATGACACTTAGTGAAACAGTCACAGAATCAAAGAGATGAAAAATGGATTACTGTAACATCATTCGATGATGAACCAGTACAAACCACAACGAAAGCAAAATTGAATTAAAAAAGTGGGATCACAATAGTGTTGAGTACTTTCAGATGCTTCCAGACTATCAATTAATTTATTTACTATCACTAACTGAGTGCCACAATCAGAGAAAAATGGATAATCGTGTTCCACCATGATAACACAAGGTCTCACACATCTTTGATGTGATTTCGTGGGGAGATTAATGGAGCTTGATTGGAAAGTGATAACGCATCTTCCGTACAGCCCTGACCTGACACCGTCTGATTACAATTTATTTTGAAGTTTGCAAAACTCTTTGAATGGTAAAGCAGTTACCAATGAGGATGACTTGAAATTGCACTTGCATCAGTTTTTTACTGACAAGGACCAGTTTTATGAGCGTGGATTCATGAAGCTGAAAAAGAGATGGCAAAAGGTCCTTGAACAAAATTGAATATATATAATTGATTAAAGTTTATTCATTGTATTTAAAAAATATATTTTGGTACCACAAAACTTATTTTTGTGTCAACCCAATAATATACAGCTTTCAGCCTATTGTGTATTATTTGTTAGCATCGCGTTAATTATGTTAATTTTGACTAAAGGTGAAAGTTAACTCTTGGGTCTCCTAAATATTAATTGTTAGATAGTTTAGTATTAATCATAGTTCATTTATACATCAATACATACTTAAAAAATTAGATTTAAAGCCATTTAAATCAATCTGGTAATTATCAATACTTACCTTTATTGATTTATTAGCTTAAGTTTCAACGGATAACTATTTTTTCTACTCAACAGGATGAAGTTTTACTAAGACCACAAAAAAGGGTTCTACATCCAAAACAGAAAACACTCGTATACGTGCGTAAATTAATTATATACAGGTCTAAGAAGAATCTGTTTTTTTTATTGTGTGTCCACAACTACATTTCATTCCGTCTGTCGGTGATGTTTGTACCTTTCCATACCATTATACACCGTTCGGGGGAGGCTATACATCCTTTTTTTGTCTGCTGTTATGTGGCGTTGCGTTGTGGATGTGTGGAGTTGGGCACATGCTTGAACCGATGTTAAAGGTTCTTGTATGTAAAGTGTGCGAGGGGGAAAACCCGAAGGTATTCGAGTGGTACTAATAGAAGATGCGCATCGAGCCACGCGCCAGTTCATGCACCTGTCACCCACCTATCGACTTACCGGAAACGGAACCGAATCGGTGGGCGACGACGAAGACGTTCACCTTCCTTCTTCAACCGTCGCGTATTATTTTTTTTTCGGACGCATTACGAAGGATTAAAAGACTTTCGCCGCGCATTAAGCATCTCTCGTAGGGATTAAAAGGTGTTTCCACTTAGCGCCGTGCAATAACTCGTCCTTAATTGACGAACCCGGATTCCCCGAAAAGGTTAATGCGCAATTTTACAAATCCTCGGATTTCAATGTGACTCATCCACTTTATTTTTACTGAATCCATTTGAAATGGAACGTATTTAAACTTAAAATGCAAACCTGCTAACAATCAATTATAGTCTACTGGTATTTAAACATACTTATTGGCTACAGATTGGGCTATCGACCAAGGTTTATATACTCATTTTTTAAATAGAAGTATGTAATGTTTTATAATTGAATATTACAAATTCGTTGAAAAAATG
Organism: Nicrophorus orbicollis; assembly: GCA_018845635.1. Lineage (NCBI taxonomy): Eukaryota > Metazoa > Arthropoda > Insecta > Coleoptera > Silphidae > Nicrophorus > Nicrophorus orbicollis. Next base: position 95,320 of record JAFMTC010000245.1, read on the forward strand.
AGAAAATTAAACGTTGAAATTAAATTTAATTTCCACATATAATTAAAAATCGAAAGTTGAAAGAATTAAATTAATTTCTTGTTGTACAATTAAAGTGTACAATCAATTGGAAAACATGATCCTTAGCTGAAAAATAGAGTTAAATGAGTACATGTTAAAGAAATTAGTTTGTTTCTAATTAAGTAATTAGAGAGAAACTGTTAACTATTTTTTTATAATTAAAATTTCTAAACAAAATTGAGTGTGAAAGATTCATCATTGAAATAAATTAATCAAATATCTATGAAAAGTTGCATATATTAAAACTTGATTAGGAAATTCAATATAAAAAAGGATTATTTATGTATAATACATAATTTTGTATAGAAATTTGTGAAAATATTGATTTTGCTTTTTATTAAGTTTAGTTTGTTTTGAAGTTTTCAAAACTGGAACTCGAAGCTGGACAATTTTTATTTAATTCATGTTATGCAAGCAAATATTAATAATATTGTTAGTTTGTTAATGATTGAAAGGAAAATGTTAGTAAATTAAACAATTAATTGTGAACATGTCATATTTTTTTACCTCTTACATATTTAACACTAATGTTAAATTGTAAAAACAGACAACGTACTTTTTTCAAATGTTATTAAATTAGTATTCATGAATACTTTGTTAATGAATTTAATCAATAATTTTAAGTAAAAAATACTTTAATTTAACGGTCCAAAGCTAAAAATATGCAATGTTTTCACATAAAATTATTATCTATTTGATTAGTTCATTTAAATTTATTTCATATTAAATGTATTTGAAGTAAAAATGAATTATTTCATATTTATAATTAATATTTTTGACTAAAAAATAATTCTTTCATATTTGCTGTAAATAATTTAGTATACATTTTGTATGAAGCTTACTATAAATATTATTATTTATAAATATTTAACGAAGTATGTCGAATAATTGTGAGAATCTTTTAGAAATTTTTAAGTAATATTTAGATATGACATTTCCAAATATTAGAATTTTCAAAATTACACGCGTCGCAAATTTCGTATTGATCCATATACCTGTTTCAAATCCAAATTACCTTTCAGTAGAAAAGGATTGCCGACGCTCGAATTTAATCCTATTATAAAGATTTCGGCGCCTCTTACTGTCTGCATACTTTGGAGACAATCTGAGTCACTGATCTCTTTGAAAGTATACAGTACTTCATTGATCCTATTATACTTTTTTATCTTAACAATCTGAGTAAATCAATGCATTTTGAAATATGCACTAAATTCGTTTTTTTTTCTTATTATTATGTTATAAAATATATCATTATTGAGATTTTTTACTAAATTCATTATATTTATTTATGTCTTGAATGTAGTAAACAAAAATATACTTTTAAAGTAGTTTAAATCAGCGCGTCCTTATCTACATTTAAGGGATCGCAAAATGACAGCTGTCATTTTGACAGATAACAGCTGTCACTTTGACACAAGATAACAGCTGTCAAAAAATGTTTGTTGTTTATTATAGGATCGCCTTAAAAACGTTTAATCATACGACTAAAGAGTGGAAATTACATAATTTTTATTTCTGCAATTATTTTTCAACGTGAAGTTTTCAATAATCTACGTTTTAATATTCATCTTAGAAATCGACGATTTTGTAATTACATAAGAAATTTTCACGCTTTAACAAAGTGCTGATGACACAACACGAATATAATTCTTGAACTTAATTACAATTGAAATAATCTCGTTTTATTCAACCGTAAATTACTTCTTTTTTTGAAAACTATTTTGCAAGAATATTTGTGCAATGCACTGTGAGAATGTTTCCTTTAAATTAAATGATTTTCGTAATTTCTGTTTAATATATGTATATATATATAGACTAACCACATGTTGTCATGGTGTCAAGTGGACTCAATGAAACTGAACGAGTTGCGTAACATAAGGAGTCCAGTGCGAGAGTTCCAAACTTCGTTCGAGCATGAAATTATTAAAGGTTTCTCAGATTTAACCTATATTGCCTGCATGTTCACATACATTTTTTTGACACAGAATTCTTCTGGGAAAAAAACCTACACTTTATGATAAAATTAATTGGTTGGATGAATGTTCAGTCTCATATTTTATGTATTATTTTTTGTCCACTGTTGCATACTTTTTCGCAATTAATTTTTTAGTATTTGTTTTATTACACCATACCTCGCTATACAGCCGCATTTCGCTAAAACGGCTCTTTTCAATTAAGGCACGATTTCGATTTACGGCCTAAAATGTTTCGCTAAAACGGCTAATAAAACTTTTTCGATGTCGATATATCTACACATTGCCAATCTTGCGCAATAATTGATTCGTTATACGGTTTTTCGCTTTGCGGCCAAGTTTCGTGGAAAGTATCTAGGCCGTAAAGCGAGTAAATATTGTATAATTTTTGAATTAATTTTAGTTTTCTAAATATTTTTAACAGTTAAACCAAAATCTTTAATTTAAAATGATTTATTTGATGTTTATATGGAATTCAAAAAGAAGAGTGAAATAGCTAGTAAAACATATAAATACTATATTTAATAACAATATTCAATAATACTTCTCATAGTGCGGTTTTTGTATTTGACTGTGTGAAATCAAATTAATCGAGAAATCCTTTATATACAACTAAACGGTATATTAACCGTACTATGTGAGGTACTGCTATACGTCCGAGTTCGCAAGAAATAAAAAGTATAGCAATATATTTATAATATAAACCAATATAAAATAATTCTTCTTTTTGTTATCAATATATTTTCATATCAAACTTTCTTGCTCAGTGGAAATAATCGAAAATGTTTTATATATTATTTTTTTTTGTAAACTATTCATATTTACGAGATTTTAATTCTAGGAATCGTGTGTAAAAAACAAAGGTCTTCCAAGAGATCACAAGATATTATTTCCGATTGAAGGTTGAACCCGTCAAATTAATACTTCATATTTTTCTCATTCATCCTACCCGAAGGCGGAACCATCTTTTACGAGTTGAAACGATAATTGTTATGAGACGGGTTATCATTAGTGTTTTAGCCAATATCTCTTGCGGCTTCCAAAGTCCGTCAACAATTTTCTGACTCCAATAGAAAATATTATTATATAAGTTTATTCACGGTTTACTATTATTTATTCACTGCGTTTGTACCAATAAAAATATATATTAAAATGTGATATGAAACCTAACAAAATTCTGATAAAATTTGTGTATTAATATAAATATAATTTACAATATAATTAATAAACATTATTAATATCATTGTTGTAAAAATTAAATGCTTTTTATAACATATTTTTTTAGAAATTCTACTTTATTCATCAATAAGTATATTCAAGTCTGACGCATTCATTCCAATGATCTTCTAACTTTTCGATGCCTTTTTTGTAAAACGATTTGTATTTGCTCTTATAATAGGTCTAAGTTTTGGCAATAACTTCTTCATTTTTTTTAATGTCTTTCCCTGTTGCATCTTTTTGAGGCAATAGTAACTGGGGTCTAGATCTGATGAGTACGGTGGCTGAGGAAGCAATTCTAAGCGTAATTAATTCAATTTAATCATCGTTTTCATCGACTTGTGAGCAAACGTGGCATCCACTTCGAATGCGACTATCAAATTTTCGTGTAAAATTGTAAACGCACTACCTTCTGATATCTTGAAATTATTAGTTATCTTCCAAAACTATTTTGTGAACATGTTTTTCTATGTTATCTGGAACAACGTCCGATTTTGGATGATCAGAAAGTTCAAAATCATCGGTGTTTGTACGGCCGTGTTTAAAATATAAGTTAAAAATAATTGATTTTCCTGGTGAAGAGTCTCCATAACGCGTATCAAGCAACTGTTTGACTTCAACAGTATTTTTCACTATAAAAAGCACTGTTCAAAACGAAATTCTTTTTAACCATTGTTTCGAAAGTTATAAATCTGGGGTCACTAAAACCACTGTAACTTGCAAACTAATTGTCTGAATGTCATGACATTTTGACACGTATCATTTGAAGGTTGATTCTATCCAGAAATCATATGGTTCTATTAATATTGTTTCTATTATTGTAGGCCGGAGGTTTATTGAGTGATATGTTATGTATAAATTAAGATATTTAACACTTAGCATTTCAATAAATTTATGTATATTTATAAATAGATGATAACAATGTGTGTTTTTTTATATGTATATAAGTGAGTTAAATTTTCAATTGATATTAAAATTATTAAGTGAATAATGTGTTTTCTCATCACATATAGAATTGAGCCACTTTCAAAATTAATAATTCGATTTGTTATAAAATTGAAAAGAGGTCAATTACATTCGACATTGTTTAAAATGCTGCGAATGAAAAAAAAGTCAATTTATATATCTTTGCAATACTTTAAAAATCTGTTCTAATATTATAAATTACATTAGAATGTACTACTTATCTACATTTACCAACAGAATGAAGTAAGTTTGTTATGTCCATTTAATTTTAAGTTGCATTTCATTCTTTGATATCAAGCATTAAAAAATGTACTCTAATTTCACCATATACTTATATAATATTTCACTTTGTCATGCATTTTTCAATATGATTAAATTATTTGGTTTTGTACACTTTGACCGCCATAACTCAATTTCTAAATTGGGTGGTATTCAATTATGATTAGTCTGCAAATTAGTCTTAAAATAATTTTTATTTATTATTATTATCAAATTTATTGCAACAACTAAATGAAAAAATCCAAACCAAAATAATGCAAATACACAGAAAAATATACAATTATTGCCATTACTGCAAAGGGCTATAGACTAAAGGTCTTTCTGCCCTAATTATTAATTTCTTATAATGTAATATGAATTAATAAAAAACGTGATAAGACACAAATGCGACCAAAGGACTAAGAACCTAAGTCTTCAAATTCTAAGATTCTTATAACGCGGTTCTAATTAAACTCGTTAAAGTAGGTATTTTCTAAGTTATGTATAAGTTTTGTATAATGAATGAGTGAACATATACTATAAGTGTAATTTGGGATTGAACTATTTGCAATGAAGGTTGGTTGTGTATTGTGTTGAAATGCATAGTATTATATAAGGTTTGTAGGTTTTGGTTGGCGGTGCGTTGAAAATTAAAAATTATATGTCACGTTTAGAAGAATTTCGTTTGGTCGGCCACACGCAAAGGTTTTGCTCCCTCGCAAATTAGCAAATTTGTTTGTTTGCTCACCGCACTCGTTTGTTT
>JAFMTC010000245.1:104330-115600 GCA_018845635.1 Nicrophorus orbicollis
TGGAATTAGATTTTGAAATTAATTCCGGGAGCTCGTGAATTTCCAGCAGGTTTAATTGTTGTTGGTATTCTATAGGTTTTCTCGGCTGGATTTGCAACGGGATACCATACAATTTCCAAATGCTCCATTCAACTTTAATGTTGCATTTAACTAAAAAACTGATTTTCTTGCTTCCGTCGGTAAAGAACAAACATTTGTGCCGTACGTGAAAAATGATTTCTTAATTATTATTTTTTTTATAAATATATTAATAAATGAATTATATACAATGAGACTATCAGGGTGGGCCTAGAAACATTTTCATATACACTCGGTCCTCTTTTTATGCGGGTTTTATTTCAAGAAGCATTTTTTTAAAATAACTATTTTAGACCATTTTGACATGTTAAAATTCAAAGAAACTAACCAAACGTCGACAGTTTTAGCTGAAATAATTTCTTTAGTACATGAAATTGGTGGGGAAGGTTTTGAAACATATACCTAAAACGATTTAGACGATTTACTTGAGGATACTGTCATGAATGATAATGATATCATTGGTATAACTCTTGATACCGCTGAAGAACAAGAAAACGAAAATGAATCGGAAGAAGATGAAACTTCAGTCACAACCACTGTAAGTGTAATTCGGGAAGGTCTTCAACTTTACAGTAAATTGGCAAACCATTTCATCGAAAAAGATGATAATTCTGAACGAGCACAATTTACAACTACTAAGACTCCAGAACGACAAAGCAGACATTATTCTACTGTGTCCAGAGTTCCATCCCTGGGATACAACAATATAATATCATTATATAAATTGTATGTTTCTAACAATGTATATCAAAATGTTAATTAAAATAATGACCTTAAGTATTTTTCTAAAGTTTACATAAAAAAAAACTATAAATTATTTATTTTTCCTATTTCCAAATTAAATTATATTGTGATATATCAAAGTAATTGGAACAAAGAATCTTATAATGAATGTGCTGAAAATTTCATTAAATTTAACAATATATAGTCCTCTGTGGCAATAGCATAATATTTTCTTCTTTTCTTTGTATTTCTTTATTACTATTATATTGAGTTTATACATTTTTTGTTGTAGTTGTTGCAATAAATGTTAGTGTTAATATTATAAAGTACATTTAAGTAAAAGGAAGATAAAGTTAACAAATTACAGAAAACAATTATTATAAAAGATCTTCATACAAGGTTCAACAAAAACTAAAAAAATACGTCTACAATGAGTGATTCTAAATATCTTAGTGCAGGAAAACTTTGGTCCATTGACCATTTTATTATAATGTTGGCCATTAAAGATGTTTAACATTAATAAATATAAAAATAATCAACATATTTTGTTCAAAACTTTTTGCAGAATTTATATTTATTTTTAAATACATATATTCATTTATTAAAACTAATTAAGTATTCAATGTTATAATATTTGTAAACTCTTTGAGGATTTCTTTGTCCGATGCTTACAAATGTTACAAATTAGCGTTTTTCCTTATCCAATATTCATTATTGGGAACAAATTTCATACATCATTTTTTTATAAAATTAAAATTTGGAATAGTTTCTATAATTATTTTTTTGATTAAAATTTTGATAATTATTGAATAAAATCAAAAATAAATTGGAGTATTTTTAATTAATAATAATTATGTATTAATATTTGTTAGCAAGACAGAAAGATTTATGATCAATAGCTCTTGATAACATTGGAATTTTATATTATTTCTTTGTTACTTTATTAAGTTTTTATAACATTTGTTTATTTATAATCATACATTTCTTAGTCCTTATTGATTTCACAAATGCTATATTTATATTTGCGCTCATAATTGTTTGATTACAGCAATGCCTTTCGTAATATGGCTTCGTTCAATCCGGATTTGCAAATTTCAAAACAAATTTAATTGCAATTGAGCAATACAAACATTCGTAGGAGATACAGGACGTGGTTAGCATACAGTTTATTACTCCTTTCGTATAAGATATAAGTTGGTAAGTAACTTCAACTTAAAACTTAAATATATAACATGATTATGACAAAGTAATAGCAAAACTTATAATTGCAATATATAACATAAATGGCTTACTTTAATCCAAAGAATTAAATTGAATATATTACCAATAATAGTTAATTAACATACAAATTGACTATTATTGATTCTAAAACAATATTTTGAATTAATTTGATTAATATTTTTAATTAAATAATTAAACTGAAACAGTTTAATCAATGTAATCAATTTTCTATTAATATACTGTAATTTCAAATTTTAATACTAATGAACGACTTTTGCCTATTCAAATTGATTTGGTTGTATTTTCCATGTAATTGTATTTTATTTTTTGATATTTTTTTAATTATGTTTATTGTAATGCAGGTATATCAATAGAAATTATTATTATTGTAATTGCAACGCTCGTTCTGAGTAATTCTTGAGCAAAACCCGAGTAAATTATTGTTTTCGTATAATCTGACCATATTCCGTGAGAGACATATGATTTTCGTTTGTAATAATTGGAAAGCAACAGGTAACGATCAAGTCGCAGGCGTTTACATTGGAAGTGCACGACGTTATAACCAACCATCTATCCACGTGTTTTGACGTTCGAAATTAGTCAACGTCCGTTCTTGCATTAAATAAATACGAGGAAACTCTGAAAGAAAGAAGCAAACAAATAAAAAAAAGAGTGAACACAATTTTGGCTAATTATATGGAATCTGTGGTGATGCTGCGTGTGCGGCCCTCTGTGTTCCTCGGCATATCCTTCCCGATAGACCAAATTTAACTAGGCAAGACAAACCCATAAAGACCATCCAACCCTGCCCCATGGACCGCAAATTGAGCGGCAGCAAACGGGTGGATGAGCCGTTGTTTTGCTAGTAATGAAATAAAGAGAAACCGCAATAATCTAATACAATAGTCCAGCAATCTGTCCTTCGGGTGGTCCTTTTAATGCGGAGGAAGAAAGGCGGCGGATATCGTTAGCGTTTCTGCGGCTTGCAGCTCCTTCGCATTGCGTGACCATAAAGACCACCGATTCCTACCAAAAAATTTGGTTGGAACAGAAGAGAAGAAAATAATTCGTGAGTGTATACATTGTTGCACAAGCGAAGGATTCTCACAGACCCATTTTTCTGTTCCTATACTTCGTGTCTTGTTTTTTGTTGTTGTTTTCTTTTTTGTGTGTGTGTAGTATCCATCATCTTCCTTTCGTCGTCGTTGTTTTTTTCTTCTTGATAATTGAGCGACTTCTGTGTATAAAGCGACCGGATATTGGTGAAATTGGAAAAGATGCTGGCCGCTTTTTACGTTGCAGTCGGTTCATCAATCAAAAAAAAAAATTCGAATCTTCTTTTACCTGTACGTGGATTTTTTCCCTCCATGTCTTCTCAGTGTCAGTTCATATGTGTGTGTTTGTATGCGTTGCTGTTAATTTAATGGGCAGTGCAACGTTTAACATGAGAGTAATAATGGTCCGGACACTAAATAATGGGAACTTCTTGTGCGTGAACCGTTTTTCCTGAATGAGAACCAATTAACCCCCACACCAATAAAATTGATATACACAGGCGCAACAATTAATTATTCGTCCGTACAAATTACCTGACCGAGGAAGTCGAGACGAAGTGAACTAAAAAAATAGATGTATATGTACAGGAAGAGGATATTTTCAAAGGGTTTTTTTATTGGTTCGGTTTCCTAAATTTTAGGAAACGTTAAATAAAAGTAGAATACGCTTATAAATTTGTCTTTCTTATTAGATTGAGAACCTACTTCTAAGTAAAGTTACAAGTGTGTGTATTTTTTGCAAATTTAGCATTAGTGCTATATCGTCAAGTTCGTCACCGTAGTATATTAGCAAAAGAAATTAACTATACATTTTCTTTTTATCTTTACATTGAAGCTTACTTTTCATTTGCCAAGTAACTTTACAAGTATGTTTATTTTATGAAAATGTAGTAATACCATCAATTCTATTTCATTGTTTGAAAATTTCAAAATAAAATAAATTTATTTTTCTTTGTTGTTAGATTGAACCTTATTATATACATTTATTATATATATATATATATGTATTCATTGAACATTTGAAAATAAACTAAATTTCAGTTTTCTCTTTGTCAATAGATTGAACCACACTGTTCATTTCCTAAGTAACTTCACAACTGCAACTGCTAATTTATGATATACATTCGATACCTCGAATAACGTTGATTCCATTTAACCAGTATAAAATTTCTAAACAAACTAAATTTCAATTTTCTTTTTGTCAGTAGCTTAAAATATATTCTACTTTTCCTAATTTACTTCACAAGTATAGGCAAGCGCTAATTTATATTAATGTATATACTTCGAAAGCTCGAATAACGTTGATTCGATCTTCAATGTAGTAAGATTATAGAATTTCAAAACAAACTAAATTTCAATTTTCTCTAGTAGATTGAATCACATTGTACATTTTCTATGCATATGCAAGCAGTAAATTACAATATACAGTAATACCTCTAATAATGCTAGTAATAATATAGTAAGATTAAAAAATTACACAACAAACTAAATTTCAGTTTTCTCTTTGTCGGTAGATTGAACCACAAAATACATTTCCTAAGAAACTTCACAAGTGTATGCAACTGTTAATTTATGATATACAGTAATACCTCGATACCTTGAATAATGTTGATTCGATCCAACCGGTTTCAATATAGTAAGATTATAAAATTTTAAAACTAAATTTCAATTTTTTCTTTGTCAATAGATTGAATACATTCTACATTTCCTAACTAACTTCACAAGTATATGCAAGCGCTAATTTATGATATACAACTTTCAATATAACCGCCCTCTTCAATTAAGGCACGTTTTCGATTTACGGCCTAAAATGTTTCGCTATAACGGCAAAGAAACTTTCCATGTCGACATATATATTGCCAATCCTGCGCAAGCGCAATAATTTTCCTTATTCGGCTTTTCGATTTGCGGCCAAGTTTCGAGGAACGTATCTAGGTCGTAAAGCGAGGTATGGGTGTACAGTATAACTCGATATCTCAAATAATATTGATTCTATCTAACCGGTTTCAATGTAGTAAGATTAATAAATTACAAAACAAACGAAATTTCAGTTTTCTCAATTGACTAAATTCTTCACAAGAAAGTGAAGATTGAAATTGATTTTCACTTTCTTGTCAGAGTTAAGCTTATAGGAAATATACATCTCAAGTAATTTCACAAATATGAATAGTTAATAATTTATAAAACTTGGAAGTAACAGAGCTGTTTCAGTTTGAAAATTTACAAAATAAACAAAATTTAGGTTTCTCTTTCTCGTTAGATTGAAGTTAATTTTTCACAAGTATGCGAATTTATTTACAATGGTAATTAATGGTAATTTATAAAAATACAACAATACTATAATTAGTCCGGATTCATTACAGTCCGGTAAGAAATGAAAATCAAACTTACTTTCATTTTCTTCATTTCTCGTTAATTTGATGCATATTGTACATTCGCCAAGAAACTTGTGTGTGTAATTGGTAATTTACAAAAATACACTAGTATTTAGCGATGCTATTGTTTGATTGACAGATTCACCACAGTACGGTTTCAGAATTTCAAAATAAACTAAGTTACTAGTTTCTTTTTCTCATCAGTATGAAGTTCATTGCATACTTTATAGTAGTTTAACAAGTTTGTGTGATTGGTAATTGGTAAAAAATTGGACAGTCCCGAATTTTAAGTCCCTGTCCCAATTTTTCGCAATACGTTTTTTGGTCCCGAATTAATAGCATTTCGGGATAAATAAAAACAGTAGTATGGAAACGTAACCGCATATATTTATTTAAGAAGTGTAGATTACAAACTTATTGAAAATTTGAAAACAAACTAAATTTCTATTAATCAAATTAAAGTCATTCCTTATAATTAGTTTCTATATAATCCTCTATTAGTGTTTTCAAAGAATTCGGAGTATTTGCTAACCGAAATACTCGGACTACGCGAAATATTCCAGTACTTGTTTCAATATATTTGAAGAAAATACGAGTAGACTTTTACAGAATAAATAATTAATTATGTATTCAAGAATTTGCACTCATATTAATTATTGTATGAATGGAAGTAATACAAATTATACAATAATTAATACAATTTAAAGAAAATACTAGAATTTATAGAAGTATGTGAAATAAAAATATTAATTATGTATAAAATTATGAAAAAATAACGATGATGGAAATTTCGTTAACTAATATTTCACATGTCAATGTTACTAACAAGGTATTGCTCGTCCGCCGTGTTATTAAAGGGGATAATTTCCTTAAAATTATTTTGACTCCTAGAGGTATAAATCAATATGCCGTCCGATGTTAATAAGCTGGCGTAGAAGAAAAAAAATGACGACGATGATGATGAGTAGAGGGAGGGGGTTAGTTTAGAAAAAGGATGTGAGATCATATCTATACGTGAGCATCGCATGTGAGCTGTCATCGAAAAATTGGCCGTCTCACACTTCGGTTACCTTTTTAACGTGCCACCCCACCATTATTAACATTAGCCGAATTAATTCCGACAATCGAAAGCCGACGAGGATTATTTGCATAATAATCCCAATCGATGCGTTGTTTTGTTTTCCACGTTCTTCTTTTGTGGTCTTAATGGACGAAGTCTGATGCACGGCACGCGAACGTTTGATCTCTTCCCTTTTGTTTCCTCTCCTTCGCCTACTCAATCCATTATTCCATTTCATAAACACGGTTTATTGGTTGTCATCCCCCGGAGGCGATATCCATCTTGATTGGTGGTCAAATCAATCCATCCACGTAACGCGATGCAATTACAGTCAAATTACATTAAATGGAACGTGTTCATTGCTTCGTTTTATTGCTTAATGCTGTATGGTTCGGAACGGTTCGATTCAATCTCTGTCTTTATTTTCGTCCCGTCCGTTTTCACTCGCATCGATGTGCCCGATCGCGGATGGAGGTAGGAGCATAATCAATCATCGTCCATGGATAAATGAAGCGTGAGCTTTCAATTATTCCACGCACCCAAATGCAATCTCGTTTTACTCTTTTCAATTTCCAAAATTTCATTCGGGTATAAAAACAAAGATGCCGATAAATATTTAAAAAATGGAATTCCTGACAATAACTTTCTCGACATACATAATCCCGACTGTATCTAAATCCCGACTACATCGAATTCTCGACTATATTCATCATTTTAGATATTTTTCATGTTTATTAGGTTTCTATGTATTACATTCTACATTAGTGATTGATAAAACTTTCTTTTTGTAAACACTATAATAAATTTAGTAAATCAAGAGGTGGAGCATGTTTATAAGCAATAGTTATTGTAAACAGTGGATTTACTTAAGACCACTTTAGTGCTTGGGAAAGGGTTCTAGTATTTGTGAAGTGGTTTTTACAAGTCACATAATCAATTAAACACTGCTGATTCAATAGTAAACTTTTCAAAACTTCATTTATTGATAAATTTGCTGAAATTAAAGATAAATAAAGTTCAATTAACTGCTAATTTTAATATTATTATTATTACAGTCCTTAATGAAAACTCCGAAGAAGTGTGTAGAGTAGTACTTTTATAAATACATAATTAATTCCTTCGAATATTCCCAATCGAAACCATTTTCTTCATATAAACAAATGTAAGAAATTCTGGCTCGTAATTTGTAAACAAAGCGCTATTCCCACCCTATGAATAATAAGTTTTAACTTTGTAAATAGATTATGTATTTAGAATTACTCTCAGTAAATGATGACCATAGTGATCTCTGAAGATACCTAAATAATGAACATAAAAATTTAAGGAACATAATTTCTAGCTTCAAACCCCTTCTCCAATATATTTGAAAACGTCAGTTTTCAGTCTGTTCTTAAATCTTATAGTAATGCCTTCGAAGAGCAGTATAGTCTTCTAAGGAATTACTCTAGATACTGACATAACTATTTTAGCTTTTACTCAACTCTTTTCTTTCTTCACTCGCTTAACTCTTCAATTACCATAAATATAGGTGTCTTAAACAGTACGTAGCCTACAATGTTGTCAATGTTTACTAACATTGTTGCACTTCAATGTCTAACATCCTATAAAATGTTCGGGATTTCGATACAGTCGGGATTACTGATGTCGGGAATTCGATACAGTCGGGAATGGTAGTTTCGGGATATCTGTATAGTCTCTGGAGATTAGTTCACTATTATCCTCAGATTAATTGCTAGATCATTTGGATGTTTCTCCAGTCTATTTAGAAAACGAGAACTAAACATTATTTAGACGTCATAATAGATTATGCCGATTGGAATATACCAAGCGTTATTTTAATGATTCAATGATTGTAACTTTTCTAGTATTTTAATATTCAAGGTGGTAGCTATTCGTAAGAGTTGGATACAGAAAGTCCACTTCTGTATTAACACTACTTTATATACAAAAAGTTTGTTTTTCTGTAGATAGTTGAAACTTTCTACCTATTAATTAGTAATATAATAGATAAAATTAAATTTTGTATGAATCTTTTCTAGANNNAACACTAATGAGGAAAATCCAATATTTGTGCAACTTTCCAATTACTCGCAGTTCCCTTCGGAAACAATTGACAATTGGAGAAACTGCGTTTCTTGTTAAGCATGGATATTGCATCGAACATAATTATTGGGAAACTCAATTAAACGCAGTTTTTATTGTGTAGCAATTTCTATCTTGTTAATTTCAAATATTACATATGAGATTGTTTATATTATCGATGATGTTCAAAGAATTATATTCAAAAAAAAAAATGTTTTTTTTTACATAATTCAAAGTTTCTGAGGATAATTGAAAGTTTGAAAGTCTTAAAAGTTCAAGGATAATGATTATTAATGATTGATAATGTACTAAAACCAATATAAGCATGTGAACGCAATTAATCTAATTAATTAATTTTATAAAATCAATAAATTAAACTAATTTGTCCAATTATTGTTTCGAGATATATATGTTGATACATTAAGGAAACTAGTTCATATAATTTCAAAGCATAAGAAATTACTTATATACAAGGACACAGTAGTTCTGGTCATTAACCTATATAATGTATAAATATTATATAACAAATAAAACTATAAGACCAAATAATCTTTTAAATTTCTGTTTGTGCAGTTAATTTGCGATTTTAACATCAATTTCTTGTTATACTGTTATGCTAACTAAGCAAAATAAAAATAATGCTTGTATGCATTTACTTTACACCAAGGCGTTTCACGTGATCATGAACGGTCAAATTCGATAAACTTAATATTTCACAAGTTGTTATACATACTGTTAGCATCAATCAATGCCTATATTTTGTCTTCATTAGCTTCAAATAGCCTTTCAGACCATGGTACAACTTCATCATCAAAATTGCCGGAACGGAAACTTTGCAAACCAGTTTTAGCATCCTCTCAATACATATACTCTATACATATCGACATTTTTCTTGCTTGAACAGCCTTTTTACCTTTTCGATAGTAAAAAAAGTGAAATAAACGGAAAATGCTACATTCGACTTTCCACATTTGATAAGGTACCATACAAAAACTATTGTGCAGAGTCAACCAATCTTAGCTATTTCAGGTGTCAAAATATATAATAATGAAACGGCTTAAGTCTGGAGTTGGATATGTTAATATAGAAATTACACCTTTGTTCGGAAAAACCGAAATGACTTTCCGAAACACCCAATAGTTTAGATGAAATATTCAATAGAAAAAGTATTTAAAGTTACTAGTCTTTCAAATCGTCAAAAAGTGAATTGTTTGTTGTATTGTATGAAGAGTATAGATATAACAAAGGAGCTTTCGCTTAACTGAAATTAACTTAACATCAATGAAATCAAAATCACTGTTAGAGGTATTAAGTTTTACTAACACACCTCGCTTTACGGCCTAGATATGTTCTTCGAAACTTGGCCGTAGAGCGAAAAGCCGTATAATGAATCAATTATTGCGGCTGCGCAAGATTGGCAACATGTAGATATATCGACATGGAAAAAAAGTTTGTTTTGTCGTTATAGCGATACAATTTTGGCCGTAAATCGAAAACGTGCATTAATTGAAGAGGGTGTACTTAGAATTCTCAAATTCATTTCTCAGTAGAACCATGATATAAAATTAAGCAAATAATAGCGGTTTTTTTTGCGTGAAATATGAGACTTGATATAGTCAATTGCTGTCTTATTTATTTAATTTATTTCAAAGGCAATTATAGGTATTAATGTAATTACTAGAAAATTAATTACAATGAAATGGAAGGAAGCTGAGGAAATCGAAAAAGAGAAGAAATGAATAAAGAAGAAAAAATCGAAGGAGGTGTAGTATTGAAATTGAAAGGTTAATGCGCCGCAATTTACTCCATTCACTTACTTTCGATTTCTTTGTTGTTGTTGTTGTTGTCGGTACAAGAACGTAGTAGTTGTTTGCGATGCTGGTGCTGCATAAAAGTGTATACAAAGCGAAGTTAAACGAAAATTACTTAATTGCAGCGCCCCGACAAAAATCGGGTGTCCATATAATTTCACGTGGTTGGACCAATGGTCCATCGGATCTTCGCGTATAAAAATACGATACGGCACGAGGGGTGCCTGACTGCATAATTTGTGGATGCACGCGATGGCGATTGCCGAAATAACCCAGAAATTAGTCGAGAAGAAGGATCGACGAAAATAAAACGATCGGAACAGCAACAACAACAACAACAACACGAAAAAAACCGTAATGAAATTAATCGAGGCCGAAGAAGTTAAGAATCAACAAGGAAAAAAAGGAGGGACGGCAAGAAGCAAAAGGACGACCGAAAGTAATCGCCCTGTGCCAGGCTCCCACGCAATTTGAATGCGGGAACCGCCACTTTCCACCAATTTGGTCCTGACACCACCGAAGATCCCTCAGACTTCGCCAGTCGTATCCACCGCGGCCGGGGCGCATTTATTTTATTCATGGACTTTTTCATGGCCGCACCACATGGCTTATACCAGAAAACTGGAGGGAAACGAATGATGTGTGTGTGTGTGTGTATCTACTATATACACACTCTCACTCTGATTATTATTACATCCCTCTTCCGGACCTCTCGAACCGCGTTTCCATAACGAGCTTTGATCTTCCTTTTGCCCACGCAACCCTTCCTCGCTAATAGATTTTACCTTCAAAAGACGTGTGTAAAAAAATAATGTAATAAGTTCCCTTCAACCTTTTCAAACCCAAACCGTGGTCCATATTTTAT
>JAFMTC010000247.1:15125-31553 GCA_018845635.1 Nicrophorus orbicollis
TAATAAAATGTTCGCGATAACGAATGTCGGGATAATGAAGTCTAATGTCGAGACTTTGAGCGGGAATTTAGTGAATTCTTAATTGTACAAGAAATTAATAACATTTGGAACTATTGTTTAGATCACAGGTTCTCAAACTTTGCAACTACAAACATCATACTTTCCAAATCATAAACATATAAAAATACACTTTTAAAATCTTGTCATAAAACACAGTTTGTTTAAATGTGATTATATTGTGATTTTCTT
Source organism: Nicrophorus orbicollis (assembly GCA_018845635.1). NCBI lineage: Eukaryota > Metazoa > Arthropoda > Insecta > Coleoptera > Silphidae > Nicrophorus > Nicrophorus orbicollis. Next base: position 15,375 of record JAFMTC010000247.1, read on the forward strand.
CATATTTCAATTAGAATCAAATTGAATTAAAAGTATTAATTTATATCAACGAATGTCAATTAATTTTCATGCGACTATCATTCTTCGTTCGTTTGACTAAAGTGCTTGAATTATTTATACGTGTTTTAAATACGAATTCGAAAACATCCTTTATTCATTGGAACCGCTTTGCATATTATCGAAATGTTGACGATGAAGGATAATCGCATCGGCTTTGCAGACACAACATTCACAATTTTTGTACCCTTCAGATTCTTTTGTTTAGCTCGTCGACGATTCTGTTGGGAGAATCATCTTGGGGGTTTGAACTCGAAACAATTTCATTCATTGCCGTCGGAGGCATTGACGATGCAGGGGATTGCGAGAGGGTTGGGTCTTTAATCTCGACGATAATGGAATCTCTAATTAGAACTTGATACAAATAAGATACGTTCCTTTTTGCGGCCAATAATTTATGGGCGGATAACACCGTCGATTTCGTATTCGCATCGCAAGATGCTTACCACATCCCCGAAAGCATTTTCATAAAGTCTCGGATGCAAATAGGGTGGCACACTTTCACTCCCCTTTGGAATATATGTGTGTGTGTATATATACATATAAATTGTGGGTAATTTAGGAGAAAATTACGCCATAATTTCAGTACGTGCCTTGATTTCTTTTTATATTTCCACATTTTTTGGGAGCATCGCGAAATTTTTGCAAGTGCGAAAGTGAAATCGATTTTTTCCATGTTATATATAAAAAAAGTATAAAACTAAAGCATGTAGTTGATGTTGTGTTCTATACTTATCAATAAAATGTAGGCAATAAACTAAATATAATGTTATGTTGAACCTTAATTATATAATAATATTGGGCAGAAAGATCTTCGGTAAAAGCACTTTTTTCCAATTTGTGTTTAATAATAATAAATAATTATTATTTTGAACAAACAAAAACCCTTATTATAATATTCTTACTGATTCCAAGAAAATACGTTTTTTTTGTAGAAGGATTTTTTTCCTAAAATATGTCTATTCCTTATATATCTCGATAAACAAATGGCATACAGCAAGTTTATTCATAGACATAACAAGACCATTGATTAATTATGGAGGTCTTGTACTTGAAATTATGTAAGTCCCTAACTTTTTAGAAAGATTCTATTGGTTTGTTAACAAAACTGATTTAATACAACATTTAAAAAAAATCGAATTTGAAGTGCTCTTTGAAGAAGTATTGCAATTGCACTTCATGAATACATACATGTCAATATAATACATTACAAAAATAACACGATACTATGTGAGTTTATTGCTACTTTTTGGCTATTGCTTATGTTTTTGTTCGTCATTACTGAAAACATCATATTTTATCGTTTATTCTATATTACCTACATTTGTGGCAAGTATCCTATAAACAGGAGCTTTATGCAAGAAAATATGTGGAACATATTTTTTTATTGCGGTTAACATTGCTTCTGGTTCGATTTGCTTGAAATATCCTTCAGAAATAAGTATATAGTACAACAATGTATGAAATATGCAACAAAGAAATGTGGGTATCATTTTATTTTAAACTAGAAGATATAAGAAATAAGTATGATTTATTTTTACAATTTGTTATTTCAACCGGAGTAAAAAATATTAATCCCATTAAATAGTTTTATATTAAAGAGAGTTTTCTTTTTTTTTATCATTTATTGTCATCTTATAGACTACATATTGATTTCATTATGTAATAAACACATTAAGATCACGACAAAAAAAAATAGACACGAAAGAATACATCAATAATAACACGATACGATACAAGAATATAATTAAAAAAATAAGTTGCAAGCTTCTTACACTCTATTGATTGATATATGATACTTAATTAAGTGAATTAGATCGTAAAAGAATATAGATTGAATGTTTATTTAGCGAAAAAAATGTCTGAAGATATTAGCATTTCGTATTATTAATTGATCATAGAATTTGTAAGATAGAATGCTTCAACAACAAATAATAGAAAAAATATAGTTTAATTAAAAGCGAAATAGTAATTTCCAATAACAACGTTAAAGGTAATACGTATTTTCGCAATTAATTTTTTATATTACGACCCTGTGCTAATGAAATTTAATTATGTACACGTAATTATAATTAAACTGAAGAATAAAATTAGCCTATTGAAACTTTCCTGTAACAATATAATTAATTAATTAATTTCCTTTAACATGTATTTTTACAGAATATAATGAAGATTACTAACTAATTTATTAAAAATAATATACATGTCCATCTTTATAACATTACAAAGGGAAAACTAATTAATTCAATTAATATTTACATTTTTTTTTAAATAGAGAGAAAATATCATGTGGGTCACTATGAAACATCATGGAAATTTACATGCAGAAGCTTAGTACAATATTTACCGTCCTTTAATTAGTGTTCCTTTACAACGCTTCACATGCACTACCTGAAAATGTAATTTGTAACCGAAAGCTCTCCTTGCTAATTTTCAGTTTGAACTTTAATAGTTTATTTAATGAATCAATTTGTATTGTAATAATTAGTGTATGCGAATAGTGGGCAATGATTGCGTAGATGATGGTTAATTAAATTAATAAATATTAATATTAAAATTGTATATTTTTCTTACTATAAAATTGAATGTGTGAATTTCAAATACAATTTAAGGCAAATGCGCTTAGCGATGATGAACCTAGTTTTTAGAGCACAACAAAATTCTATTGTGTAAGAGCAGTGTGAAAGCAATTGGAGATGGAATTGAATGAAACATAAGATGAACTCGATGTGACAAGAAGATTGTTATAGTAGTGAATAGAAGATAGTTCAAATGGAAACGTACATGCATTATTTATTTAGCGCTCGTATTGCTACTTTTGCTTATGCGATTCGGCAGCGTTTATTGTTGTTACCACAGTATACACGCCTGGATTTCTGGAAATGTAAATGTAAATATGGTAATTACACTCATTTGAATCTCCATAGAATCTATTTAATTTCTAATTACTTCATATAATTAATGTATAGTATATGTAAAATTATTAACTAATTGGGTATTGATCGCAATATTTTGGATTATTTTAGTTGACTTTAGTTATATTTTTTTAATATTATTGTTTATTTACAACCGTTATACATTCAAAGTAAATGTTAGAAATCGATTTTCAATATTCATTAATAAAAGCAAGTTGTTGTATATTTATAATAAACATGTATTTGGATTGAAGAATATGTCCACTATCAAAGTTTAATGAATTTCCAGATCCAATTAATTCTAAATTGTTTATATTTGCATAGTAATGGTAGACTTACACGAGCAAATTTTATCTAATTAATGTCAACCTCGGTTAAATTTACTATGCAGTATTTGGATGAAGCAGATATTCAGATTGTTGTACCATGTAGCGAAATACGTTACGTCAATGATTGGATCAATTAAGGTCTTTCAAACAGTAATTAAGTTGAAATTTATCCACGACTCGGGAAATGCGGCTGCGAAACACCTGATGCGTTTAATATTTGCTAGATTGATGCCCTTTCCGGCAAAGTACGTGCAAATCCAGGGGCTGCCTGAGTGGTGGTTCGAGGGGTTTGAAAAACTTTGCATCGATTTGCATTTAGTAAATGCGCGAAAGTTTTTGCCCGGCGAAGTATGGACGCGATGGAAAGGCAACACAAGAAATCCCTTTCTTCTGGAAACATTTAAGAGGATTACGGCGAGAAGACCAAATAATAAAAGCCGCCGGAATAAAAACTAAAACTGCATGGTGGAAGTTTCATACATGAAACTTACAAGTTGGCGCGCTGAAAGCTATACTATACGATAATAGTCTAACCATGGATTATGAATTACAAACTTTATATTACATTATTACTTTTTAGTTTTATACTAAACTAAAATAAATGATTTTTTAATTTTATAACTTATTATTTTTACTAACTTATAAAACATTTTGTTATAAGGTTTAACAAAGAATGTCGGGATTATGATTTTAGGAATTTTTATCATTAATACTGACAACTTTTGCCTTCCATGATGAAACAGAATATGTCAGAAGAGAGTAACAAAAAACAGAGCAGAATCAAAACTCATAACAGGAATTATAGTCAACAATGAACAGCACAAGTTGATCACATTTTTTGTCCTGTTGTCCAAGTTTTGGAAATAATGAATGATGGTGCCATCTGTTGTAATTTCATATAAATATACAGTAATACTTCGCAAAGCGCGGGAAATTCAACTGTTTGAATCCGGACTAATGGATTAACTAAGGCTTGTAACATCATTACTTTCGGCATTTCGATACTGTCGGGATTACTGTTATCGAGATTTTGATTTTCGAGATTTCGATATATATGACATACAGCAAAAGTAATGTGGATACAATATTGTAACACGTAATTGAATTTTCACCTTATTGATTTTGCTGAAATTAATGATTGCTGTAAATGGGCAATAAAGTACGTGAAAACAGGGATAAACATAATTACAGCTGTACTATCTATGCGATCGGAAGGCCGGTGGTTATTCATTCAGATTATATTTTTCGAAATTAGTACGTCGATATATTACCTATAAACTGCACCTCCCGGCCCTATAAATGATACTTATCTGGAGGCCTATAAAATATTTGTAAAACTCTATGCATACCTCCGCAAATACGTATTTAGTTCTAAATAAAGCAGATACAGGCACTGAATTTAGATGAAGTGTGAATAATATGATATTGCAACGCCCTGCCAAAACGTACTTACGTTGCACACGCAATAATTAATACACAAAAAGATTCGTGCGCTGTTGTTAACCGCCCACAAGTTAACAAGTCACTGTGCTTTGTACTGCTTGTGTTGTTCTGGTGTTTTGACCCCTTCAGTGTTAATCCAGATTTTCAAGATATATTTGGGATTATACCGTTTACTTTAAAAGGTACATCATTTAAGATTAATATTAATAGTTTTTAAATGAATTTTACAAAAAAATAAAGTTTTCAGATTTTCAGTAATTTCTCCTGATTACTATGAAAATACATTACATTAAAAGGTAGAGAGCATCGTTAAGGTTAATCTAAATCGGTTTTATTAACATAATATATTGAATGTATCCAGAAATAAAGTTGTCATAAGATTACCATAATTCTATTAAAGAAACATTAATACGAATTGACGAGAATGTTATAAGAAAGATACAGAATTATTAAGATTAATCGAAATTGTTTTTATTTACATGAGTTATATTAAGGAGACGCAATTTCCCAACACAAATTATTATTAGGACAATTGCCAAGGTTCTTTATGCCAACTTGGAGAATGTTTCCGTTTCTCATTTTCAATGAACTAAAGACATATCCAGCAGACGCAAGTTTTTCTAACGAAAAGTTCCAAATAATTTATTTCGTGCAGTTATATTGTTCTTTATACTTGCATTGTCTTAATATTTTTGGTAACAACTTCACTTTAATAGATGATTTATTTATTGTACCATTTTTCTAACAGCATACATTTCCATATAAATGCATATACATTATGCATGAAGCGGTCAGGAAGGAAAAACTGCATTTAACGAATAAAATGTCATGACGAACAGCATGTTTGTTCACTTCAGTTGATTCTTTCTGACTCGCAGATGGAAACACAAAAGTGAACTGATTTGATGAGCTCGGGGAGCACAATTTTCTTGCGGAGTTTGAGTGGTTTGTACATGTTTCTCCTATAAAAGTTGGCCATGAACGGACGTAGAAATCGATTTTCTCGTTGAGTTTTCAGAATCATCAATAATTAAGACTTGTTTAATTGACATTATATCAATATTTAAGAAGCGATTGCTTAATTTTGTAATATTTTCTAATTGTCGTCTCTAACTTGCGTATTATAAAATATGGATATTGAAATAATATTTACAAAATACGCCGTACTTATTTATAAACACTTGGTCCTAAATATAAACTGAAAATACTTGTTAAAAATACTAATATTAAAGATAAAATTGCGTTGAAAATGTATAAAAATACTCTGAAATTAATATCGTGTAGCGAATGCAGACGTTCTAGAGCAATTATTGATTAAATTATTGTCTGTAATTCAATACAGATTTGAAAAACATTGTACATTTTGCTGTATTAATGATTTACTTATTTACAAATTTAAAAAAATGTTATGACTATTAACTAGGAAGGAATAACAAAACTAATTTAGAACATTTGTATTTCCTTCAAACGGGAAAATCACTAGGAGCGTCAAATGCTCAATTATGTAAATCAAGTATTATAATTTCAGATCTCCCAACTATAGACAAACAAAATGCAAATTTTCGTAACAATATACAGGTTAATTAATCAATACTCATAAAGTGTTGTCAGAACTATTGTATTTACATTGGTTTTCTGATCCTTGATAATATCACTTTATATTATACTTTGAAAGTTTATGAAAATATGAAAATATTTTCATTAAATATAAAACAAGAATAAAAATAAAAAACACAATCTAATTAATGTAAAATATTTTCACCTTAATCTAATTTAATTGGTTTAAAAACACATTTTAAGAACGAATTATATTACCCTAGAGGTATTAAGTTTTATGCAGTTAATAAATAATTTATGCTTTACATTGAGTTATGCAATGTAACGGATTTAATTAAAAACTATGTTGCAAGAGGCAAAAATGTTGTAGATGTTAATATGCAACTTTATATAATACAACATTCTTCATCCACGGTTATATTGAGGATGGTCTTTGATGTTATTTTAATAATAGAACCTTTTGACATCGCTCCCAACTAACAGATATTGGTACGATGCAAATACTGCAGATTCCTTCTACTTTGTACCTCTATATTTCGCTTTTTTTTATTTCTCGTATCCCAGCAGATGGTATTTATTTCTCGCGAAGACAGTGGCTCGTTAAACTAGCGGAATAATCCTGGCTTAAGGGTAATACCCTCTTTTAGGAAAAGTGCGGTTGGCAAAACCTCTTTCACTAAACGAAACATTTATTGGGAGAATGAAACGCACGGAGGATGAGTGTGGTCATTAATAACATGGTTCAATTAGAAAGAACGACCACAAATAAATAAATATGTCTACGATACAATTTTCTTGCTTTTACTGTACAAACTAAATATGGATTTAGAAATATAGACTAAATAATATGTTTAGGTTTAATTATTTCCATTTCAAATCTCTGAATAAGTCATATACTCAACTATTAACATGTAATTCAATGGAAACAATTGAAAATCAGTATCAACAACTTAATCAACTAAATTAAATAAGAGTCAATGCTAAATAATATTAAGTTATTGATAATTTTATCTTTTAAAATTAGATTTTATTGGGTACAACTTAAGGACTTTCTGTGCAATTTGCATTAATTTTAGGGAACTTCAAACTCTTAAACCTAATTGAAATTAAGTAAGATATGATGACATAAGTATAAGTACTGTTTGATACGATTATGGGCTGTTAGATATAAAGAGCAATCTGTTCATCTGGACATTTAGCAGGTATATTGCGACGATAAATTCTAAGCGGAAATTAAGTCTCCCTCGCTAAACGCATTCTTGAAATGTCCTCTAGAATCCCAGAAATTCCTAAGTGCATACATCATGTGCCTCATTTACGGCTTCAAGATATAAAAAACAATAATAAATCAAAGATAGAATTATCGTAACATCACATTAAAACTTTTCTAATTGTAATGATCATATAGTTACTAGATTTAAAAACATTTTAAAGTTTTGCTAAAACCAGGTTTTTGTTAAACAAAAATTATTACAGCAATAATTATAGAGTTACAAATATGAGGTCGAAATGGTAGCGGTTAATAGTCCTTTTTATGAGTATAATAAAATATTTATGTTATTATTACATACATAATTATAGACATAAAAAAATGAAAGAAATAAAAATAACAATTATCATTACTTTTTTACTCAGTACCCCATAATATGTTTTTCATTGACATTCACCCCTAGATTTGGTGACGTGAATTATAATATTTTATAAATAGAATTTCAATTATTGAACAACTTCATTATTTCAAAGAATTAACTTTTACCTCATTTTCTGTTATAGTAGTCTGCTGTACAAGACGGTCATTTTTCTAGATTTTCTTTTGTTCTCGTGAAATGGGAAACTTCCTATTAATATCATATGTATATGAAATATATATATAATATGCTTTCAAAATTGACTTTAACTATTTGTTTATAGTATTTACAGTTGTTTACAGAAATTCAAAAGTTTGTTTCAGTTAGTAGTAGTTATATAACAATATAACTGCATTTCTAAATGTTTAATAGGTCACGAAATGACAGCTGTCAAAAGTTAAAAATATTATGTATTAAAGGCTAGTTACAACCTTCAATTATTTAAATTACAAAATATCAAATAATTGGCTTCGGTTTTACTGTAAAACAAGAAACAAGTAACGTTTTTATTGAATCAACAGACGATGGAACATACAATGTTTTGTACAATATCAAAGGTTTAATTAATTACAGAATTGTTACAGCACAAGCTTGATCATGTTAACTGTTCCCCAGCTGGATATTGTCTGCTCTTTAATGGATGGGCATCATAAATATCAAAGTCGCAACGTAAATCGCTTGCAGTGTGTAACAGTAGGAATCGTCGACAGACGAAGCAATTATTCCGTATTGTCTTGTCGCTTAATAAAATTGTGCTCAAAGGTTGCACGGGCCTGGTTTATTCTTTGACGATTCACAATATTGTTGAATAAAAGATTTAATATAACCGCCGAATCAAGAGGCAGAGAAAACGCAAATCGGAGAGCGATTCGTGGTGGTCCAATAACAAACATCAATTTACATCCCATCAAGTTTCGGAAAGAATACATTGAATATTGAAGGAAATTGCCTTCCAAATTAGTCATGCAAATTTCGGATTAATCAATATTTCTAATAGCTATTCTTCTTTAATTACGCATCTTAATAATTGGAATTGATGAGCTGAAGAATATTTAAGATTTTTTATATAAGTTTTATATATTAAGCAATGTAATAAACTTTGCAATTTTATATAGAAGAAAATTCTTTCATGGAATTTTTAAATGAATGAAATACAAAACTTCTTGTGGTTTGATGATTATGAATGGACACAAACCATTATCTTCGAATAAAACTTTTAAACGACTCAAGAAATGTATGTAGATCTTATGTAAAAACTTCATAAACTCCCTAAATATATAACTTATCAAGTGTGATATCTCTGCTAAGGATAAGATTCAATCTAATGATGATGATAACACTGAAGAAGAAGCTGAATATGCTGAAACGGCACGGATCGGCACGATGAAAGTTAACTGAAAGGTTTAACTAACCGATCTGAAGGTTCTAGAAGAAATCGATTGCAATGGAGGAGACAATTGCTGCTTGGAAAAGAAGAGATCGTTTGTAACAAAGACATTTTCGGAGTACAAAAAATATCATTGTGTAACTGTAATTATCATACATTTCATTTGAATAATTTTACTGATATTGAAAATAATTATACAAGTTAATATGATTGTAGTCTGATCTCTGCTTTTACGTAAAGTAGTACACATATGTAAAAAGTTAACTTACTTTGATATATAGTTTTAAAAAAAGTTTCAAGTTGAATAATCACTCTCATTCGTCACAAGAAGATAGCAAATTTTCCATTTCGGTTATCTTTTACATTTGACAAATAGAAAAGTTTTATATAAAAATAAGATATAAAATGTTTGCATTCCTTTCCTTACTGAAACTGAAGACCTCGCATAGTACGCTTATTTGGAATCTTTTACTATTAGAAACCGGACTAATCGAGGAATTAAAAACTGCATAAATTTTGCACTAGAAATTTGGTAAATTTAATGCAAGAATTATTTTAAATAATATATTTAATTCAATGCCATTGGTTTGAATTAGTATTAAACACTATTTATCTATATTTTTCAGGTAGCTTAACACTAACCATGGAAAAAGTTTAGAAAAATGAGATATCAAAATATCAAACATTCCCTTCGGCCGCGCCACGTGTTCACAATAAATTTCGCTGAATTGCAGCCCGACGTTTAATTATTTTTGGCTGAGTTTAGTGAAATTGTTTTTCATGAAATGCATGCTCCGTGTAATAAAAGAGCGAATTTCAAAACGAAAATAGCGCTAATGAAAAATAAAATCGAAGCAGGAGCCCATTCTTCATCCCTCACGGGTTTCATCGGATTACGAAACGTTAATATTTCATTTGTCGTTGCAGCGGATCAATTTGGATTTGATTGAAACTACTCGAATGCTGCTGTTGAGCGTTGTCTTCGGAAGCCCCTCGAGCATTCGATAAATAATGATTTATCACGCTGTAATGAGTTTGCCATTAACATTTCGAGCGTGTTCAAATAGAAGTTTCGCCTGTCAAACAGACAGTCATCATTAATCTGTCAATTGATGTCTCGGTAATACGCTGTTAATTACCATTAATGCACTCGGATTGACGTATTATAGATTTTAGTGATTATTTTGTAAGAAAGTGTTTTAGAAAATTTGGACTTATCCTCTAAGTTGCAATCCTTTGAAACACATTTAAGAGAAATGGAGGGGTATCTATCGAGGAGAGGGACAATTTGAGAGAGGAACATATTAGTAACAAAAAGAAATATTCATTTACTGAAAAATAACCAACATCATTCGTCTTTATGTGACTTTTAACTCTAAATAGGTTGTTGACTAGTGATTTAGGTTACTTTAAAGTTAAAGCCAGATAAGATTAGGTTATAATCAATGAATTTCATAAAAAAGAACATATTTGACAAGATGAAAGTTATCTTAGATTGCTTATTTTGAATTGGGTTTGATTAAGATAGGCTTAGTGAGATTAGTTTTGAATTCAGTTTTACAAAATCCAGCTTTTCATGAGATTTTTTTTTTCGAAAAATCGTAGTTTCAATTTGAAAAAACTCAACTATTATGTGAATTTTCACTGAACATTTTTTTGTTATGAATATTATGTGCATTGAGTCAATAGATACAAATGCAAACAGCCTATAGCACTGCAAATTTGCAATAATTGCGCATAAAAATTCGAAAATAAAAAATCGGTATGCATATCCTGACAAATTGGAAAATATTTTCGTGTGATTATTCCGGAGAGATCTCTTTGTGCTGTCAATAAATTCCAATTGGATGTTCGCAACTGGAAAATTAGCTCTTTAAAAATAACCCCGCGCGGACGGACTCAAAATTTTAATTAAATAAAAAATGAATAGACATGGCGAGGAATGAAGAGGGTTGATGATATCGAGGGAGAGTTTCGCTCACGCACACAACTTCCTTCTTTACGAAACTAATTTTGTCTGAAGAGGAAACGCAGATGCAGAAGGAAATCAATAGGTGGTCGTAAATCCATTATACAAAAAAAAATTGGCGTAGCATTAAAATTTATTTGGAGCAAAGGGTATGGGAGTGGGCATCGGCATTAGCATAGGAATTATTGGATATCCATTTTTGAAGGAGCGATTGGATTTTATGGGTGCCCTGGAGCAGCAGCAGCAGTAGTTTGCTTCGATGGAATTCATGTCGTTTCGCTTTGCATACGCTCCTGAAATGCGAGTGTGATTATGATATTTGATTTGCGTGTACGCGCGTCACCTTTTCATTGGGAATTTCTAATTAACACGTTTTTGGCGTGTACTTCGACATCGTCTATCATGAATGGAAATAATAAATTAAACTCCATGGGGAACTGTACATCGCTCTTTACAAACGCAGTTCTAAGTACATAAATACGTGTAAGCCACAGCCACAAACTCTCTGGTGCGCACAAGCACACTCGAACTTACAAATGCAAAATATATGTGTTAACTTCGGTATTCTATATAATGCCTAGGCAATTTGTGAAATCCAATTAGGAAAGGTCCTCAATAAGTTTAATTGCATACATTATTTAAATATATTAACTATATTATAGAATGTTGAAAATTTAAATAACAGCGAAAATATTTCACCTGTTCCTCCCACGCATTGTGTCATAATGTAATTTCACGACTCATTAAACGTTTAATTATAAACGTAAATTACACAATTACATCAAGAATGGATACTGGTTGAATGATCCATTTATACTAATTAATATATCTTTATTATTTTCATATTAAGTGATCCGATTAACAAACTTTATCGATGTTTGCTACCAAAAGTGTTATTTAACCCTTGTTATAGTGATTAAACATTACAAATGCACATTGGGATACCATTGTATCCCAAGGCTTTTAAGAGTACTTCACGTGTTTGCTTGGTTAGACTTTATGTAATCTTAGTTCATTGTGTGTTTATTGTCGTAGAAGAAATTTCACATTAAATCAATTTTAAAACAACTAAGAATTAAATGCAGTTTAAATCAATATATTTTATTGATTGCTTCATATAAAAAGCTAGGTTGTATACAATAGTGATAAAGAAATATAAAGAAAGAAAATTATAACGCTATTGCTACAAAAGGCTATACACCATAGGTTTTTCTGCCCTAAAATAGACTATGTAGCAAATGTATTGTATTTTAGAAACGTAGGGCAAATGCAAGTCCTATGTTAAATTAAACTAATTTTGGATGTCCGATAATGTTATACGTTAGTTAGTTAGGTAGAAGGTGTAAACTTGCTCGTCTGAGTGCTTCATGATAAATATTCATTGCAATTAAACACTGTTCGTTACTTCTGTAACTAGACCTAGGGCTATATTTACTCTACTTTGTACACTTTCCATTATTGATTCCCTTATACAAGACACATTTAAATTAATTAATCCTAGATTATATATAACACGAATTAATATAGAAAAGTTATTATATAAAAAAAATATACAAAATAATTTTATTTTAATTGTTGCAGTAATTTTTATTATAGCTATGAAATAACTTCTCGGAAGTATACGTGTATAGCTATTCCACGGCTGATACTTTGTTTTGTGATGCCTACTACTGTCTTCTATTGGTTTTACTGCGTTTTATGTCTCCATAAACTGCACGTTAAACCTTGCAAACAAAACGAACAATTTCCTATAATTATATACTTTCTTTGCAACACTGAAACTTAAATATTAATACTTGCATATTTATATTCTTCTAAAACTTTAAGTAATATATACAGTGGTACCTTGATATACGAGTGTTTTGAGATACGAGCGATATTTTTCTTTGAGATGAGAGCAAGATTTGAGTTACGAGGAATCGCACACTACACCAACAGTTTCTCCCACCTCAGACTAATTGCTTTGAGATACGAGCAAGGTTACGGAACGAATTACACTCGTATGTCGAGGTACCATTGTATATATTTTTTTTAACTAATTGAAAAATAATCTGCAAAACCATAATTGTTGTTATTAGAACCAAAAGTCTAATAGTTGTGGTTACATTTAATTTTTCATACAGTTTTATTTCTTACTATGTACGTAAATATGTTTATGAATCATACTTGATTTAATAGTAATATAAATGAATTTCGTTATATTTTATTTTGAATAAAGAATGGAACGGATAAACTAAGTTTCAACAAAAGTGATTGATCGATTTTACCTGCAATATCCGTCATGAGCTCACGGTATTTTCATGCGTTAAGTTCTATTATCTCAGTTGCAATATTATAGAAATGATAGATCGCTAGTTTATAACACAACACGCCTCTTTTGCCGTATGAATGAGCGACATTTACAGATTATTTCGTTACAACGAAAGAGATAACGCAATTATCTTGAAATGATAAAAATATAACACAAACGTCATGTTTATGTAATATAATTATCATTTTTGACGTGCAATTAATTGTAAGGACTGTGTAAACTTCACTGAGCATTTTAAATGCTTCTGGAATACAGAACACTTGTTATAGTCAGATTTATGCAAATTGTTCTCGGAGTTTCGCGAATCGATACTTCCAAAGAAAATTAATTTCGTTTTAATGAAGAGCTATTTAATATTGGTCTTAATTAAGTTTAACAGAATGCGTGTCATGAATTAAATGATATTCGGAGATCAAATAGAGATGTGCCTTTATAATTAACGTGAGCTTTCTCACAAGGAAACTAATGTTCAGATTTCGCAGCTCATAATAAGCCTGTTAGTCTTACAAAAAGCCTCGTAATCAAAGCAAATTGACGAGTTTATTTACAGAGTTGTCTCATTCAAATTATATATTGTAAATTGCAAAATGCAGTCACGTCTCACATAATTTGTTTTCGATTCTCTATAATCCAGTTTGATCATTTGAAAATATTACAAAGTTTATTTGAGAAAAAATAATTCCATTTGTTTGTATTTAATTTCTTAATTAAGCCGATTTTAAACAGTCTGGGAAAGTAGCTAAATGAAGCACTAGGTTAATTGATTAATTAAGTAATTAAGGTGGAAATACAATAAGTACTTAGTAACTAATTATTAAGTAAAATAATTTGATTTCCTTATTTTACATTTTCAATTCTGAATTTCATTAGAATCTAAAATAATAAGTATTTAAATAACTTGTAAAACAATCTGAAAATATAATTAGAAAAACTACATTTTAAACGTATTTTTTTAATTTTTTGATAAATTCTTATAAGAAAGTAATTATTAATATGTTTCTTAATATAATCTCACATTGCATAGTTAATGTTGACTCAAACGCATTTATATAACTTATAAATATTATGTTAGTAAAATTCTATTTTAATATGGTAATGTATGCAAATTTGCATATAAAGTAGTTAGTTTACAAGTTTAAACTTTTACCGTAACATACAAAATAAGTAGTTTAAGCTTTGTGTTGTCAATGTCATGAATATGCATGTGGAAAAGAAGATTTATTTTGATAATTAAATATGTCAAGCATTGAGTAGAACAAACAGTCTTTTACCATTCCCTTTGTGCAGCATTTCCGCGTATACTTTTTAATTAAAACGTGTACTTTTAGGTTTGTCACAGTTATCAAGTGAATTTCTAATTACATTTGTCGGACAAGAAACGTCGAGTGACTCGTGTTTGTATATGGAATTAAGTAAATCAAACTCGGAACTCCGTTCACTTCAGTCAATATTCGTGTGATCTTTCATCAAAGAATTGTAGCACCTTAGTAGCTAGCACCTTAATGTACATATCTATGTAGTAAATAATTAAAATACTTTGTATAAACACATTAATTTTCATGTAATTTAATTCATTATTTTGATAAAAAAATAAATATTAATAGCAATTTTTCCAAATCAATATAAACTTTCTCATATAATGGTTGGAAGATGCATTTCTTGAGCTTCCATCCAACAATAAAGAACTTATTGAAACTTAAAGAAAATGAAGCAGATGGACATATTTTTGTATGTTAAATTGCTAATGAGGAGACAACGGCATACATTTACGAAATCGTATATTCCAATTTGAATTCCACAAAAACAAAGCAAGTAAATCCATTTGACCCTAAAGAAAGTATACTAATTTGATGTTATTGCATCAAGATGCAATTTTAACAAAACCTGAAGTGAAAAAGTTTTCAAAGAAATACTTTGATTTGATAATTAGGATATTAATTAACGAACTAAAAGAACATTTTATTAAGTAAATGAATTGAATCAGCTCTTTCTCAATACCAGTTCCAGTATTCTGAAGAACAGCTGCTAATGAGCAATATGAAAATAGATTAGAAAAACAGAATAGAACAAGATTTAGTAATTGTTTAGTAAATAATTTAAATCATTTCATCATGTTTTATATACAATATATTACAAAAATTATATCTAGGTTACATACTTCACAGTTGATATTGTTTTCATATAGTTAATAGTGTGTTGTATACATTGTAAAGAAAGTTGCAAATTTACAATGAAATACGATATTGATGGAATGAATGTTTCTTCTCTTTGAATTCTTGGTGTAGAATTCCATGGACGATTAGTTGTAAAGGTTTGTCGGTGGGATTGAATGAAGCCCCATGAACGTTTATTAATTTGCTTACGTGCGTCGGCAATGTGTATAAAGTTCTTTAACGTGTATTATCTTTTATTTACTCAATAAAACCCAAGTAAAATAAACTGGCTGTCTGCGTGGTTCGATTATTTTTTATTCTATTTATTTCTCCTCCCGCACTGAACACAACCCGACACACAAAGATATTGGCTTTTTATATGCAGCATAAATCACCGATGGCCGTGTTTTGTAAATCTATTTTCTCCACT
>JAFMTC010000247.1:86333-96447 GCA_018845635.1 Nicrophorus orbicollis
TTACGCTGAATCACGCTGAAAATAATACATATTCTGCTGTATCTTTGTCATAAATTTGTAGTTTTAAATTAGTTTCAAAATCTATAGTGAAGGTAAATGAATATAGCTGAAATGAATTACGTGAATGACGCTGAAAATAATATAAATTTTATCATTAAATAATGAAAAAGATGATCATTTGAGGCATATTTTGTTTATTGTTAATAATATAATATTAAAAATGAAATTTTGCAGTTTTAATTGTTTAAACATATATATTTATAATAATCAAAGCGGTTTAAAATCTAACATATAACATTAAAAATGAGGTTTTGTAGTTTTAACTGTTTAAACATATATCAAAGTGGTTTAAAATCTACCACAAAATATAATTGTCTAAATAAGTGTACTTATAATCTAAATAAATAAGTTATTTGTTGTAATTGAATTTAGCTTTGTAGTTCAAATATAGTTTAAGTGAAAAAATAATCATTTATTTAAGGTGAATTAAGGTAAGTGATATAAATATGTAAAGTATTTGCATCATGATGTTCGTATTGAATGTTTAGCTCTAAAGTAGTTGGAATAGTTTAAGTGAGGATAAATCAATGCAGTCGAAAGTCTTAAGACGAATGACGTTGTAAATCTTTTTTTTAAATATAAACTATTTACAGTGTGATTCTTGTAGTGTATCATCATTTAAACAGTTTGAACGAAGATGAATCAATGCAAGATATTCAAAAAGAAAACAAATGTGGATTTTGAGCGTGCGATGTTTGAAAGCGTTTCTCTGGTCGTGCATAGATTTAGGGGTGGGAAATTGGTGTTTACCGTACCAATCAATTCTTAAAGGATCAGAGAAAGAGAAATTTTCCTTTTATGGACGCGAAACAAACAATTATGAATTTATGAAGGGCGGGTGTAAACAGAAGCTTGCGAGAGCGTAAGTTACTCACCGGCGTTTTTTAAGGGGTGGCGACCGTCGACATTGTAGCTACCCTATAGTGCGGGAGGCAACCATGCTCTGGACACTCTGTGACAGCATCCCTCAGGAAAATCCATATTCGGGAAAGTCGCGCGGCTGCGCGCCTTCGGCGATGGAAAACTCGCACACTCCGACGATCCTCCGTCCAACTGAAACTGAAAACTGCTCCGAACCCCAAGCGCCTTGCAACAACTGCTAGTACTACTACTACTACTACTTCGTTAGATCCTGTATGTGCTAGGCTCGCAATTCCCGCATAGGCACACTCTGCTCTGCCAGGCAGCGCACGACTTATCTGTTATGCAAACACCTGGCGATGATAATGATTTGGGACAATACACTTTACCCATGAAATAAACCTCTAAAATAAAAACGAAAAGTACGGCTAGACACGACGCTGCTGCAACTTCGAATGGAATCAATAACAAAGTCTGCATAGTTAACAGTATGCCTCTGCACCGGATTCAGCACAGACATTCGTTCTTCCACTGTCATCGCTATCAAATACAAGGAAACGGCAATAAATCTGGAGGGATCTAAAGGAATTACGAATGGACTCCCCCAATCACCTCATAAATCTAGGGTGAAACATTCCTGATGAGCTAGTCCATATGACTCATGGGCAAACGAACTATTTCTACAGCCGATAACCCACACAAAATTTATTATAACATTACCACAATGAAATTTACCACAAAACTTATATTAATTACATTATAAATATCATTAAATCACTCCCATTCGAATCTAGTCACTTTTATACTCGTTTAAGCCGGTTAACAGAGAAGTCTATAACCAGGAAACAAAATTTTCAATAGAAGGTATATTTGAAGGGCAGAAAGACCTCGGTCTTTAGCCCTTTGGACCAATCAAGATGTTGAAATTAAGGAATTAATATATTTTATATTTACTTTTTTCTTTACAATCTGCAACCAATTAGTAATTAGAAAATAGACTAACATAATTAATTAATACGAAGAGAAAATAAAGAGGAATAGTTTCCTACAAAATTATAATACAAACTAATATCAATATATAGGTCAAGAGTATTACGTATTTTTAGTCTTAGACTTAATATAACAAATGCAAAACTTTGGTACAAAGAAACAAATAGAATTTAGTAAATGTATAACTATATAATTATGTATAATTAGAATATGAAATTGAAACTGAATTCCTGAGAAACAAAGTATTAAAGATTATAACTTTCGTTTTTTTATATTGCTATTTACGTACTACATTTACAATATTATTTAAACGTATTCATTTTCTTGGTTACGATTACCAATCACAAGTAAACATGTACATCCAATAACATATAAGTCATCAATAAATATAAACAGTTATTTTAATCTGTTTATGAATAATTCTCGAATAATATACAAATCTATAAATAATTATCGGAGATGAATGAGGTTAAATTGAAAATAAGTTAAATACTCTTAATTATGGATGCAATAAGTGCTTTGGTTATTGTTGATTATTAGTTGATTTTTTTGATGTAACACAGCCAAGAACTGTGATGCAAGCAGTCCAGACTTTTTGCTCATCTCATCTACCCTGTATACCCAAATTTTTAGATTTTTTCGAAAATATATCATTGGCATGTGTTAAGAACTCAAAGATGTATATGCTCATTTTCATATTTGCACTAAGCTCCGACATATTTGTTAGATTGCATGAATTGGATTTATATCAATAACGACTATTATTTCCTTCAATAAAGTGTTTTTTGTGACAACACTTTGCAGTAATGCAACATTACGAAAATTTCATATATTACATACAAATATGTATTATACAACTAATAAATATCTATTCAATTAATTTTTATATAATTTATATGAACTAAATATTTCATATTTACAAATATTAGGACTTAAACGTAAACGTAAACAGTTTAAATTTATTGTACAAATTAACTAGTAATATACATAATATTATTGAATTATTATAGTTTTTACTTGAAAGTTTATAATTAATATTATTGTAAATGATGCAAATCAATCAATAAGATATAGCCGGAAAGAAAAGACCGTTGTAACAGATTTTTTTCATTTGTTAAATTACTTATTAATGTACTAATATATTTTGTTTTCTTTCATTCATTTCTTTTGTACGACTGTTACAACAAATATTATTATTAATTCAATAAGTATAAAATAAATTGATAAAATTGTATGTCAATACGATCTCAAGTTATTAGATCAATTGATGATAAGTGCAAAGTACATAAACAGCAGTATATGATTTGAACTTGGATATTAAACTGCTTCAGTAACAAATTTAATTTCTTGAACCACGAAACGTTATATAAGTTGAATACTTAATACAAAAGATTTTATAGTGATATATGAATTGTCAGAAAGATCTATGCATTGTATTTTGCTATTTAGATACTGTTACATTAAAATTAAGGCTACTGGTAAATCAGTATACCATGAAAAGACATACAATCTTACAATAGTAAGAGTTGTACAAACTGTGCTTGTTTGGCTTCAAAGCATGGCTTCGCCCTCTTATTTTAATATTATTATACATTTCCTTTACACCCACATATACTTGTTGATATCTATTAAAAATCGATAAATAAGTACATTAATAAATAACTCATTACTCAAACATGGCAGCTATTCTATAGTTAGGTCAAGTGTATTTGTCGTAACTGAATTATTATTGAACACCTACGTAATAACATACTTGATGTGATAAATATTGTTATGTACGATATTTGGTTGTTATGGGGAAATAAGCCTGGAAATCGGTTTACCAAAGCACTCCAGAGGAAACGTACCTGCATTTGTTATGCAAACTACAGCGGATCACTTCACAATTTAGATCAAAATGCGTATTCAGCAGAACAAAAGAGATTACTTGACCAAACCGTTCAGATGATGCGTACCAATAGTCAAACTTTCGTAACGACAAGCTCAAGCCAACTACCAGATTCAACGTCCGAAATTCGAAGTGCTATCAAAAAAGTAGAGTGATGATGAGAAAATCAAGTATAAGACAATATATGCTATATTAGAACTACAATACTTTGCGAAAGAATAGAACTCACAGTATTTATACTAATTTGTAAAGCAGGAAAGTCGGTAAATCAAACAACTTTGTACCGATCCACGACATTGCTTAGTTGTGTTGTCAAGGTGGTTGAAGGCTTCATTATCAAAGGCATCGATAACAGCCTGGATGCGTTTAATGATGAGCAACACACATTCCGCACATTCAACAAATTTCATGAATTGTGAACAATAATTACAATTTCATTGTTAGACTGAAAACAGTAGTAAGTTTAAAATATGTAAAATTAATTATGATTTTAATGGCGAAGGTTCCTCAAGTGGTGGATTAGCAACACTATATATAGTGTTTTGACTGATTGGGTTTTAACAAACTTATCTAAAGAAGTAATAAATATCATATATTCCAATATAATACATTCTATTTTGTAATTAATGAGTGAAGAAATACATGACATGAAAAAAAATAATACTTTAAGTAGTGTACTCATGGTACTCAGTTAAACAAAAATAGTAATCAGTATAAACGTAAATTCTTATAATCAATGTTAAATTTAGAATAATCAGTTACATGTAGATAAAAATTGTAATCGAAATGATAGTTAATAGGAAAAATACTTATTATTTCAGTTAATAGTAACATTTATTGCTACAACTACTGTATACTATAAAGTATATAATCATATATTAGATTCTTGTAGAAAGGCCCTTAACTTACTTCCTTATTTCTCATGTCTTAACTCAAACTAATCTTTCAAGTGATTCATAAACGTCAATAAAAAATGAGTAACATATACTGAAATACGTTGTGCAATCAATTTATATACAAATATGAAATAGGAAATAATGTGTATATGATTTCACAATAACTTACATAATTGAAATGTAGCCAATCACTTTAATACTTCTTATATTTATTTATTTTTTTCATGATTTTTTTAAAAGTTGGATAGGTCTTTTTCTATGATGTATAATTCTTTCCAGCAATAGCATTATATTTTCTTTGTTTTTCTTTATTACTTTTATATTTAGTTTTCATTTTGTAGTTTGCAATAACAAATAGATATTTATTTGTTATTGCAAAAGTTGTAAAAGTTGTAAATTGTGCTAAAACAGATAAATTAGAGGAAAACTATGTATTTCATTAATATGTTTAAATAAGTGACGTATAAACATACAAAAAAAAATATGTGTTGAAATTTATCAAATAGTTATAAATAATGAATAAAACAGTATACCACAGTCATATTGTTATGTAAACAGTAAATATTGCTAATCACATATTCGTCACGAAATATTTGTTTCTTCAATGATTAAAAAGTGTTAAAGAAGTGGTTTTTTATCAAATAAACATGTTTTTGTTTTAAAAATCATTAAAAAATAGCAAATTTTGCACAAATATTAATAAAAAATAAATATATATTTCCTTTTTAATTATTTATTTACACTTTTTACTAACTAAACAAGTGGGTTTATAGTTAAGAAAATGAAAATGTAAAATATTTTTTAATAATTATTGAAATGAAACCATCTAAATTGATTAAATATAATGTATTAAATCTTTTACCTATTATGTAGTTTATATAGTTGATAGCACATACAAATGAATCAGGAAATAAGGTTAAATTAGTGAAACTCGATATTGCAAGTTAACGGTAAAATCGCTGATATAACTCTCCCTTCATGAAAATTGATGCAGTAGTTGGCTATCACAAATTATTTATTTATACGACTGCTGTATTAAATATCGCATGCGCGATTTATTTTATCAATTACCAGTTTGTTTGTGGGGAATTCAAAATCGTTTCGAAAGAGTTAATCAACGTAAAACTTTCCGTAGGTCATTGATAGTATGTCAGTTGAACACATGAATAAGAATACACGAAAACATCCAGCAGCCTGATGACTTCCTTTACTTAAGACGCGTTGTTACTTAAGACCGAACTAACATCGTTGATGCAAACCAGAGAACTAAACGCATCCAGAAAATATAAGTGCTTACATATTTTGTAAATTATAACAACGCATGACTAACAAACGCCTACCGATATTGTATTTCAACTGTGCAGATTAAAAAAAAACTCACGTTTAAAACATTTCAATTCCGCGACTTCTTAATTTCCCTTATCACAGTGTGCGCAGATAACTTTTAAGAACAAAGTCGAAAGCTGATAGGAAATTGCATTGATATTAAGTTGAATATATTTGCGCGAAAACAACAATGCGAACTTCGACAAAAATTGGTTTTGAACTTACTGCGTGCGTCGAAGAGGAATCACTGTTGACAACAATTGTTTTAAGGATGTAAACACGTCCAAACGGTTCGAGGTACAAATATGCTTTGCTCAAAATCAACTTTATGAAATACGTTGTCTACAACGAACAAAAATCGACATATACCTATTATCGAGAGGATAAAAAACTTGATAAGGAATTATTCCACTGCATCATCCACTTCAAACTATTGTCGAATTTATTTCCAGCATAGTCCCATTGACAAATTATGTAATATTAAAGATATATATAAATAAGGTACTTGCATTCACGATTATAGTTAATAATAAAATATAATAAAATTATTTGTTTGCTGAATACTGAAAGCATATTACAATTATTTTATTCGAAATATTTTAATAAAAAAATTAAAAGTGCAAAACATTCTTCCAATAAAAAGGAAACAAATATTATTATGATTTTTTTGACTATGTATGATTTTCAAGTTTCTTGTTATGTATATTACATTCTGGACACTAACAACGTCATTTGGAATCTTCAAATTAAAAAATATTGCCTTGAAAGATACTGAAACAAATAATGTTATTAATTTCCTTGAACTGCTTACGGATTTTTGTCTAATTTATTTCAATATTCAATAATTATGATAAATAATAGTTTTTAAACGGGCAAATAAATAATTATTTGTTTAAAAGTTTAAATATCTAAATAATTACATACCAATGAATACGAATGAAATTATTGTTTAGGTGAAAATATTGAAATAATATATAGGAATTTGAGAAGGTGTAAAAAAATAATCTAAACATATAACAATAAAATAATGAAAGACGTATAAATACTGTGCTTGGAATTAAATAAATGGGGAGGGGGTGAGTATAGTGGTAATATATGTAACATTTATATGAATATCATCGAAAAAAACGAAGGATATTGAGAATTTCAGTAACCATTTAATAAGCACATTTATTATTTTCGTTTCGTTTATATTCAACATGATATAATCTGTTTATATTTAGAAAATATAATAAAAAGGCGATAAATATGACAATAAAAAATAAGAATGAAAATAATAACAATGACAATATAAAATTTCTTATTATAACAATTCTGAGTATTTCCCCGTTAGAGTTAGGGGAATATAAACATTTATATATTCATTTGTATTTAATTTATAGTAATAATTTTAATTATGTGTATCAATATATCAATTTTCATGTTTTACCATTCTCCTCCTTCAAAATCGATCAGTAGAAGTAAATAAATTGTTTTCTTTTATTTAAAAACTTCAATATATTAACAAAAATAAAACACACAATAATTTGATCTTAAAATTTATAGGACATCGCTTTGAGCAAATGTCGGAATGTACAATTTAGCCAGTGAGAATATGAGAAGAGAGATGTTTATTAGCTCGGTCTTACAGCGTCCGGACTTGGATACCCAAGCGGCTGCTGCATGGACAACGAGGCCATCGCCGAAACAGTGTCTTTATCATCCTTCTCATTTCTAACTACATCGTTGTGGGAGCACGTCACTCCCTTAGCCACTTCGTGAAGGCAAGGCCAGTGCCTAGATTGGATGGCTATAACGTTCTGTAGGGCAATAGCAGCGTTCTGGCAGGGCACACGAGCAAGTTCGGCGGGCTGCATAGCAGACGGAGGATCGCCCAACAACACTCTAACACATTCCTCCGCCGAATCACATATTGAAGGCAAGTCGTAGCCACCCTCCAAGGCGAGCACCACTCGACCACGTGCTAACTGCATCAGCTGACGTGTCATATATCCGAAACAAGCAGGTGAAACTCGATAACCACCTAGCGGGGGTGCATGTCCATCGGCAGCATCGAATCCAGCAGAAACAAGTACAATGTCCGGAGAGAATTCCATTGCAATAGGCATCACGACACTCCGGAAAGCAGCCAAATACTCGGAGTCCCCTAACGGAGGATTCAAACCGCCCGACCACGCCACATTCACATTAAAACCGATACCGGCCCCCGATCCGCATTCAACAGGATTACCCGTTCCTGGAAAGAAATTGCCATCATCGTGCCTGTGCATTGAAATTACCAATACTCTCGGGTCATCGTAAAATATATCCTGAGTACCATTTCCATGGTGCACATCCCAATCGAAAATGAGTATTTTATGAACGCGATGTTCTTTCTGCAACAGTCTCGCAGCAATAGCGACAGAATTGAAGAAGCAGAAACCCATTGCCTGTTGAGGTTCAGCGTGATGACCCGGCGGCCTTACAATTGCAAATCCATTGCGTATATCGCCGGTCCAAGTCCTGAAAGCCAAATCGACGGTGCATCCAACGGCCATGCGAGCTGCTGGTGCCGTGTACAGCTCGTTCCATGTCGTATCAGAGTCCACTCCAATACCACCACACGTTAACCGCACGAAAGCTGGCACAGGAAGTGCACTCATTTTGGTCATGTCTATTTTGTGCCTATTCATCGAACTTGTACCATACAGCAGGGCATGTCCTTCCGAATGACACGTCTGGAGTTCTTGCATCGACGCCTTCCTAGGCCGAATCTTGTCGCATCGGTGTATCAATCCTGTTTCCAATAACCTCGCCCATATGCTCTGGAGTCGACCGGCGTGTTCTGGATGCTGAGAATTATTACCACAAACGCAAGTGTGTTTGAGCATTTGGTTATCAAATGCCAAGCCCGTTGTTGGCGTCGAAGAAATTCGTCGAGGTGGAGCTCCTCCCGCATGTACCACCGGACTACTAGAAGCCCTCGATAAAGGACGAATACTACAATAATGAAATTGTATTTAGTAACATTTCTTGCTAACTACTGAATATGTGCTATCAATACATCTTATGATTTGAATGTATCATAGATAAATATTCTCGAAAATAATAATACCTTCTAGATTCGTTGGTTCTAAGTTCCATATCACGTTGTTCCTGTTCCTCGGGCAGAGGTGGCGGAGGTTGTTGGGCGGGTTTATGATTTCCATCGAGCAGCGGATGCCTCAATGGCAATGGACTAGATTGCGTCCTACCCAAAGGCCTAATAACACCGCGGGGTGTTGGTTCTTGTAGTTCGCTGATAGTATCCAAGGTCGATGCTTCTTCATGTTCACTATCGATGGCCGGCAACGATGGGTAGAATGGCAATGTGCCCGGCAGCATCTGCCCTGTTAATGACATTCCTAACCGGGCCGTGCATGCAGCCCTCATGGCCGCTTCAGATACTTCGGTAGAGGAAAGGTGGTGAGCAGCCAACGAAATGTTGGGCATCGAAGGACTACTGAACAAAGCGTGTCTCTGATATTCATCAGATTCACAGGGAGGACTCAACTCTTTAGGAGGTTCTTGTGGGGGTGATTCGCTCGGCGGCTGACATGAATTAATAATTTTCTTCTTCAATCTGGGAGGCAGGTGATGTTTAGTCAATGGACTAGAGCGACGCTCCATTACTCGCTGTTTCAAACGTACTTTTAAGAGATTTGGCTCGGACGCTACAAGTATATTCACATTAATATATTTGAAGAAAAAAAATGCAGCTATTAAACTCGATTACCTGTTTTCCTCAATGGAAAGTCGTTGGTGTGAGATTGATCTGAACTTGTGTCCATACCTTCAGACCTGCAAATTAAAAAATAAACAACATAAGAAACAAGAATAAAATCACAACATACTTATTCGCATATGTAAGCAAAATATAACGTAAAGTACAAAAAAAATCAATGCTGCCTAAGCTATAGGCTAAAATTAAACCTTCCCCAAATTCCCGGGTTACAGGTATTTTCCGTACAGCTCGATTTTATATATAGAAATGGTTAGGGGTTGTTGAAAGAAATCTGGGGAAGACCTTGAGCACATAGGGACGGTCTCAATGTTCTTAACGCCAAGTGGTGGC
>JAFMTC010000247.1:107698-122265 GCA_018845635.1 Nicrophorus orbicollis
CAAACTTCTATAAATATTGTTCATACTTTGATACTGGCGGTCTATAGTCCATTTAACATGTGTTTTTGTATGTTTACAACTACTTTTACGTTGGACTAACATTTTTTTTCTTATAATTATATATGAATGTTGTCTATTTTCTTCACTGTTGTAATATAAATAATTAATAATAATAAAATAAAAAATATTAAACTGCTTTTTCGACAACAAATTAATATTAAATATAAATCTACTTATTTACTTTATTATGCTATTTCCTTTAAATTTTGTTATTATAAGATTTGTGACACTTGTAGTTATATTTACAGTATTATTTACTAGTTGATCATATGAGTTTTCAAAATAGTAGATAGATAATATTAAAAACTAAGTGTGTGATGTGAGGTGAATAATGATAATAACTCACCCCTGGGTCATCTTCAGAATTCAAATTGTCGACGTATTTCTGGATCCTAGCAATCTGCACAGGATAATACTTAGTGTCTTTCACTAATTTTAGAAAACGTCTAAGGAAGTCGATAAACTCGGGTTGCTTGCAGCACAGTTTACACTCAAAATTGATCATATATATGTTGTGAATGCTCGTAGCTAAAGTCGATTGTTCCCTCAGTAGATATATCAATAATTTGTAAACAATGCCACTGAATTTTCCATTTCTCAGCAAAATCAGTTTCTGGTGAAGATCAATCGAAGGATATTTCAAATACAGCAAAGGCATGTCTGGTATATTCTTCAGAATAGTTTGCAGCAAATTCAGAGCATACTCCAGGTGCATATCTGAACCAGTTATGCAAGGTGAGAAATCGATTTCTATCGAATCCCCAGTCATATTCAATTTGTGCATACTCTATGAAAGTAATATAAAAATGATAAACATTCCTAGGTAAACATTGAATACTTACTGATATTTTTATAACATTTCTTAGTAACTTCATTCCAACTAAGCTAATTTCTTCATTTGGTCTTTGTGATAAATTCAATAGAAATTTGAAACATTTATCGGACATAAAATGTTTTAAAATCATTGGATTCATCTTATTGTACATTAACATCTTCAAACAGTAACTGCATATCTCCTGAAGTAGATTTTCGTTTATGTCAGATTCGCTGATTTGCATTAATCTTTCAATGACGAAGCAGGAATAATCAATATCGTTTGGAACTAATGGTTTCAATAGCAAAATCGAATACAGGAGATTGTGATCCCCAAATACTTTCGGTATATATTCCAGTATATCAGTATGTATCGAGTGATGATTCGATTGCATTAATAACTTGATAACTCTTAAATGGAACTTTAATAAAGATACTACTTTAAAATACATGTGCTTACTTACCTTGCCTGTACTTCATTTTCTGTAGTGAGAATGTATTTGGTTAATAAGTATTCGGATCTCGAGCTTTGCATACACTTCAGCAATACCGAATCGTCTTCAGAATTGTGCAGCCATAGCGATATTAGTCTTTGTTTAAAGAATACACTTCCTCTACTCAATAACCATAACAATTGTGATTTGTGATAAGTGAACATTTTACAAATATTTGATTTTTGAAATAAATGAAACAGATGTTTATCCAAACTGCTGTCCTCCACTTCATTCTTCTCCGCAACATGTACAGAATATAACAAGTATATGGATTTCTGCACAGCTGGATTTGTGGGAAAGCCTTTTTTTAATCTACTTATCAATGCGGCTTGGATATGTTTTGATTCATGTTTATAGCTAAAACTTTATAAGTTAAATAAAGTAAGTAAAAGAGAAAAAACAAACTTACTCTAGGAACATCAATTCAATATAATAGACTATAAAAGAAAAGTGGTTATCGACTGTAGAATATTCCATGAAAGTCTTTATTAAAGAAAAAAGATCGGCGTTATTTAAATGTAAATTCGGAAAAATATAATTAATCATTTTTAGAAGAATATCCATAACCAAGTGGTTGTATTCCTCGAAATTTAGATTATATAAAAGAAAATGAATTTTCTTTATTAATATATTCATAATGGATTCCGTGTTTTTGTAGAACGTTAATATTTTAGATATGGTTTCAAAATACATCGAAAGACTCAATTCACTGTTTTCCTAAAACATAATCATTGTATTTACGTAATGCAGCTATTAACTTTGATATTTACCTCGCTCACATGTTTCGTTCCTAAGATTATGAAATCATTGAACGTTTCAATTTCTGGTAAAACCGACTGCTTCCTGGAAAAAGCATTACATTACTTTGATTCAATTACCAAGTTAATCAATCGCACCGCAACATTGCATCAACTATTTGGAATCCATTGAAGTAATCTTTCTCCAGACGAGCAAAAAGTTCAGCCAAGCAATTGTTGTAGTTATTCTTGTTTATTAAATTCAAATTTTCCATGTTAACCATCTCCAAGAATATCTCACAGCATATTTTGTTTGTCGATACACGATCATGTGAACTCTTCAATACAGTACTTATAATTTCGCATATTATGTCTATATTCACGACAGACATATAGGATTTCAATCTAAAATATAGTGTTTTTTTTTTCATAATAATATTACACTCTCATAATATGTTGCATAATACTTCGATAATATTTTTTTAAACGTTTTTAGGAGCATCAACAAAGTCTCCGTGTGATCCTCTTGTCTCACAAAAAAGTTTAAATTTCTCATAATAAAGTTTACTGAGTTTGACATATTGCAAGGCTCCATCTGGTCTCTTTCCCAGAAGTGTTCCAAGATTTTTGAATTTAATCTGAAATTTAAATATCTTCTTACAGATCACCGTTATGTGATGTTTTGTTGTGGTTACTCAATGATTTGATGGTTCATTCCATCCAATTCGGACAGCTCGTGGAAAGGATAACATTTCCTTATTTTGTCGACTCGTCTGAATTCATCATTGTCGTTTTCCAGTAAATCGACAACTTTTTCCAGTATGGTTGTATCCAATATACTGAATTTTGCCATTCTATTTATTTAAGTATGGCAATATTACGTACACTTATCTAAAAACTTAATTTCGATGTAATAATCCGTAATGTTCGATCAGCCATAGCTTTTAAATGTAATTTATACTGTAAAAGTATGTATTTGATTTCATATTATCAACAATACTTATAATATAAATAAAACGAGTATCTGTTTCAAATAAATATAACTAGAGAGAAATATATTACTTACATGACCATATAACCCAGAACATGTCAGGTCAGAACAGCCAAAAACAGAACAGAATAGTAACAAAATAAATCATGTGTTGTACAGCCATTTATAAACAGTTGTTGCATAGACCATAAGTGTTGTCGTAAAACAAGTTTTTCCGTATTAAGTTTTTTTCTGTACTGAGTTTCATCCCTATTCTGTGTATTTGCTAATTGTTACACCAGGCAACCCAATTATATAGATATCATTTCAATTTCGAATCGCATTATATGGAAACCGTATAATAAGAAACTCACAATTAGTAGAAATCATGCTGCGTTCTGTAGAACCTAATTGTTTTCCCAAAGCAAGTCCCGTTTATGAAATCATATTGCAATTGTTAATCTACGCATTTTATTTAGAAGTTAATGAAGTCAATTTATCTACATGTAATAATTAAATTCTAAAATTTAATTCAAACAGCGTTATTGTAATTCTTGTTTCGTGTTATTTGAAACCGTATTATGTGAGTATTTACTGTACAATAACTGAATCTCAAAACATTGTATAGAATAAATAATGTCTACAATAAAACTTATAATGTTTCACTTTTTGGTAGATACATCAACACTTAGATGTGGACCTATCTTTAAGAAACTTATATACATTGGGTAAATAATATAAATATATATGTAATTAAGTTCTATAATATATCTATTTTTTGTATTGAAGATATTGTTAATAATATACATTATAATATACAATACATATTATATTTTAATGGTTTTTAAATATATATTAGACTGATTTAAGGTATTTTTCTATATGCAACCAAATGTACACCAAGGTTTAAATTTAAATCGTTACAACAAAATTACATTTTTAATTAAATTATTGTTTACAGAAAATGCAATTTGAGCAGGAAGACTGATTAAAACTTTGTTTTTTAGTATTTCAAATGAATTGCAAATGAACTGCTTATATATTAAGTTAAATGATTTACATACAATTGCTATTGTTGCAAAAAAAGTAATACATATTGTGATAACAAATAGACAATTTATTTCAACTACCGTTCTTATTCTAGTAAAGCAAAATTACTTACTTTTATAAATATTTAGCACAAAACTGTTGATTTAATTGTATTTCACGAGTAATTCACGGGTCATCAACTCAACAATCAACTTAAAACAAATGTTATTTTGCAGCAATAATTTCGCAATCTTTGATCTTAATAATGAAAAAAAAAATAATAGAATAGCTTTGTTGCAATAACTATTTACCACGTTAACAAAACAAAAGAACACTAACGTATTTATTTTAAGTTTATGTATAAAATATTTAGTAAAAATATTGAGAAACACCAGATGTCGATGTTCTTAATATTTACTAGTCTTTTAGCAAAAATTTACGCAATTTTCTTCATTACATTTTACATTACAATTACACTACTACTATCAATATTGATTATTATGAAATATATATAGAACGTAAGGGTTAATAAGAAGATCGTCCATAATACTGTATTACTTTTATTTATTATCATATTCCAAAAAATATATATAAAATAATTGAAAAATTATAACCAAAAATAGTATTAAAAAAATGTACAGTATGTATTTTGTGCTTGTTACTTTTTTTTACACATTATTTCTCACCTTAAAGGGGACACTGAGGAGGGTTGGTACTATGAATTCACTTGAAAGATCAATTCAAAGGATTTGTACATACAATTATTTTTTTAAAAAATATTAGACTAGAGCAGAGTCTGAAGGAGTATTCTTCCATTATCAAAGAAACAATAATAAATAAAAAGAACACTTCATGATTAAACACACCTAAGAAAGAGCGCTGTGTTTGTTTTGATTCATGTGAAATAACGGTGTAAAAAAAATGCTTAAAAATTAAAAAGAAGGACACGTTAAATTATAGAGAGCGTGATAATTGGATATGTCGTTGGTATCAAAATTACCATAAATATCTACTTTAAGAATGTGTCGTTTGAGAGGGAGAGGGTGTAGGTTTTCACTTTACAATCTGTTTTCTTGAATATGAAGACATTCTTCTGCTTTTGTTCTTGTTTTCAATCATTGCACATACGTAGATAAACAATGTCGGTTTTAGTAATACCATTTTGGGGATGATCATGGGAGTTGGGGAAAACTGAGCAAATTATCAACGGATTCTTATCGCCTGAAATCACCATTATTATATATCTACTTGTGCCACTTGAAATACCGTCCCTTATAAATTCTTGACCAGCATGAGAATCCGTCTAATTTGCTTGTAATGTTTACATATATATTTATATTTGTTTCTTTACTTTAAATATATATATATATAGTTCTCTTATAGATATATAAAATATCTAAGAATATATCTTATAAAACTAAGAGAGCGGGAAGAATCGTTATTAAAATATTGTTAAACGCTATATACTTAATACATACAATTTAAAACACTAACTTGTAAACAGTGGGGGAGTGAGGCGAGTTTGTTGAGCAGGTTTTCCCATTTACATCCGTATATAGATTTAACAGCATTTCTTCAAGCAAACCGTCACTCCATCACAATTTTATGCGTAGTGTCCGTATATGTGTTTGTGACCTCTCAACATAATATATATTTACTTATTTTACCGATAAAAACACAAATAAAAGTATTAAATAAATATATGTATATGGCACTATTCATTTCTTTTCTTTTTCAAAAAACGTTTATTATACTCTTCAGATACGAAGAATCCAACGAATTTAACAACTAATTACTTGATTTATGTACACCTTCGTTCACACGTAGCTTGCGTTCCAGTTACGTACAAAGAAATTTAATGAAAATCATACTTTTGTTGTTGTTGTGGTTGTTGTGAAGGTCATTCTATATCATATTTTTAATTTGATCCGAAAATTGTTATTTCACCTACAATGATGATAATCAGTGCGCAAACATTAACTATATATACACAAAAAAAGAAGATATATATATAAGTAAAAAAAGTTGATTAATAAGATATATATATATATATAAAAAAAAGAGAAAATTATATAAGGATAAAAGAAGAAGATAAAAGTAAAAAGATTACTTTTAATTGTTTGTGCTGTATACTGCTCTAATATGAATAATTTACAGGGGATGTTTGTTTTAGTAATCGGTTTTTGGTTGAGGAGATTCATTTTTTGTTTGTTTGTTTGTTCTTTGCTGTCGTCAAACTACTCGAGTCATGGGGATGTAGAGATTCGGGATTGAGGCGGAGTTTGAATTCTCTTTTTGTTCCTTAATTAACTCCTAAATGTTAAGACGTAATATTAGAGAGAAAGAGAGAGAGAGAGAGCTGGAGGAATATCACAAGGGTACGTTAGTGAGTTACAGCTCTTTGGCTACGTACATGTACAAGTGAGTATTATAGGCCGTTTCGAGCTGCCGATATGTGTTCAATAAGGAGCGAACCTGTTGAACCCACTCCTATACACCGTGGCCTAAAACAAAGGAAAGAATGATCATTAGTACTAGTTATGTATGGGTAATGGTGAGTTGCTACCCCATAGCCTGCCATTGGTCCAATTCCATGTCCCAGATAAGGTTCGTAGTCGCGGCCGTAACCGGCGACTGTAGCGTATCCTGCGACTGGTTGGGCTGCTGCTGCAGCTCCGTACCGCGCCGCAACTGCTGTGTAAGTAGCAGCTGCGGCGTAGCTGGCCTGCTGGGCTGACGAAAGAGGAGTCTTGAGGAGAGGAGCTGCTGCTGCGGCCTAGAACACAAAATATACACTCATTGTAAATCAACATTCCGAACATACTCAATCCTTGATCGTGTATATCCATACGCGATTCGCAGAATCGCATTCCTTAAATGATTAATAAACAACATCGAAGTTTCATTAAAACAAACAATTGAAATATAAATTAATTAAAAGCATTGAACGTGAAAAATCGTGAAACAGAAAGACTTCCATCAATAGCCCTTTGTCCCCCAACAAAGATGTTTAAATAAATAAAATATATTAAATTTCTTCATAATACAAATATAGCTTTTAATACATTGGCTGATGCACAATCCGGCGTATATTAATAAAGGAAAATCAAAACACATATCATTTTATTAATTAATTAATAATAAACTTCAATTTTCATTTTATTTAATAATTTGTATTTACATAATTGAAGTGCGGATATAAATAATCAATAGCCCTTTATAACGGTTCATTATTTAGTTTTCATATGATTTGATTTATTTGCATACAACAACGGTAGTTATTAAGTAATTGAAAATTGGATATATTAAATAAATTTTGTCAAGCATTACACAATTATGGAATCCGTGTTTTTATATTACACCCATACCTCGCTATATGGCCGCTCTTTATACGGCATTTCGCTATAACGGGCCTCTTCAATTAAGACAAGTTTTCAATTTACGGCCTAAAATATTTCGCTATAACGGCAATTTCCATGTCGATATATCTGCATATTGCCAATATTGCGCAATAATTAATTCGATATACGGCTTTTCGCTTTGCGGCCAAGTTTTGTAGAACGTATCTAGGCCGTAAAGCGAGGTATGGGTGTATTAAAGTTCATAATTCACCATAACTCACCAAAGCCAATGACCGAAGGCTTTCAGACTGGCCCATGCATATTTTAGTATATTAATATAAAAATCAATCTTTTCATAGACAATACTAGATTAAAACAGCCAAATTCAGTACTTAAAATAACAGTAATCATGTATAATTTTATCGTCTTCAGTTATTGCAATCAGTAATTGCATTTTATGTTATAAATAAGTATCATCAAGAAAGAAAACTTATGGAATTAACAAGATTTAACGAATTTCGTTCACATTGAATTAACTACCTATGCGCTTTTTTCTTTCGGTATTTGTTATTGAGCATATGTAAAAATAACACCAAAGAAATAATCTCACGGTCTCTTAACCACTTATCAAGAAAAGAAACACGCAAGTATTAACGATTATACCTACTACCTAGTATTTAAATATGGGGGAAAACGAGAAAAAACCCAAAGCGTCATATGGAACAAAACCATTAATTGAAAGAAATATAATTTACTGTTGTTACAGTTTAAGTACGAGAATAGCTACTCAAGAGGTCAACTTGTAAATTGGCGAGTTGAAAAATATTGTACAGGAATATTCGACGCATACCTTGCATCATTCTAACTTCAAAATAAACTAAGTTTTAATTTAGCAAAATAAGAATAGTTTCATAATAATTAAAATAAATTCCATTTACGATCTAATACCATAATTATTATCAATTACTAAAGCAAAATACGAGAAAAAATGACTAAAAGCTTCTTATTTACTGGATTAATAGTAATTAAATAAAATAATTTGGTAATGTTATACTTGACAAGAATTATTGTAATATATAATCATTCCATTTTATATGAAATAGTGTTATTTTACAACGAAAATTGTTTACTTTACAATGGTTATTCAATTACATGGATCGAGTATATGCATTAAACGTAAAAAATCCATTAAACAAATGTACGTTTAAATTCAGAAAATGAAAACAATCCATTATATGAAATATAGTGTTACAATCTATTATTGTATCAAAACAACTGTACTTTGGAATAATCCAAACATATACTAGAAATAGAAAAGCAGCTCTTCTGTTCATAAATTATTGAATTTAAAAATGAAAAAATAATTAATTTCAAACATAATTTGTATGTTTGAAACATTTTAAACTATTCATTCGCAACTAAAATTATATACTGTTCAATTATAATTAACATTACTGTAAATAATTAAAGGTCAATGGCTTTCCTCATAATAAATATAATGAGCAATTATAATATTTTTTTTATAATTTTATGTAAAAACGTGTATGATTATACTTATTTTGTAATGATTATAAACTGTTACTGATGGAGTATATTAATTATTCGTATTGTGTTTAAATATATTGAGTTTCGTGAATTCAATTTCACGATAATCTGCAATTTATGAAAAATAGATTCCCATTAGTTAATTACTTTTTGAATAGTAAAAATACATAGAAAATTACTTACTTTTTAGGTTTTCCTCACTAAATATGCAAAACGTTCTTACATAATTCTGTTTTATTCTTATTACTGTACGTATTATTTTAATTGTTTTTGTAACAGTTCCAATAAATATAGTGCATATTTTTTAATTTTTGTCGAAACTTCCTTTAGAATCTAATATAAAGAATGTAATTAGCACATTAGTTTGTAAAAGTTTATACTAATCTTTAAAATAATTGCATATCGAAAAAAAAGAGGAAATAACAATTAAATTTATCTTACCTTATTATTAAAAGTTTCTTAATAAAATATCTTTAATTAGAATGATTAAAGAATTTTAAGAAAACAGAATTTATGCAGATTCCAGGTTTTTATAAAAAACAAGGTAATATATAACACGTGTAATGCCGTGCAATTATATACGTCAAAAATATATAATCGAATTTCTGATGTAATTCTCTGATTTAGATGCTTATTGCTCAATTTCAGTAGATGAAATTAATGTTAAAGTAGAATTACTTCTCATCAGGCAAATAAATATTTGCACTTTGACGTTGTTTTGTATTGTTTTATATAAATATCAAGTTTTACTAAAACTGTTCTTAATTTAATAGAAATAGTTTATAAAAATGCTAAAAATAGCATAGTGAAATTGCGTTTTGGGTAATAAATACAATGATTTCCTCATAATAATCTTCAAAATAAACCTTAACGTTAAAAAATATTAATTTTTGTAGACGTTTTCTTGTATCTGCTTTTGAGGATCTTTAACAATATTTTGCAACTACTTGATTAGTTGCAAGTATATTATATTGAATAAAAGTCGAACCATGTAAAGTAATAACATATTTGATAATATTAGTTTTATATGAAAATCATTACTTTCGTTGTTCCTTTGAAAAAATAATAGGAGTAAATGCTGTTTCTTCCAAAATTAGTGAAATACGTAATAGTTGCTGATATCCGTATTAGTGAAAGAGAATAAATTATAAAATGTATTTAATATTTGAAAACATATAAATAATAAAATTGTATAGAACAAATAAACATCGTTTCTTAAAAAAACAATAAGCGTATTCCTGTTACATAATAAATAAACAACAATTCCGAAAGTTGTAACAAAAGTTGTATGCCTCACAAGAGTGAGGGAGATCTACTTGTTCTTTTCTACATTTCTTACCTGTAACCTGTAATTAGGATCGACTGCGTGGGCGGCAAGCAGAGGATCGTAATAAACATTGCCATCTACCGGCAAGGTGTTGAGTACCGGGGTGTAACCAAGGGCTGTCCCCAGGGGTGCAGGATGCCTGGCAAAAGCTGCGGCTGCTGCTGCTGCCGCCGCCGTCGGGTACGCAGCCCTGGTTCGTCCCCTCTGGATAGCTGCCACACCCCTCAGGGCTGCCTCGGGCCACGGGACGCACATAGGAACTAAACAAACATGAATTAAAATCGGCAAATTCAATCACCCGAAATCGCAATTAGTAGCAAAATCGTCGTTCGTCCGGTCAAATATTTTATACCGAGCTCTGATTAATACTCGGATAATCAGGGTGTCTGTTTCATCGAGCACAAAACGAAATTGCTTATCGCGTCTGCATGTATTATTATATACGCGTTCGATGAATCAAGTAAATATACAAAATTTTCAACGAGTAATCTACAAACATTCGCCTTTGCGCTCTCTGCCCTTTCTGATGCATCGTGAACCAACGAAAAGTACATTAAGCTCAACCATCCATCCATAGCGGAATCTGTGATCTAGTGAGATTCGTGACAAAAGCGGATATAAAAATATTACGACAGTCCCTTCATTCCCAACTTTAAATCCAATCGCAGTAATAATAGTATATAGTAATCCCTAAGTCAAAAAATAATAACAAAACATTATCTACATAAGCTAGGTACGGACGGAGGCTGTCCAACATGCTATCTATTACAACTGAATTCCTCCGAAGAGTCCAAAAAACGATAATAATAGGAAAATTAAGATGCGAACAGACACCCTTTCTTCAACGAATTAAAAGTGTTTAGTGTATGAAAGAAAATAATGAAATTAATAATAAAATTAAAATCAAATAGCCCACGAAACAAAAGTATCTACAGTAAGTGAATAAACAAGGACATTAATACTTCGAGAAAGATTAAAAAAACACAGAACATAGGAAACATAATGCACAATCCATAAGCGGCATTTCAAAGTATATGATTATTATTTCATTTTCTTTTTTTGTTTCTCAAGTTAAGTAAACAAACGTAAATTAACTAGTGTGTTACGACCAAGTGAATTGTCTTCGTCGAGAGTTTTGTTTCATTAAGTTATCTGATTTTCGGAGAGGGTTGTTTTATTGTCCTGGGGGAATAGGACGACCTACCTGCTGGTAAAGTAGGTGGTTTCTTGGTTTGTACTCTGGCTGTTGCATTATTCACCTAATAAAACGTTTTTATATGGTTAGTTTGATATTTTACTCCAATCCAACCGAGGCGTCTACTTCAGGATCTCAATTAAGTTCAATCTAATTCCCCGAAAGAAACGCCTCCGCCGGACTCACAATTGCTTTAAGAAAGGATTATTACTTCTTTAAATTAATTCTCACAACTCGTTTCCTTGTATAATCCGTTCCTACAGCAACACAATGTATACGCTACCTATTTTTTTTTACATTTTTTTCTAATTTAATATTACAATTATTCTTGTTATTATTAAGAAATGGAATTTAGAATAAATACAAATACAACTGTCTTATAAATTGAGTCTATGAATTAAATATTGTAATGTATCTAATTGCGCAGTAACGTAGAAAAATAAACATGTTTCGAATAACATCAACATAACAATGTTTAAAAAAAAATGCATGAGTAATTTATAAAATTAAAAATGACGCATCCACATGGAATATATAGACCAGATTGGTTAGTTTTTAAACATTGTCGATGTCGTTACAGTATTTTTTTAGCCAATAGCAAATGAAATTTAATAAAATGATACATTAAATGGAATTTGGAAAAATGTTCGTTTTTGGCATTGCTAGCTTACAAAAATCGATCCTATACAGTACAGTAAAGAAAACTTGCAAACTTGAAACTGCTTACGAAGAGCGCGGATGAAACGAATGTACTTTAGTTCACGTCTAAATATAGCGAAAGCATTCCAGTAATTCCTTTCAAATTACTAACACTGAATAGAATCCGCGTCTCAAATTATAAACTAACAAATGCCGCCAACAGTATCTTAACCTAAGCTCGATATATTCTTTAATTTTAATCAATAGTGAAATATATTAACAACTATATGTACTTAGAGCAAAAGAAAAGTGCAAGGTGTCTGTAAACCAATTACGAAGAACAAAAAAGAAGAACAGCAAAACAAAAATGCGTCGATCAAAACAATCGGACACGGATCCATTATTAATTGCATAATTAAGAAGTTAAAGCTAAATGTATTCAAGAATCCACCACTTCGAAGCAAAGAGCAAATGTTTGTCGTTTTAGAATGATTGTTATTACTTTTTTTTTTGTTTGTTGGATCACGTGTCGCATTGCTTTGGATCAACTTTGTTCGATTTTGATACAGGAGCAAATATTAAAGAAGCATTATTAAATGTATAGTGACTACCAGGTATTAAAACAAAACGTTTGTAGGGGTAGTCTCTTTCAGACAAATCCAACAGTTTAAGGGAGATATAACTTTGATATGAATTAGCTTGGGAATTACGAGGTGTTTTTTGAAAGCGGGGGAAGTATATACTACTAATAATGAAGTACGTTTCTCGTAAATGGGATGTACGACAACTATGTTAGTTCGTTTTTTGTGATGTAATGGAATTGAAGATACACTTTGAGGAAATGTATGCTACTGAAATAGAATTCACTCAAATGGAGCAACATAGGTGTAATCTAAGAAACGGTTGTAAAAATAATATACTCTGAAGCAATTTGAAATTAATGTTAGGAAGCAATCTAGGGAAATAGTATACCTGTTCAGAAAGTTGTATATACTCGTAGGAACATAAAGTTTTTGAATATTCCATTAAGCAAATCCGGGGACTCAACAAGTTTGCAGAATCAATTTGCGTGGTGACTAAATAATTCGGGGTTTTGGGAATACGACATACGTCGGGCTGCCTTTAATTTAAGCTCACTGTAATTGCGTTTTTTTTTTCTCTTGTGTTTGTGTGTATGTGTCCGTATTTTGCGGTGAATGAGAAACAATAGAGAAGATAAGAGGAGATCGAATGGACAGGGAAGGAAGTGGGATGAAGTATGAAAACAAAAATAAAGAACACTTGGTTTACGGACACCGCTGGCCTTACCCACTTACCTCATCGACGAGGCTGTGACGGGTGAGAGGAGTTGGGGGATCACTACACTGTCATCACCAATACACTGCCAATAAATGGCCTGAGACAGAGAACGGTAAACAGTGTGTGTGCTGGGTGGCAAAAGAACGTCAAAACAACACGTGTGAAGCAGCGGGGGTGTGTTAGTCACTTAAGCCAGCGCAAGCCACACGAGGGGTTTTGACCTTGTTTTACCAAGGATCTTACAGAGAGAGAGAGAGAGTACACCAGAGAGTACAAGAAACTCGAAGAGAT
Source organism: Nicrophorus orbicollis (assembly GCA_018845635.1). Taxonomy (NCBI): domain Eukaryota; kingdom Metazoa; phylum Arthropoda; class Insecta; order Coleoptera; family Silphidae; genus Nicrophorus; species Nicrophorus orbicollis. The sequence continues at coordinate 121,439 of JAFMTC010000247.1, forward strand.
AGATAAAAGGTCATTTTTGTCCATCGTTCGTCGTTTGTACTACTACTCGATAGCGGTCATTAAAAACAAAATTAATCTCAACTTATAAGTCAACTTTAGGGGGGTAGGGACAGGCCAGTGCTACTTGATAAATTCGCTTTACGTATCTTGGTAAATATAATAATAATAATAACAATTTAATAATAATAATAATAATAAACGAGAGAATCATGCACACCTCTATCTTTCTTCCCTCAACCACGGTGCCGTGAAGTCGGTCTCGTGCGCGCTCCGCATCAGCACTATTTGCGAATGTTACAAAACCGAACCCCTGCATGCAGACAGACAAAGACATGCATTAAAACAGCGTGCAATGACATGATGACATAGTTACGTTAGACGTCATGCGTCTAGAAGCTCCGTTACGTTAGAACTACTACACTGTTAAAGCTTCATCATTCCATATACACCATCAATCGCGCGCGCACACACCACTTACCACCGCCGGCTATCATTTTGATCCTGCAAATCATATATTCCAACTCTTTTCGTCTTTTAATTAATAACAATTATTAACCCGCTCAACTGCGCTCGACAGTTTCGCGAATACTACACTTGCTTCAATGGTGGCAACCTCCAGATATACTCATTCATTCCTAATCAAGTAAAGTAGATACACGAAGATCGTAACATTACTCTACCTCCTAGTAAGCATTGCCCAAATCGTTTACATACTGACATTACACAGCAAGGAACAGTGTACTACTTCAATGTTTTTACTTCATGTATTACATTTGGAGAGTAGATGAAATAACAATATTTGAAAGCGAAATGTGCGGCTGCTCTTT
>JAFMTC010000249.1:0-17336 GCA_018845635.1 Nicrophorus orbicollis
ATGGTTAGGTTAATAATTTTTAAGTAACATCGTTACTTAATAAAGAGAGAGAAATATTAATGAAAACATTCATATTAATAGAAATGTCACATACCTGTCTATTTCAAATTGACATCTAAAGTTTTTAAGTCCATGTCAATTTGCGTTTGACAGTTCTATAAATAATGCATATTTGCGTCAAACCAATTCGATTGCTATATTGATATACGAATTAATACATGATTTCTTATACCTGATTACAATTGCTTCTTTTTGCATCGTTAGTTAAAAAAAGACAGAAATATCAAATAATATATTCGAATTGTTAGAAATATATCTATTTGTAATTGACATCTAACATCAAGCAGTTTTGAAGTTCCTGTCAAATTATGCTTGACAGTTCTATAGCTAATGTATATCTGTGTTAAACAAATGCAATTAATATTTCCATATTCAAATTAAGGACTTCTTACACCTAATTATACTTGTTTCTATAAACATCGTTACTTAAAAAAAGAGAGAAATATCAATTAAAATATTCAAATTGTTAGCAATCTCTCATACCTGTCTATTTCAAACCAACGTTTGAAGTTCCTGTCAAATTACGTTTCACAGTGCTATAGATAGTGCATATCTGCATCAAACGAATCCAATTACTATTTCAATATCTTAATGCACTCTGCATCAGAAGGGTTGATTTTCGGATGTACCAAAACGGCTACGGTATCCTTTATGCAATATGCAGGAAATTTCCATCGGACTCACGTTGATTAATCTTTGCAAAAGTACCTTATCCTACCCCTCCGGCGTTAAGTCTCGATGTGCAAGCGGAGTCTTGTCCGAGTTTGTTTAATCCCACGTAATACCAAGGAATCTGCAGGTTTCTGAGTGCTTTCGTCGGGCAAACAAACTTCCTGTCCATACAAATCTCCGGGATTTAATCGGAAGTAATTGGTTTACTCGACACACTGTTCATCAACACAAATTTAATCCCGAGATTTATTCATTAGTACTTGTCAATACAGAAGTATTGTCAAAGTTGACAGCAAGTTATTTCTTCATCTTCTTCGTCCACTCTCCTCGTTTGGAGCGAGTTATTTAAAACAAAAACAACATGGAAATGCGAGTGCAGTTGCATATTCATTAATTGAAGCACTATTCGTAATTTTGTTGGAACGCTATAACCGAACACGAGTTTGAAATTAGTTTATTTTATAGGGTGATGTTCTCGCAGTTTTATCGTTATTCGAATGTAATTTGAATTTGTATTTGCATATTCATAACACGTATTGCGTACCACAAAATCACAACATTAATTTTGACAGATGTCATGAATAAGCAATTAGATAGTTATTTAAAGTTGGCATTATTTCTAAATCCATATATGTATTGATGTAAACATAATTATTGGTAATAATTATGAGCAAAGGGCTATCAACCATAGATTTAACCATGATAATATATATATTATTGCATAGATCCATAGATTTTTGCACCTAAAATCTGTAAAAAACAACCAATCTTTTGGTTGAACAAATGGATATATAAGCAAGTTATTTGTATGCAGTTTTACATGTGTTTTGATTTGTGTCTTATCAATATTTCAGCAGGACGTGAAACGAAGTCTGGATGAAATATAGATCTGCCCCAAAAGTATATAGCCTTCCCTATGAAACTGTAATGAAAGGCCTGTTGCAATCTCTCAATAGGGTTCCACCTAGTAGTAAATCTTTCAACCAAACTCCTTGCAAATCAACCGTGAAACGGTGATATCATTAAGCTCAATTTTGCATGAAATTAATAATCCTTAATGGGAACATGCACGTCATCCAATTATTATGTCTTTTGTAATTTAAAAATGAAATTGGATAAACGTCGTGTTTTGGTCACGAACATCACAATTTTTTTTCATTAATTAAAATGGAAACAAGGGACATGTTAATCCAATTACACAAGTTTCATTGATAATTAATATGTTCACATTCAAAATGAATTTGGTCTTCAGTACAAAATCTATATGGAAATGTCTATTGATGATGACCTACTTCTTAGGCATTTTGATTGAAATTTTTGGACAATTTCAATGTTCAATTTCCTGATTTTATCCCGCAATTGAAAGTCATTTATCGGAAAAGTGTCTTTCTTTAGTGTGAATCTTATAAACAGTGTTTTTATTATCAATATTTTTGTTAATTTGAATTTCTTATTATACTTATCATTTCATACAATTAACTTTTTTAAATTTTGTGTAATATTCATATAATTTGTCTAAATTATCTTGCAGATATTCAGTTTTCATACGTTAAAAGTAATATGAATGTTAAAATCAATATATCTAATCTAGAAACGTCAAATGAATCTTGAAATGTCAAACAAATGGAACGTCAAATGAATCTTGAAATGTCAAATAAATGGAACGTCAAATGAATCTTGAAATGTCAAACAAATGAAACGTCAAATGAATCTTGAAATGTCAAACAAATGGAACGTCAAATGAATATAGAAATGTCAACTCTTTTTTGTCGCATTATGACTAATAAGGATCATTATAATATAAATTAACGAAACAATTTAAATTTATATCAAAAATAATAGTTATACCATTTTTAGAAATGCAATATAGTACACCCATACCTCGCCTTACGGTCAAGATACGTTCCACGAAACTTGGCCGCAAAGCGAAAAGCCGTATAAAGAATCATTTATTGCGCTTGCGCAAGATTGAAAACATGTAGATTAATCGACCGTTATAATGAAACATTTTAGGCCGTAAATCGAAAACGTACCTTAATTGAAGAGGGCCGTTATAGCGAAATGCCGTATAGCGAGGTATAGGTGTATTTATTAAAAGATAAGATTAATTTCTTTATGATTTTCAATAATAATAATCAAATTTATTTTAATAATAGAAACGTCAAATCAATGTAGAAATGTCAAATAAACAGCGTGGAAATGGATTTGGAATCGAGGTAGGCTCTGAAAACGTCACATACAATAAAAAAAAATACAACAAACGAAATAATAACAACAGTAAATAACAAATGAGAAGAGATAAACAACAACGATTCATCGTAAAACTTCTTTAATTTACATTTAATTTACTATACTTTTTTTTTGTGGTTTTGTTTTAATAATATTTTCACATATACATATAATTTTTATTTCATTTTTCATCTTTTTTGTTTTCCATTTGTTTAATTATTTATGTGTTCGCGGGACGCGCTTCGGGGGTGGTGGTAGGGGGGGTGGAGTTGTGTAGGAGAGATTCAGGTGTCCCCCCAAAACCGACCGATCGACGGCGGCTGGGGGGTGTGTGTTAGCCGCCGCAATGGAGGGGGACGACGGCTGACGACCCGAAACAAACAAAAGAGAAAGATAGAGAGATCGATATATATCCGGAAGGGAGCGGAAGAAGGATGGAAATACTGGGAAAACGTTTTTCTTTGCCGCGTGAACCTTTCCGATTCGCAAGTGTGTATCCTATTCATTTGCTTACGAAGATGATGAACTCTTGTTTTCAGCTTTTATTACTTTTGGTTTGTTGTTGGTTTTCATTATTTATTTGTTTATATTGTTGCATTTTCCTAACTTGATTTATCAGCTAAATACTTCTTTTCTCTCCTCCTTCCAAATCTCGCTCTCTCTCTCTCTCTATCTTTCGGTATTGGTTGCCTTCTCTCTCTCTCTCTCTTTCTCTCGCATCCGGCTGGTGCCAAAGGGTCGGGAAAGGGACCGGGGCCGTGAATAAAATGATTGATCATCCCATTTACGTGTTTCTTTTCTTCTTTCTGTTCACTCTGCTTCCTCCGCTCACTTCAGAGTGAACGAACGATGCCAGTCCTATGGAGATGACCAACTGAGCCCCTCACGCCCCGGTCGGGTTCCCAAGTTGGCTGCTTCTGTGTCTTCGCGTCGAGGCCGACCTCTGGCCACGATCTGCCCCGACCCGATAACAATTCAATGACTCTCATCATCATCATCATCAAATCACGATGATCTTCGTTAAACAAAAATCAGGTCCTCCCACGTCGCTCCTTCTTCTTCATCTTCATCCTTTGGTGTTGTCATTCTGTTGGGTGACCTTCTCTCCTTCAGAAAACGCGAGCGGAACGAAACGGACGACCCGAACCGCAGTCGCATGAAACCCGGATTTCGAACAACGAAAAAAAAAACTTTCCCAAAGGACGCGCACGAATTATTCCATCTCCGATTATTTGCAAAACGGAAGAAAAGTCCTGTCTTCTCCGAATGAAAACAACTGCGCGCGTGCAATCCCAGCACTCTCTCTGCGAAATACTAAACCGGAAATCCAACTTTCACTCGCGAACGCGAACCGGAAACCGTCCGTGATCTTCCTACCTCAACAAATCATAAGTAAATCTTTCTTCATTTTTATCTTCATAACTCATTTAAATCTCTCTTTATCCAGTTTTGGCCTCTATCAATGTACATATACATAACGTGTGTTTCTGTATCCTCTCTTCTTCTTTTAATTCCTCTTTTTTTTGTTTTGTTAATCGATAATCATTTTTTTTATATATATATATATAATTTTTTATAATTTATGCTTGTTTTTCTCTAAGAAATTTTTTGGAAATTTTCCATACGAACGTAATTATTATTACAGTTTACATATTTATTATTATTATTATTAATATTCCTCATCCTCCGCGTTTCGATAACAAAACTCTGCGACTATACGAAATGAAAACTCAAACGACGAACAGAAAGAAACGCAACAGAAGTTTTCCGATTAAACTAAACTGATCACATACACATACGGATTATTATTATTATTAATATTATTATTACTTATTTTTCTCTTTTGTTTAGTTGCTGAAGTTTGTTTTTTTCTTCTTCTTCTTCTCTCTTCGGCTTTGCTGCTGTCATTTTGTTTTTCTTCTGTTTTTGCTGTTGTTGTTGTTTTCAATTTTTTTTAGAAGGTGGTGTTGTTGGGATCCGTGGGGGATTCCCCGTCGTTCGAAGGCAGGGGTGCCAAATTGGAGCCGGGCGAGACGAGCATCGTGGGCTCGGTGTTGCGCCTCTTCATCTTCCCCTTCATTTTCTTCAGCATCGTCGCCTGGCGGTGTGCAGAGAGGCAAAATCAACAAACAGAAAATTTGAAAGCCTTGCTTTTTGATGACGTCTTTCGTGTTCATTCAAATCATTATTAACATTTTATTTTATTTTTTCTCATGTACTTTGGTAGTAATGTGAGTCTCGCTAAAAGTCGAGAATCGCAAGCTAAACATGCCAAAAAATTATCTTCTAAGTATTTATAACAAACAAGAGTAGTAACGGAAAGTAAACAAAAGAAAAATATAAACAAACGGTAGTAGTAGTAGTAGTAAGTGTTCCAATGGAGAATAAAGAAGTAGTTCAAACGTAAAACAAAATAAATGAAAACGGGCAGGGGATTTCATTTTTATTATTATGTTGTTGTTGTTGTTGCTGTTTGTTGGTTTTGTTGATGATGGATTTTTTATAGTTATTTATTTTTATTATTATTTTTTTTTTGGGGGAAAATTATGTTTTTAATCGTCTGTGCTTTTGCCTCCCTCCCCGTTTGCAGGAAGAATGTTGGGCTCTGTAGGCCGACGCTTGAACTTATTTTTCTTCAGCATCGTCGCCTAAACAGAAGAAACATTTTCAGCTTTTAGACATGGCGCGACATCTGGCGAACAGAAACAAATTGCGGGCGCGGGCTCGTGTTCATTGTGTTGGTACTGGTGTCTGTGAGTTATTCATATATTCTTTGAACAATCGTAAAGGGAAGTGTTGTGTTACGCAAAGACTTATTCACGCTGTAACGCATTCATACATTCCATTGACTTAAATTGATTGCACTTCAGCTGCAAAGTTCAATTTGAATGATCGGTTTTTGGTACAGCGTGAACGCGTCTTTTGCAGTGCACGCTAGATACAGAGCAGGAAATAAAACGCGGGGTAACCGGAAGACTAAGAACAAGTGAGAGCAGAAGAACGGAAAGCAAACAGAACATGTTTGAACATTGAGAAAGCTGTACAGGAAAGTCTAAAACCTTCAGAAAGGAGAACAGTACCGAAACAGAACAATGTGAAAGGAGAACAGCTACAATGGAATGATATTGCTTAATCGTTTTATGTCATATTTTGTAGTTATATTCACCATACATTGTTCAGTTTTCATGGTTCTGATCTTTCCTGTCCTGTATATTCATGTGTCCTCTATTTCTCTTACGTATTCTTGGTTTCCTGTGAATCAAAAACGCGGAAGTCGCGCGCGCTTCTCTTTTTTTTTCTTCGCAATATTACAACTCTATCGACAAATTTTTTTGGGGGATAATTAAGGGGTGATGGTGGTAACAAACGCTCTCTCTCTAATCGTAAAAACAAAATGCATGCACATAGAAAACAGCGGAACAGCAAAACGGAAACGAAACCATAACAACCAGAACAGAAAGCGGACAAATTAAGTAGCAAAGTATAGGAACAAAACAAATAACGTAACAGAGGACGTGATTTGGAGTCTGTTCCTTGCGCCTTGCTTACCTTCAGTGCGGATTTGAGGACGACGACGTCGCAGGGACTCTGCACCCAGGGCTCTCCGTCGACCTGCACGGGTATATCGGAATGCAAGTGGATTTTGATGTGACCTCCCTGCGAACAGAAAAGAGAGGAACGAATCCGGTGAAAGGAGGCATTAGATTGGTGATGATTTCATCATTTTATTGGATTTCGCACGGATGTGGGAGGTGGTGTGTGTCGGGCAGAAGAAGCAGCAGGAGGAGGAGGACCTGTTTCGAACCTGAGCGATGCGCATGGCCGACCTGAGACCCGATTGGATTTGACCCAGATGCACGACCCCCGTCACGCCGACAACTTCGAGCATACCGTCCCAATGGTTCGGCTTGGAAAATTGATCCTCCTTCTCCGGTCCCCAAGGATTCGCTCCGGAGCCCCAACTATCAAGAAAACAACAAACAAACGTTAATACTATATCTCATAGCTTCCTTCATCAAAGAAACATATATTGTCACCGTTCAATCATTACTCAAAAGGATCAACAATTATTCAGCTGCGATAGGAAAAAAAAAACACTAAATTATTTTAAATATCAATTAAAGAAAACACATTTTGTTGTTTTCAAAGGTTCCTAATAACAATTAATAACCTAAAACAAACGAAAAACATTTTGTGAAAACTTGGAACAAGAATAGAATCATTACTCAAAAAGATCAATAATTATCCAGTTTCTATAGGAACAACATAAACAATTATAAATACCAAAGCAAAAACATTTTGTGAAATCTTGGAACATGACCAGAATCATTACTCAAAAACATCAACGATTATTTAGTTTCTATAGAAACAACATAAACAACAGAAAAACAATAGAAACAACATAAACAATTATAAATACCAAAGCAAAAACATTTTGTGAAATCTTGGAACATGAACAGAACCATTACTCAGAAACATCAACAATTATTCAGTTTCTATAGAAACAACATAATTAATTGTAAATACCAAACAAAGTAAACACATTTTGTGAAATCATGGAACAGAAACAGAATAAATATTCAAAAAAAACAATTATAAATACTAGAGTAAAAACATTTTATGAAATCTTGGAACAACAACAGAATCATTACTCAGAAACATCAACAATTATTCAGTTTCTATAGAAACAACATAAACAATTATAAAAAGATCAACAGTTATCCAGTTGCAGTGAAAACAACGTAAATAATTGTAAAAATCAAACTTAGGAAAAAACAATTTGTGCTTTCTTGAAAACTAAGAACAAATCAGGGATAAAACACGGTACATCAATGGAAAAATGGATTAAAAATCACAATAAAAATGATCAATCGTAACAACGGCAATAAACTCCATGTTCTGTTTTATCGTTCTCCTGTTGTTACTTGTACTTAAATTTTCCAATGTTTTGAAACATAGTGAACGCTATTGATTCTTTTATTATTTAGTTTTCTTTTGGAAATGAATTCAAAATTTGTTTAAACCGATAATTTACATAATAATAAGCAATAAACTTCATGCTCTGTTTTATCACTGTTCTGTTGTTATTTGTTCCTAGTTTTCGAAATTCTCGCGTTTTCTATTTTGAAAAACACTGAAAACAGATGATTCTTTTATTATTCAGTCCTATCTTTGAAAATTAGTGAAATCAGTAATAATTTGATTAATATATATCCGTTTTTAATCGAAATGATTATTGATATTTTGAAAATTCATTACAACTTTGTATTATGAAAAAAGTTGATGATACACGGATCATTTGGAACCATTAAAAGAAGTGTTCATAGCAAAATTATAGAAAATTTTGATGAGTCGATAGAACTTAAGAAGGATTTAGTAACCAAAATCGATTTTCAAACATTTAGATTGTAAGTAATATATCAAGTTTACAAATTATGTTGCGATATCTCATTTCTTTAGAAGTGTTAGGCATATAATGCAGAATAAATGTGATGAAAAGCCCTAGAATTAACGTTACCTTAAGATGTTGAGAATGATGATGCCTTCGACCTGAGGCAACTCCACCAACTTCCCGTCCACCTCGAGCCGCACCTCCTTGTGCAGATCCTTGCACATCTTGCGTCCCACCATCTTCCTGAGACCCATCTTCACGTAGACGCTCTTATTGTGCAGACGACTGTTGAACTTGTTGGGATTCTCCTCGCGCGCGTTGTGGAAGTCCAGACAGAGGTCGGCGTCGATCCCTATGCCGAAGTAGTTGTTCATCACGAATATCTGGGAGTTGTCCTCGCTCGTCGAACCGGCCACCACTAAAAATCCGTCCACCCGAAAAAGGGAAATTGAGTAAAAGAGCCACTCGAGTTCGGTTCACTTCGTTTCATAATCCGTTCACCCATGCGCGCATACATCCATCGCATCTCAACAACACTCTCGTCCACTAAAGTTAATTAATCCTCAATATCAATCAAAAATAATAATAATAATAATAGTAAATAAATCACAAACCAGCTAATCACTACTCAGTCAAAAAATGCTAAAGGAAATGTTTATATATGTTTAGATATATAATAATAATAATAATAGAACCGAAACATTACTAAACTCAAACAAATAAATCGTTAATTAGTGTATTAATTTGTCAAAAACAACAACGACAACAAATAAATCAAAAGAAAATCATACAAACGTGGCCTCGGAGAACGTAAATATCAAGAAGTAAAGTAAATTATAGAAAACAATATAGAATATTTTGAAAACGCAAAAATCCAACACTAAATTTTCGAAAAGCTTCTATTTACATTAATTAATTTCAGGTAAATATACTTAATTCTGCACATATTTGAACTCTGAATCAAATAGTTTTCAATGATTTCTTAGCTTTGACAGTAAATTGTAGGAAATTCTTCAAAGTTGACAAAGGAACTATTGAACATTTATCGAGAAAATGTATGATTTCTCAATTTTCGAGGTTTATTTTTCTTAATAATTTTTCAATTATGAACGTAAATTACACAACAATAAAACACATCATTATCATACTTGTAAGAGTGAATTTGGATGTTGTAAGCAATAAGTTACAAACTGTAAATTGTGAAATTTGCACGATGATATTTTCAAAAATAATGAAATTGAAATAAGATATGTTTACAATTCTTAAAGTTGTATAGCAGACTCTTGTTTTTTTGGAAAATTACAAATACATATTGAAGAAATGACGTTTGTTGCAACTTATTGAAGTTATGTCTAAAATTCTAAAAGTTGTGTAACGTGGGAGGAATTGATGTTAGAATTTCGTTTTTTAAATAGAAGCTTCTGAAAAAGTAAGTTTTGTTTCGTGTGTTGACAGTGACGTAATGAAAGAATAATCAAAAAGGAACTTTAAAAAAATATAAATAATATATATGTGATGAGGTAGTAACTACGTTTCGTAAACTCAGAGTAATGTTTCATGTTTTTTTTTAGTGAAATTACGTATCTTGTGTTGGAAAATAATAAAAAGAAATAATAATAATGTAAAAAATCAATAACTTGTTTTCTTTTCTCTCTGGCTAAATCAGTTAGTTCCGGCGCAAAGAGTTAGATTACAGCAAAACAACATCGACATACATGTATGATTGACCTGTTTTTTTAATTTGCTCATTGGTCACTTTCATTTTGGACAGTTTTTGCCTCTTCTTACCGGTGGAGTTGACCTGTTTGACGTTATCGCTGTCCTGCTTATCTTCCGGATGGAAAACGACGGTCCACCGGTCGAGCCGGATCTCCTCCGCGTCGATCACGTCGCGGAGCAGGTTCAAAGGGTCTTCGCCCCCCGTATAACCCGAGCCCCACCTCAGAACCCGCGCCAAATCGTTACCTAACAAGATGCAAGCGGATGGGATGAGAATGGAATGTTCGACAGAAGTTGCTTCTCAATTTACCTGTTCCTAGAGGTACAATGGCGCAGGCCGGGGATGAGCACTGCGAGTCTTGGCCGACGTTGTCCAGGCACTGCAGGACCCAGCCGATCGTTCCGTCCCCACCGCACACCAGAATCTTGTAGTTCTGGATGTTGCGGAAGACGTAGAGGCCCGGCAAGGGGCCCCCGTTATCCAAGTCGAAGACTTGATAGGGATTCAACAGCTTTCGGAAACTTGAGATCAGCTCTGAGCCTTGGCAGCCGCCCGACTTCACGTTCACGAAGACGAGGAGCGGCTGAACGCCGGCCGGAACCATCGACGGTTCGATATTCGGCAGCAGCATTACTGAAAGCACGAATCCCATCATCATCAAACTCAATATTATCAATCGAACAACACCCACCTAGGAGATGCTTCTCCTCGAATTTCGATTCGCGGAGCGCGTAAAGTGCGCGCACCGCCTTGTCGGAGTCTTCGTACGTGATGACCATCGAGCCGTATTCATAGTAAATCGGGCCGATCTTCGAGAACTTGTTCTCCTTTCCCAAAAACTCCGTCAGGATATTCTCGTAATTTCTTTCCGACAGATTCGGAGGCAGATTTCCGACGAAGAGCGCCAGGTTCGGACCGTGCGGGTCCTGCTTCAGCTGCAGGTAGAACCGCATCAGCTCCATCTGCCGGATGCTGTCTCTGCCCAACTGTTTCATGATCTCCCAGGGCCTCTCGTTCCATGACAAAACCCTCTCGGTCACTGCAACCACAACTCGTAATTAGATCAATTACAGAATTCGGAAAAATGATCTTGCGAACCTCCTCTATCCAGTAGCACTTCGCTGCAGCGGTAGTCCTCGCACTGGATATCGACTAGTCCGAATCTCTGGAGCGCCTCGCTGATCAGGTCAGCGACGGTCGTATTCGAATCTACAGGCACGGTGCAGAATGCCTGAGATACCTGCAATTTCCCTGGGTACATGCGAACTTCGCCCTGATCATTATCCCTATCCCTGCAAAAAAAAGCAACAACTACAATAAAAAGAAATGTCTTCACATTTTAGCGATTTTCTCGAAAACTATAATAGATAGTATTGATCCGAAAGACGCCTATCAAACTTGAATAGTTGGGGAATGTAACGCGTATTGATTTATTGCTGTATCTTGAGCAGTTTGGTTATAATTTGCTGTCAAAGTTGAAGAAATTAAAAATTAACGTGCGAAATAGTGTCTTCACGTTTCAGCGATTTTCTCGGAACCTATAATATATAGAGTGGATATAATAGATGTTTCTAAAACTAGGATAGTTGGGGAATGCAACGTGTATTCATATATTCCTGTGGCTAGGGCCGTTTGGCTGCAATTGGCTGTCAAAGTTGAAGAAATGAAAAATTAACGTGCGAAAAAGCAGCGTCTTAACTTTTTAGCAATTTTCTCGAAAACTATAATAGATAGAGTGGATATAATAGATGTTTCTGAAACTAGGATAGTTGGGGAATGCAACGTGTATTCATATATTCCTTTGGCTTGAGCCATTTGGCTGCTATTCGCTGTCAAAGTTGAAGAAATGAAAAATTAACGTGCGAAAAGCAGTGTCTTCACGTTTCAGCGATTTTCTCGGAACCTATAATATATAGAGTAGATATAATAGATGTTTCTAAAACTAGGATAGTTGGGGAATGCAACGTGTTATCATGTATTCCTGTGGCTGGAGCCGTTTGGCTGCAATTCGCTGTCAAAGTTGAAGAAATGAAAAATTAACGTGCGAAAAAGCAGCGTCTTAACTTTTTAGCGATTTTCTCGGAAACTATAATAGATAGAGTGGATATAATAGATGTTTCTGAAACTAGGATAGTTGGGGAATGCAACGTGTATTCATATTTTCCTATTGCTTGAGCCGTTTGGCTGCAATTCGCTGTCAAAGTTGAAGAAATGAAAAATTAACGTGCGAAAAGCAGCGTCTTAACTTTTTAGCAATTTTCTTGGAGACTATATTCGGTAGAGCTGATCGGAAAGATGTATATGAAACATGTATGAATTTAAAGGTCCCCTGAATTTAGAGGCACCAGTCGTAGAATGAGGTAATACTAATACTATTGCATTTAGGTTTAAATTGTATCAAGTATTTAAAGTTATACAAAGTGTGAAATACATGGATTGAGTGTATAGTAAAAATAGCAGGAAACGCGGCCATTTTGTGACCGATTATAGACGAGCGCCCGAGGAATACATGTATGACACAAAAACTCATCGAATCATTAAAAGCCAATAAGTTGGAAACTAATTTCACTTTCGGTGTCCTGGGGGAGGCGCGGGGCGTCACCGGCTTCCTGCCGCCGAGGCAATCAAATTACGTCGCGCTTCCCTTTCCACGTTCCCCTCGTATTCCTTTATCGGAACCGGCGAAGGCGGCGTTGAAACGCGAAAAAGGAGGAAACAAAGAACGATTTTATTTCCGGTTCTCACCTGAAGCGCAAGAAAACCGCCGGCCGTTTGCCCTCCTTCCTGTGCAGATTCAGCACGGGCGTCGGATCTTGCAGACGGGTTTCCTCCGGCGCGTACATGTCGGTCAGGTGGAAGGAAACCGGGTCTTTGGTGATGTGGAAAGCCCTCAAAGCCTGCGTGAGGACTTGCTTAAGAGGCGCCTGCCGAGCCACCAGTATGGTCCGGAAGATCCTCCGTCTGGCCGAATTGTTACCGTCGTAAACCTTTATAACTTCTGCACACACAAAATTTAAATAATATTCGAGTGGAAATCGAGTGGAGAGTTCGAACCTTCGTCTCGGTCTTCCTTCTCCTTGTTTTGCTTATCGGTGCGTGATTGAGAGGAGTGCGATTGCGATTGAGGAAACTCCTCGGACTCGCGATACTTGGTTGACGTGTCACCGGAACTGAACTCTTCGGAGATGCTCCTCGCTGCGAATGATCGTTGAATCGATTAGTGCTGAAGATGTAAATCTTTTCGAGTAGTTTTACGTGATAGGGTCTCCTTACGTCTGACCTGCACCCCGATGATGGCCTCCATGGGAACCTCCGTTCTGGGAATGCTGACCGCATGAGGAGGCAGGTAGATCGGCTCGAGGATGCCGAAGGTGCATTCCGTCGGCACGTTGACGTGGCACGAGGCGTGACACTGAAACCGTCCTCATCGTCTTAGTACCATCCCTCTACTTGTTAACAATAGCTTACGGTCATGCCGCACCACTCGCAGCGGTACCCGGAGAGGCACTCCGACGTCCAGCAGGTCTTCTTGCAGAGGGCACACTTGGAGTTGTTCGGTAGGTTGCCTTCGCGCCAATGGTGCTCGTGGTGGACGAAGGAGAGCCCTTTTCCGGGAAGATACGTCGCGTTCTCCTTGCAATCGGCCACCGCGAAGTCCTGGCATTCCGTGTGCACGTAATACTCGCATACTGCAAATTCGTTAAACAAAGGGATTAACATCTTATCCAATTCGCTTTCAATTCGCTTCGTTTACTTTCGCAGTGGATGGAGACGCTATCGTCCAAACGCTTGCGACAGACGTTGCAAAACTTCCGTTTGTGATGGAAAGGTTCCGACCAGCAATGAGCCACCGGGTTCTGCAATTAACAACATCAATCAAATAACAAATTTCATTCGTTCAATTTGATAAGTACCTTTATCAGGTTTGCTGCGACGCTGGAGCAGGGTGACACCACCGTCTTTAGGCAGCGATCATGCACCACGAAGTTGCAAACTGGAACAACACATTGATTATAATCAAAGGAACATCAACTAAATCGTTAGAAAACTCAATACAACACACATTCAATAAATATTTGCAATTTCCTACAATAGCAACTATTTTTAATTCATTCTTTTATCTGTAACTAAAATTCACATTTGACGTTTCTAACGTCAAGTGGTCATATTGAAAATTGTTCAATACCTTTCTTAATATATATTTCAAATTCAACAATAACACATTTTATGTATAATCACAGAAAGATCGACTAAATCATTAGATAACTTGATACAACACATATTTAATAAATGCAACAACTCCTACTTGCAACACTCTATAATAGCAACTGTTTTTAATAGATTCTTTTCTTCGGTAACCCCAATGACATTTGACATTTCTAACGTCAAAAAACAAATATTTGAAAACAACAGAAGTATATGACATTTGCTATTGACAATAACAAGGCAACGATATTTTAACTTACAAATATATAATAAGAATAAACTAAAGATAGTAAATTGTGTAATCAGATTTTCAATTCATTTTTGAGACCTCAACGTCCATACAATATCAAGAGCTTTCTTCAAAACAGCTAAGTAACCAAATCGCTGTGCATCATCTGTTATTAAATAGGTCACAGCTCTTAACTGATACCATCTACATCTTAATCATCGACATAATCTGCTGAAGTGCAGATTATTTTCAGTGATTTTTCGCAACGTAAATTATCACACTTTCCTCCGTTTCTTCTTAAATTTAAGCACAATCAGCAGTTTCTAACCTAAGTGGTCTTAATAAGAAGTGAAATGACAGCTGTCATTTTGACATACATTTATA
This sequence comes from Nicrophorus orbicollis, assembly GCA_018845635.1. Taxonomy (NCBI): domain Eukaryota; kingdom Metazoa; phylum Arthropoda; class Insecta; order Coleoptera; family Silphidae; genus Nicrophorus; species Nicrophorus orbicollis. The sequence continues at coordinate 14,893 of JAFMTC010000249.1, forward strand.
ATTATAAAACATCACTTTTTTTTGGTTTGTTCTTCAAATTACACATTTAATTAATGAAATATGAAACGTTATTTAGGAAGAATTTTCTTCATACAAATGTATATGAGTTAACATTTACAGCTAAATGTGTCACGAAATGACAGCTGTCACCTTGTATTAAAAAAATGTATATTGTAAACAATTAGGTCACAGTACAAAAAAAAGGTTAAGAAAAAATTAAAATAAATATCTATACAAATTTCTTTAAACTTTTTTTATATAATTTTCATGGATTGTATCCATTTTTGGTGTATTTAAACACAAAATTGTCTAACGACCATAGCAAACAATTTAACAATTAATTTAAATAATTCATTAGTTTTGAAATAGAATACAATTTAATTCTGTGAACTCGATTTGCCGTTGCGAATTTCTATCTTTTGCGGTTTGCTGTAACGAGATTGTACAGCACTAATTGTTGATAAATTTCTCAAAGACATTCGGTGGTAATTTGAATGACGTTCGTCATGGGATTTGAAGCAAACAAAACTGCGATGTTTTCGGGTTTGGTTGTTTCATATTTAATCTACTTTTTTCCCCCCTGCATAGGTGAAATTGGGTCAAACGTACAAGTGTGTGTATATGTGTGTGTGTTCAGACTGGAATAGAAACGGCACCGTGGTGTTCCTGACGTCACGGCGATGACGTCGGTCGAGATCCATTGCACAAGATTTGTGCAAATAAATCAATACAAGGTCTAAACTCTATTTGTATATGCGAGTGTGTGTGTATGTGTGTATGTTTAACGCACAGCGGGTTCGGGCCGAGGAAGATCAGGCAGGTCGAGGTGGAGGATGAGAGAAACAGAGCAAGAGACAAGTGTGCTTTCGCTCATCTCGTCTATATAGCCTGTCTGTTTGTACGCAAACCATTATTATATTTGATACGAGCTATTTTTAGAGCGGCAGACCTTCCCCCCTTCCTCACTCACTCGTTACGCACACTATATATACATACACACACATTCAATCTATCTATATCTATATTCATAGATAAAAAGGTCATGCACACAAAAATTAGGGAAAAACTACGGGTGCGAAAGAAGTTGGAAAAAGGGTGTAAAACATGTCATCGAAAGGCGCCACCGTCGAAACATTCGCATCTAGGCGTTACTCTTTTGTTGCTTTTGGATAGATCATTGTTCAATTCGTTCTAACTTTAAGTAAACCGTAAACACTACGTAATGTGTATGTTACATAGGAGGATATATGAAAGACTTAGGTGGTGCATGACACAAAAAGGTTTGGAAACACTTATCTATTGATAAGCTACTTAATTGTGACCATCCACTAACCATTTATTATGTATATATGCAATTGTATGTACTTCCTAACGACTTAGTACATTTCCACTTAGTAAGAATATACAAGCTAATCAATGTGTAATGACTGTATATTCAATCATTATGTAACGACGATTCTTAAATATTAAGTTTCTAAGAACACCAAATATGTGCAATCGTCTAAGCACATAATAATTTGAGATAATTCATTCTTTCCTTACCAAATATTGTACTCCCACTATTGGAATACAAAGTTAGTCTTACGTCAATTAACGAAGAAGTTAGTATTAGAAGAAAGATCTTAGCTTAGGGAGCTAACGAATAAGATGGTCTTGGTAATTAAGAGAAGAATGTAACTCTTGGTTAATAATCCATGAGATCAACACTTGTATAGTTGACTTCTCAATAAAATAAAATCTCATCACTGCAATTTACAACAACGTAACTAAGAGATAATCCATGGTGTCCAAAGACTTTGCGAAACATGTTTTTGAAAATGTTAAATAAAGTAACACGTTTCACTGAAATTTCGTAGGTTGTCAAAGGCAAAGGTACAACCATACCTCGCTTTATATCCTAGATACGTTCCACGAAACTTGGCCTCAAAGCGAAAAGCCGTATAACGAAACAAATATTGCGCTTGCGCAAGATTGGCAACATACAACGGCAAAAAAGTGTTTTTGCCGTTGTAGCGAAACAAAAGTTCTAGATGTTAAATTGACAGCTGTCAAACTGTACTTGTCAAAAATGTATTTTGTGAATAATTAGTTCGCTGTACAATTACAATTGAGTCAAGAGCCAAAAAGTTTGAGGAACACTGCTCTACGTTATTCGTGACAAACATTTTAGTGTTTATGATCATTTTATTGTTTTGTTGTTTTTTCAATAGACTTTACATAAAATTTACTATGAATGTAAACATTAGTCTGACTTGGATAATCGTTATCAATTGTTTATCTGACATTGTTCTGAAAAACTTTTAGAAACATCTTTTGATACACAGCATCATCACTTCAGACTTGCTCATCTTTAAATCTATATAAATACTACAAGATTTGATTAAAAGTAATTATCTAACATTGTTCTGCCCGAAACTTTTAAAAACATCTTTTGATATACAGCA
>JAFMTC010000249.1:25358-53054 GCA_018845635.1 Nicrophorus orbicollis
CTGAAAGAAGATGCATACCCATCAATAACTTGAATCTACATAGATTTATAGATGCTACACTTAGGTCTAAATTAACATATCAGAAGACGTATTCCTGAAAGAAGATACATACCCATCTATAACTTGAATCTGCTTAGATTTAAAGATGCTACACTTAGGTCTAAATTAACATATCAGAACACGTATTCCTGAAGAAAGATACTAGCCATCAATAACTTGAATCTAATTAGATTTAAGTAAGACTAACGTAACATATGGAGCATTTCTAAAAATGTTGCATTCCCATAAATAAATGGAATCTACTTAGATTTAAAGTAGCTTAATCTAGGAATAAGTTAATATATTAATTAATATTAATCACGTATTCCTAACAAACATAACTAAAATCTAAATGTATTTACAATTAAAGACGATCCATCCAACTCCAAAGTTTCCTAAAAATATATATATTCCCAACAATAAATAAAATCTACTTAGATTTGATAAAGTTTGACCTAGTAACATATCTGTTCATATCATGCATTCCTGAAAGGAAATGCATTTATTAAAGTACATTTAAAGACGATTGACCTAGGTCTAAAGTAACTTAACTGTACATTTCAATACAAATAGTAAACAAACCAATAGATACGATTCAATTTTCGACCTTCCTTTTATCATGTCCACAATAGATTAAGTTTACTTAATTACAAATACACGTTTCAATCTATACTTTTTTTCACCTAAAAGTAACAAATTAGTGCAGCAATTTCAATTTTACATTTCCACGCATACTTCATTCAATTTTGCTTTTTTCTTGGAATCGTTCATTAATTTCAGTTTTCAGAAATTTTTTCCACATCCGAAATATTGTTTTTTCTTTCGTGTTGTTTCAATTATCATTTCCTGCCCATTTCGTCCAACCCCCAATTACCGGTTTCTCCTTAGCGCAAACAAATAAAAGTCATTTGAAAACCACATAAACAGCATATTCAAAATAGATTAACAAATTTCATGCAATGAGTACTCACCTCAACGCTCAAGCCATAAACTTCCTGTTTACATTTTTTTTAATATATTTATATATATAGGAAGTAATAAACCGGATAGGCGTTATCGTTTGTTTCTCAAGCGCAATCAACGTTTATTCTAACCGAACTGATTGCAAAAAAAAAACACGTTACGTTTCAATTAGAGAATTCAAACGTTTCTTAATTTGTAAAAAGTACTATAAATATAATTAATAAACAATTTCAAACATATGCATTAAACTTATTCAATCTGCTTCATTGTCTCGTCAAAATTGAAGTGCATACATTCAAATTCGTTGCAAAATATCTTAGTTTTTTGTATTACTTTTCCAGTAACTAAGATAACAATTGTAAGATTTTCTTAACTAGTCTTAATTGTGTTAAGTACTTAAGGGCTTATTAAAAAATTGTACTTTTATAAAAAGAAAACGGCATCGTTCTAAAACATTAAAATAGAATTTCAATTTTATTTGGAAATTACAAGATCATAAAATCACATTATTTTTTTAAATTTATTTAATTTTTCTCCATATTGTTATTCAATTGTACTAAAACGAAACAATAAGCTTATAATTTCGTCGTAAGAAATTTGAACCGTTTGCTTCGTTTAATTTAATTGATTTCTTTGCTTTTAAATAAGTTATACTATATAATTTGCAAATTGGATTTTGCAATTCCTTACTTAAATATTTTTTTTGATTGATTGATTTCTCTTCTTTTTTTGTTTGTTAATTAATACGGTGTGGACATTTCGAGTACAAAATCTCGCTCTCTCTCTCTCTCTCAATAAATTTAACAATCATTCGAATAGAGTTTCCTAATACATAATTAATAAGTCGATAAAAAATAGAAGAAATCTACTATTACTAGTAGTAATAACAATAGTGAACGTAAATCTTACATATACAGGATGTATGTTCATTTCATTTACATTGCTCTAATAATTGTAGTTTGGTTAATATAACAATAATTGGATTTGGGGAAAACTGAAACGCTTTTGTTACAAATTCTTGATTTAGGCTATTTGTAATTGTTATGTATATTTTAAAAGGATAAATATCTTTTAGTTGTGTGTGTATTATTACAAATATTGTTGGTCCTACAAACGTTGCTGGGATATGTCTGCTTTCGTTAATGCTAAACTATTGCTTTTGGATAAAATTGCTTACTTAACTATAGAAATATAAGTTGGAGTTGTTTGTGTATACACCCTGTATATATGTATTAGCTAACTGGGATACCTAAAATTTTGCTTGAATCGCATCCATCTCCGATCTCTAGATATGTTTCAATATGCTTATTAAACGTTTCGCACTTGCTTAGTCAGTCTAAGAAATCCGTATAATGTAAATCCCTTCGACAGTAATAAATCCTACGATCTACTGGTAGTATCTTCGAAGTTTAACATCATCGAAGTTAAGTGTCTTCGAAGTAGTATCTTCTTCAGTTGATGAAACTCGTCTAGTACGGGATTAGTATAATAGTTTAGCAGTATTAGTTGTGGTGAGGTGGTGGTGTTCCTTCGGTCTTCGTCTTCATTCGTGGCAGGTCTTCGTTGACCCGTTCATCTTCGCATCGCTTCCTCCTCCTCCTTCTCCTCCTACTTGGATTACAGATCGAGTTCGCCGTGACTCATTGCACCAGGTCCAGGTGCGGTCATCTGACCCTTCCCGAGGGCGACCGAAGGTGCGATCGGATGTACCCAGTGCGATAGTCGACGACGTCCCGACGGTGCGGACCCTGGACCCCGTTCCGGTTCCTCCTGCTCCACCTGCAGAAAGAAACAAAAAACAGAACGGAAAACGAGAACGGAAACATTGCGCGCCACCGGAAACCGTGCGGCGTTTCGGTGCGTTCCACCCAAAGAAAAATAAATGAAGAAAGACAGAAAGAAAAGTAGAATAATCGAAAGAAAACACACAAAAGAGTGGAGAAAAACAAAACGTAAAATCATCTCGCTTGCAGTTGAAAACGTAACCAAAAATAACACAAATAGATGGAAAGAGTCAAGAATTGCGGACGCACAATTTTATCTCCTTCTATTACTAAACTATTTGCTGACATTGTTCTAGTGTTGATAGATGATGAATAGAATGGTTTTCAGATGAAACAGAAAAATAACAAAAAAAAAACTGAAGATGAATAAAAATTGATTTATGGAAAGGTTAATAATCTTTATTATGATTATGACTGTTCTCAAATGTTCTTAATCATCTAATAGATGAAATTACAATTTCGCAAATGTTGGAAATATAAATTGTGCGTCAGCTTGGAAAAGCGAAATTTCATATCGATCCGTCGTCTGGTTGAAAATAAAACCAGACGACTTTCACGAAAAGTACTAAACACGCAGCTACGTCGAGAAAGAAAATGAAACAAGTAATAAGCACATCACAGTAAGAACAATTACAACAACAACAACAACAAGAACAGTAATAAAAAACTAGTAATATCAAAGATTGGTAACGAGAAAAAGATCCTCCGCCAAAGAATGAGGGCATTTGTGGTGCCCCAATCTCGGCCGTTTTCCGTTTTCTTTTCTCCTTGTCATTTTCTACATACGGCGTGTGGATGTTAATGTTGGTGCACCGAAGATGTGGGCAAAGGATCCTCTTGCCAGTAGAAACGAGGTCTGCTGCGTAAAGTCAAAAACAAAAACAAACAAAAGAACAACAACAAGAACGAACATCGAAACGGAAAAGAGAGAGAATAGAACACCTAAGAACTAAGGTTGCGCTGCACCAAAACCAGACTAGGTGCGAGAAGCACGCATGCAAAAAAAATAAATGAAAGGAAAACGCTCTGTCGTAGAAAAAGAAAAACCCACCTGCAAGTGCAACATATACATACAAACATATCTCGTGTGTCTAACTTGGTGTGTTTGTGTGTGTGTGAGAGAGTGTGGTGTAACAGTGTGTTGCGTTTTTCGTACTTGGATTTGAATCAAAACTAAAAGATGAAGAAAAAAACTGGGGATATCTAAAAGAGAAGAAGCTCGAAGAAGAATATGATTCTTGTGTAATCAAAAAAGTTTATTCTCGTTCATTTAATTATTAGATTAAGGGGGGTTCGGGTTTTTTTTTTCTCTCTGGAATCGAAGGGGACAACAATTCTAACTACTAGTTAACAAAGTTTTCTCTTAACATTAGGCTACTGTTCGTCGATTTTTTTTTTTCAAATTATTATTATTCCTCGCAATCAACGCATTTGTTCTCTCCTTCTAACATTCTAACAGTTTCGTCAATTTTGAGCAATTCACAATCTCCCTAACTAGCTGAAACACCTTATCTGTTAATTTCTGTCGTTATCATCGAGGACTACGCGTTTCTTTATGGCTTTGATTCTGGTTCGGCTCGTTTCTTTACGTTTTAGAAAAATATTGCTTTGTTTGTTGGACGTGTGGAAGACTCGTGTTCTTTTCTACATTTACTTGCACGATCCGTAACCCTTGCGCGGTTCTACGATTCGCTTACCGCTAGAAAAGAAGGAGAATAATGTACATAAGTTCAAGGGTGGTCAAGTTTGAATGCGAAAAAGATAAACATGTAGGTCGGTCGAGGGTGGTGGCATGAGGGGAATTAGCATGTAGAAAAATATTCACTTTATGTAATGAGATTGGGTGGTTCGCGATTCATGGTTTCTATACTGCTGCGAGAATGTTAGAACAAAGAACAACATGTAATAAATGATGACTAGCTCTCGCTCTCTCTCTCTCTCTCTCATTGCAAAATGTACAGAGGGTTCTTTCTTTCTTTCTACCGGATCTTGTACATCATCAGGAGGACAACGCAGCCGACTACGCATACATACATCAATTCACGTTTTTTGCCCCGATTCGGGGTCGGCATACTATAAAGTAAAAGAGAAAACAGAACACCTTGGATTAATCTATCAATCAAGACTACTGCAGTATTATTCTTTTTTTTTGCTTTTTTTGGTAAAAAAATATATAGTTTACGTGGTGAATGGGGGGATCTAAATATATATTATTTTTAAAGATTATTAGGAAACAAATATAAAAATTATGTACAAAAGTAATGGAAAAATAATAACTAATTTATCGTTACTGGAAAATCAAGTTTGCAATCTTAGATAAAATTTCATGTTCAAGACGAAAATGGTAAATGAAAAATTATAATTTTATCTGAGTGTTACGATAATTATAAATAAATACGTTTTAGTTTTTGGAGAGAGAATTTAAGAAATTCATAACTGAAAGTTTCTTGGTGAAACGCGCAATGGTTATGGTCCGTTGACCTCGAAACAATTGAAAACTTGAAAGTCAACATCGAGAAGTGGCGCAATAATAACACGAGTTACGTAACGACGCCGGGCGTCGCACGAGCGCGCCAAATGGGGCGGTTTTATGTGATGAAACGCAAAGATTAAATTTCCCATTGTGTCCGATTACCAATAGGCCAACATGGGCCTTTAGTAAAGGTCTCCGAGAGACCCAAAGTTCATAAACGTCGTTTCAGTTTTGCAACGGGAAGGTGTACAAAAAGAAAGAAACATGCTTATTTTGCACTTGGAATTAGTAACTTCAATCCACACAATTAATAGTTAATTAGGTAATGATAATTTACTCCTAGGAATTAAGGTTTTTCTGTACCAAATGTACGACTAGGTGAAAGAATTACTGTACACTTGGAAATAGTAACTTTAATTCACTTTGCGTACTTCAATTAATAGAATACTGATAACCGAATGATTATCTGCAGAAGTTCAAAGAGTGATTTGGAATTGCAGAAATTGGGCCGTAATCACTACAAAATAACAGTTTGTTCTTATATACAAAAGTTTGGTGTTGAAAATTTGGTGGATGCGCCGGGTTTCCAGCATCAATTATTTAAATTTAACAGATTCGAATGTACAAATTAATTTTTTGATTACAAATTTAGTTGAAACATTATATTAAGAGATTATTATACTATCTTTTTTATGAAAACCGATTTAAAAACAAATCTGATGGATGCGCCGGGAAAATGCTAATTAATGTATATTAAGTTTAAAAACTAATTAAAATACACTCTTTAGTTTATAGTCTTTGTTATACACCCATACCTCGCTATAACGGCCCTCTTCAATTAAGGCACGTTTTCGATTTACGGCCTAAAATGTTTCGCTATAACGGCAAAAAAAACTCTTTTTCCATGTCGATATATCTACATGTTGCCAATCTTGCGCAAGCGCAATCTTTGATTCCTTACACGGCTTTTCGCTTTGCGGCCAATTTTCGTAGAACGTATCTAGGCCGTAAAGTGAGGAATGGGTGTATTAGTTAAAGACAGATTACTGTAATAAATTAATTAAAAAATAATTATATAAAGTTTTAAATGATTTTAATGTACATATTTGAAAAATGTACTTAATTATCAAATTAAAAGTTAAAAAAACTGCATTTTACATGAAATTATTATACCAAGATTGCAAAATTGATCAATTCAAATCAAAAATAACTAAAATATAACGGATAGGCGGGGGGGGTATAAATTATTAAACAAAAACACTTATGTTTTCGTGAATAGGGGTGGAGGGGGTTCAATAACTGGGGAGGTGTGTATAATATATCGAGTGTGTGATTGAAATAAACGAAATAAGAAAACAAAAGAGTAACAAACAAAAGAACATCGAATGCGCAAGTACAGTAAACGGAGAGGTCCCCGCAGAAATGGAAAAACCGTAAAGTAAAATTGGAAAAACTGAAAAACAGAAACGAATATTTCGGAGCGTGCAGAGAATCGAAACAAAACGAAAGGAAACCTTCCATCCTCTTGCATCGCGATTCGGTTTGAATCGATTATTTATTTTTATGCATTTATTATCCTCTCTCTCTTTTTTGTTGTTGTAATGTGATTGATTGAGGATGGAAAGTTACGGCTTTCCGAGATGGGAAGCACGAACGAAAGAATCAAACAAACAACGATATAGATATAGTAGATAAAGTAAGAAAGAGCACATAACCGTAACTCAGACATGTCGGTAGTTTCTTACCTGGCACTGTGACTCAACATGATGATATTTCTGCAACAAGGGAAGTTAGCGTAAATAAAACACAGCGAGACGAGTACAGTAAGAGTATGTGGATTATTAATTAGTTTGTTTTTTCTACGAGAAAGTTGGTCTTGTTTCAAGCGCTCTATTTGTAAATGCAAATATTATTGTTTTGCGTGGTTTATGTATTCATAGTACGTACAGAGGAAACGGAATATTGTATTAGAACGTTAGAATAATGCGTGTGGTTTAAGTAAGCTTAAGTTGTTGTTAAAATATTGGTACATTGTATTATATATTGAGAATGGTTGCTTCTAGCGGTTGCCAGCACTAAGCGAGTAAACGACGCTGGACTTTTGGTGATTTCAATTCGATTGAATTTGTTTTGTTGCATTTGTAAAGTTTTTGTTTTTTTTTAATTAAATTGTTTGTATATTATTATTTTTTTTCGGTTGGTTTGGGAGAAATATTGAAATGTACAGCATACAGAACAAACCTTGCCCCTGAAGATTCGCGTCGTTCTTCTGCAAAATCAAAATTTTCAGTCTCTGAAAATCGCCCACAGCACAATCAATCAAAGATAATTAACGGTGACAATTATATTACATTAAGAATACGCTGCGCGCCTTTGAATTCACTTTTACGCCAATTTCATAAGAATAGCATTCTCTTGTTCTGATCTCGTGATTGTACTGACCTGAGCAGCCGCGTTATGTAATCCGGCCAATTGTCGGGGAACATGACGAGGAAGAAGCCGACAGCGATCAGGATCATTCCGGCCAATTTCATCCCCTCGAACTGCGCTCCGTACAGCACCACGTCCAAAGCTGCGAAATTTGTGAATGATTTGACAAGATTATGACACAATTTGAGAGTGAAAATATGTACCTGCAGATACTGGAACCGCTGTGATCAGGCCCAACGTGATGAAGAGATCGTACGTTAGGGCTACGCTGAAATTTCCTAGCAAATTGGCAACTGAGATAGGAAAAAAGGAGATGTAATTTAGGCGATTTTCGATGTTTCCTTTTGTTCACCTAAAGAGAGGGCGCTGGCGGCGAGAAGCGCCGGCCACGGCAGGCGGTCCCAGTGGAGCGTCTCGACGCCGGTCAGGAAAAGCCCCAGGCTCAGGGGCCAGAGGAGCGCCGCATTGAGCATCCCGATTAGGGAGAAGAAGAGGGCGACCTGACCGTAGGTCGCATCGCCGATGACCTTCTTGAAGAGGACCTTGTAGACGGCGGATCCGGCGGCTGCTGAAGTAGCCAGGACGACGCCGCCCAGCGTCGGGCTTCCGGTGATGCCGTCCATGTACGCCAAGAGGGCGACTCCGGTGTCGCACAATATCACAGCCATTATCTAAATACACAAACAAATGTAACGGTTACTATGGACATTAAACTATCTATTTACTGTCAATTTTGACATTTCAAACATTTTGTTAAACAACATATTTTAACGCTTTAATTTGAAGCCAAGGAGTAACTCCGGTATCATACAATAATAACCATTATCTAAAAAACACAAATTATGTTATGGTTACTATGAACATTCTACTTATTTACTGTCAATTTTGACATTTTAAACATATTTTTGACCAACAGATTTTAACACTATAATTTGAAGCCAAGTGGAAATACAATAACTATCATTATCTAAAAACATAAGACTTTGTTATGGTTATTATGAATATTCAACTTATATCAATTTTGATATTTCAAACATGTTTTTTGAAAATTAGATTTAAATTTTTGATGCCAAATTCCGATATCGCAACAAATGACAGCCATCATCTACAAATATGTAATTGTTATGATTGCTATGAACAATCAGTTATTTGCTGACAATTTTGACATTCCATTTTTTTAATAGTAGTTTGAATTTGACGGCAAAAGGACGACTTCGTTATCATACAATATGACAGCCATTATGTTTTACACAATGCATATTGTTACAAAGCATATTATTGTTACTATAAAAATTTAAATAATTTGCTGTCAATTTTGACATTTCAAATATTTTTTTAACATTTGATTTAATATGAGGTATTTTTTGAAATTTATTACTTTTGTTATTCAGTAATAAGTCGATAAATTCAAACGTATTGTATAAGAAATTATATCCACTTGACGTTAGATACGTCAAATGTCAAAAAGTAATAAAAAAATGGTTATTCTTGTAGACTTACAAATAGGGAGTTTTAAATTTATAGAATTTGCATTCAATGAAATTCTACTGTAAATTTAAAATAATTGAATAGAAAATAATTTAAATTATTATTAACCATACATCAAAATTCCGTACATTTTTTAAAATTCGATTCTATAAACAATTTTCTAAAAGATTAAAGCTTTTATTAATACTTATTATAAATGTATTTAAATGGTTAATTAAAAAATAGAAATGTTTAAGGAAATGATGCTTGTCAACATTTGACATTGATTTGACATAAACGTCAATTTGAAATCAGTCAAAAAAAAAGTCAAAGTTGAAGGAAATGATGCATATCAACATTTGACATTGATTTGACATAAACGTCAATTTGAAATCCGTCAAATATTGCAAAACGCTTTTATCCAATTAACTCTTCTAGTAACTACATAAAATATTAAAACTTTTGATCCTCCAATATGAAATATACATTTTAATTAACATTTTTTTTTTGTATTACTTAATATTTAATACAAAAAATTGCATTGAAAGATCTAGGTCGGTAGTGATGATAGTAATTAAGTAATTACTTAAAAAAGTATACTAGTTGTTATTACATACAAAACCAATCAAAAAGAGATATAGGTGTATATTTGCTGGAACTTTATATACGGAAAAACTAAGAGAGAGAGAGAGAGAGAAAAAAAAACAATTAATTTGCCTCGCTCAGCAATTTCCCGGCTTGCGACGTACCGAAAGTTTTAGTTTATGAAAACTTCAGCAAGTAATCCGGACAGACCGAATGTAAGCAAACTTCGAGTCACAAATTACCACCGACACTTACAGTTTATTTTTCTCGAACCGCACTTCTCATTAAACAGTATACATTTACAGTACTTATATTAGATTAGTAAATCGAAAAATTTAAATTAAGTTGGGATAATTTAATTACACTTGATCTATATAGTAATTGTAATTAATAAGTATTATTGTTAATTACAATTAAATAATGTGTTATTGTAAAGAAATCTTCTTTAATGCAATTTATCTGAATACTTTTCTCAGTTTCATAACTATTGTTCAAAAATCCGATGCAAAATCAAATCTCACCAAAAAAAGAGCTGACCGGTGTTTTTCAGCATTTACCGGTGTCAGTGAAAATAGGTCCGAAAGGGTCAAAGAAAAAGTCCATAACAATTTAAAAAAAAACTACTTTCCTATTCCTATTCATTGTTAAATAATAAACACCCATACCTCGCTTTACGGCCTAGATAGGTTCCACGAAACTTGGCCGCAAAGCGAAAAGCCGTATAAGGAATCAATTATTGCGCTTGCGCAAGATTGGCAACATGCAGATATATCGATATAGAACAAAAGTTATTTTGCCGTTGTAGCGCAACATTTTAGGCCGTAAATCGAAAACGTGCCTTAATTGAAGAGGGCCGTTATAGTAAAATGCCGTATAGCGAGGTATGGGTGTATATGTATTATAAAAGTGTTTTCAACAGCAGGAAATGTGAGTTGAAATTTGCTTGGGTCCGAAAATCGTTAATTTCCGTTTTACGAGTGCGTTTACATTTTAATTAATTGCAACGCGGAATATAATAGGCCGTGTTAATATTCGGAGCACGCACTTCGGCAATTTGCATGTGGAAGGGCGGCAAAAAAAACAACGAAATGAAAATGAAAAGTACGAAACTGGAGCATTGTTTGTACGTAGACTATTTATAGGAAAAGCCCGCTGCGACTGTAATTAAATTAAAACATATTTCATTTCACCTCACCACTCCACACTTCTTCCGAAGAAAATCGCGGCTTACATAATGCGTTTTACCGTCATAATCGATAGGTATTATTATTATTGGTCTCAGTTAGGAGGTTTCCCTGCAAATTGGCCATCAACCACCACGTGTTTGGTTCTGTGAACTATGTGTGATTCAAAATATTTAACTTTAAAGTTTAAACAAAGGCGGGAAGACTAAGATCAATAGCCCATTGGTCACATTGTGAATAATGAGTATTATAGAAGAGTATTATCATTATTATGAGTATATAGAAGAGTATTATCATTATTAAGTTTGAACAAATTAAGAAACGTAACTAAAACAAAATAGATTTTCCAGAAAACTCTTTTGTTTCCTGCAAGGTTTGTCATCATGAATATCTTTGGGAATTAACATTGGTATTAACCGTACTTTCTAAACAATAACAAATGATAGTAAACGAATTGATTCACTAAAGTAGAGAGTTTCTCCAAATTTTTCCTACTTGTTCTTTTTGTAATGTAATCAATAAATTACCAAAAAAAATCTTTCCATTAACCTGGAATGGAAAGATTGTTTTTGTCATTTTGTTTTCAAATGACTGTAGTGTCAACAAATACAATAAGGCCACTTTCAAAATCAAAACCTGCACTTACATTTCACCGACCGTGGAAAAAGCATTTGGATTGATATTCAATTGATAAATCGCGATCCTAGGCAATAATAACTCCAAAAAAAAAACTCTCAATGAAAAATTGCGATGATTTGCATTCGCATTCAAATTTGTTCTTTCATCGCTCCTATTGCAATGATGCGGATGGGATCCGCCAACTAAAAAAAAATGTTACGGAAACGTGGGTCTCGTCGCATTTCCATGGAAATGCGGATGCAAATTTAAAATTCAAATGCATTTTTAAACCCGGACCCTGAAAAAAAATTTGCAATTCAGCAGCATGCATGATTTTTGCACGGAACGCAAACATTCTCCGCGGCGCAAATGATGGCACCTTCTCGTGTTTGATTGTTTCTCGTGTTTATTTCCCGCTTAACTCGTATATAAAATTATCGATCGGTGTGACAAATTGTGCGGCTATTTCGAGCCTTTCGGATCGTATCGGAACCAAAACCAAGCAAAGGGTTGGTTCCGCTGCTGTTGCTACTGCTGCTTTCCACTGAATTGTTGATAAACTTTGAATGTATTAGCTTGTTCGAAGCGCAATCTAATGGTAATGTATTCGAACCAACCGAGTGAACCATGTTTAAATTAGTTGACTTTACAGTAATAGATTTTAGGTGTATTTTTTTTACTAGAACAATTCGATTACTTTACCTAATTGAATGTTTGAAATTGCTTGTTATCGATCCAATAACGTTTGTAGAGATTACTCTATATTTACAATGGAGGAAAAATCAAGAAAGATTTATTCGAAGGAAAGAAAAAAGCATCGCTTAGTTATAATACTGAAGCCAGAAAAGCCTACCAGAAGTAATCCCAATAGAATATTCATTAGAATATGATGTTTTGCAAATACAAAATTGTATATGACTACCCGGAGTAAGGTATTAATCCGATAGAATTAAGATGTTCCACGTGTTAGAGTACTGGGTCCATTTAATTTAAAGAGCATAAACTATAAAAGTGTAAAAAGTGTATTTACCCTGATTCCAACAAATTGCTCATGTAGAATCACCCAGGACAGCAGGTACACGAAGGAGATGTTCGTGGCGAAGAGGGCCATGACATCGGTGGCCAGCAGGATGTGCAGAGACCTGATGTACATGTAATTGGTTCCGACCCAGAGCAAGCAGAAGAGGCTGCACCGCGTCAAGAATCTCCCTTCAACAGATGCAACAAGGAACGCTCGGTATTAGTATGCTGCTATAGTTTAGTTATCCAATAAGAGCGTACCTGCAGTGAAGCCCTTGTCCCTGAAGTCCCTGATACTCTCGGAGAGGATGTCCGAAGGAGACTCGCACCTCCTGCTGCCCAACCTGCTGATGAAGTAGAGCGGAAAGAAGAGCATGGTCCAATTGGTCACGAACCACGTGGTGAAGAATGGAGCTTTGTACGTGGCGATCTAATAATGGAACATTAAAGGATGTTACGAGACTATAGACAAAGGATAACATTGTTTGAGCGGTGATTTACGTAATGATTATGGATGGCGGTCACGTTGACCCCGACGCCATCCTGCGGCGCCAGGACCACAGCCTCGTCGTACTCCACCGGCTTCATGATGTACAGGTACTTGATGCAGTGGGTGGCACCCACCCACGACGCGGTCACGCATATCGTCACCCAAATCCCGAAGTAAATCTGAAGCACATCCGATAACAAATGGTGAAGATATTAGTATGCTTGACTTGTCAAGTAACAGGTGTGCTTAGAATACTTCTAAATTTTATATAAAAGATAAATATAAACACACATTTCATCGATGGAAAAGGTAAAAGAAGTTGCCTCAGTAACAAACTTACTTAGATACAAAAACTAGAAGTTTCAAAATGATGACAAAGTAGGTTTCAATTTAGATATAAAACGCACTTTTTCAATATAAAAAGTAATCACCACTTGCCAAGTAACAGGTGTATTGGGAAACGAGTGGAATGTAGTTATAAACACGCACTTCTTAAACAAGAGTGGAAAGCATTTTCGCGAATATTTGTCGCAAATCGAACCAGGAAACTTATGGAGGTCGTCTTTTGTTTCCAGAAACGTTGGTCTCACGTTAAAACGTACACAGAGAGAGCACACGCCAGAAATTGCATTATTGCGTGCGTTTTGCGCTAAGCGTTTCGTCGCGGCGGGAGTCGCGTGATTACATGGATTCGAGCGCGCGTAGCGTTCCTTTTTTTTTTTCTTATTCTACGTGCTGTTTTTCTTCTTTGTTTCTTTCTTTGCGTTCTATATGTTTGTTTGTTTATTTCTTCTACACCAAGATTATATCATCGTCACCTCACGTGAGCCTACCTTTCTGGCGGACGAAGAACAGAGCGAGTCCGAGCAGGTCTTGTATTTGGTGGTGAGCGGCGACAGCGGCTGATCGGCCGTCGCCTCCTGCTGGCTGCCCACCGAATCCGCATGGGTGAACGGACCGTTGGAGACGCCTTCCTCCGTAACGAGAACGCTGGGCGTCCGACTCCGGCGCGGATTGAAGATCGTGGGGATGTCCCCGTCTCGGGTCATCTCGACCTAACACTCTCCGTCCACTTCCACGACCACTTTTACATCCTTTCACCACTCCAAAAGGTTACCAAATGTTGACCTGCAAAAAAAAACATTCGAATTAGTAAATATTTGCAATTTTCAATACAAACTAAACTTATGCTTAAAGTGACCATACGTCCCGGACGTAATAGTCTCCAAACACAGCTTCTAGACGCTGAAATATCCAGATTTCTGAAAGTTTGAGAAACCCTGTTTTAAGCAATGGATCCAAGGCAATCTCCCTTTAGTCGCCTCTTACGACAAGCGGGAGCGGACTTTGGTCGTATTCTTTCGGCACCCCGAACCAAAGGGTTGAACTACAATTACAATAAGTTAATGTTCAATTACTTATTTAAAACTTCAGTATCCCTCGCTTTACGCCGGCTTAAATTACGCCGATTTACATTAACGCCTCATTCAATTTTGTCGTATTTATCGTATTTATATATGGGTTCAATTGTATTGTAATAACTTAACATAATTCTCAATTACTCTTGCTACTTTAAGCATAAAAACTAGTTTTCTTTTTGTATTTCCTTGACACTTTGACGTATTACTACGTTTTTATTGTTTGCGTTTGAATCCCTTCAGAAATATTAATGATCACTACTACTTATCAACTTACAGAAAGGTTTTTGAAACGACTCTGCTGGACAATAAATCCTTTATATTTAGTCGAGGTTAGAAGTGTAGAAATTTTGTAAAGATGTAATAATTATGTTTTGTAACTAGTCTTATTGCATAACAACATTGTTATAAAACTTAAACCAATATCAAAATCTATATCTAATAAGTAGAGAATCTATTAATATTATATGATATTTTGAGGTAAGATTTAACAATACATTTCGAGTTATGATTTTCTTAAATAATATTTACATCACTATTGAAATAATGGCTCAATTATTAGCTTATTTTCCCAACTATATCCAATAAATTGGGAATTCGATAGAGTTATAAGCGAATGTGTAAATTACGCATATGATCAAGATATGGTAAAACTATAAGTCATGTCGATTATATTTGCAGGTGGTAATCGATCATTGAGCGAAAGACAAATTTCCGTCGCCGAAACACTATTACGTCTTATACGGAATGGATCGCACGTTTCTACCCGTACAAAACAACTTCATACAAATTTGTCCGTGAAAATGAGCAAACTTGAAAAATAATATTTATCGTTCGATTAAAAGTTGAAAAGGGATTCCTCCTCGAGCAAAACTGCGTCCATTCCCACCGCTCTTTCCTTCTTCTAACACAAACTTTCCACTATTCCTTTAATATTTTTCGCCGGCAACGATTTCCATATTTCGCGCACGACGAAAAAAGTCCTTGAATTCGAAAACTCCCATCAAAGAAGCCCCAGTTAAAAAAGTTAAACACTGTTCGAATTTCCAGCGAATTTCACCATTTTTCTATTCGGAATTATGATTATTATTGTTCCAAAAGATTTCCCGGATTACTTTCAATTGATCGTAAATAACTTGCACCATTAAGATTTTAACAACTGCTCTGCGAAATGCTCTTGTGATTTCCTTAAAGTGAATGCTTTTACATGTGAAATAGTAAAGAAAAATCAAATTTTATTGTATTTTCCCTATGCAAAGAGCTATTGTAAAACTGGAACGTAACTTCTATCTAAAACTGTTATTAATTATAGAGAAACGAACTCGAAAACGGAACAAAAGATTGTTTTTACTGAGAACTTTGCTGCTGTAATTAAAACGCATTGATCGAGGAAGAAGCCCCCCATACACAAGTGTAACCAAGAAGTTCGCAAAGTTGAACAAACAATCCGTTGCAGATCGACGTCTAATTGCAACCTCGAACTTTTCCAAAGTTCGAGATTTGCAAAGCATTCATGATAAAATCGCAAGAATTGGATTAATCACAGCATTGTTAGAATAATACACGAAAACTAACTACCGTGAAAACGGAGAAATGTTAATCAAAACTAAGAACAGAACATAACATGAAAATTGAAGAACATGTATAAACAGAACCTGAGAGATTAGGATGGAAAAGAACAGATGGATGGAAACGGAAAAATGTATCAAAACAGAACATTGTAAAAGGAGAACAGTTACAAAACAGGTTTCGAGATGTTCAAAACATTCATGATAAAATCTCGAGAATTATATTCAGAGCATTGTCAGAAAAAATAAGTGAACCGGATAACTAATAACAGAAGAAAAACAAGCAGAACAAGTTCGACGGGAACATGAAAAATTAGGATAGGAAAGATCAGAATTATGAAAACGGAGAAATATATCAAAACAGAACAATGTAAGAGGTGAACAGCTACAAAATAAGATTCGAGATTTGCAATGCATTCACAGTAAAATCTCAAGAATTAGAGAATGAGAGAGAATCATCAGAGATGAAAACTAAGAATAAGTAAGAATAGAACACGAAAGAGCTAAGTATGAAGATAATATGAAGAAATAGGATAGGAAAGATCAGAACGATGAAAACATAGAAATGTTTCAAAACAGAACAGTGTAAAATGGAGAAACAGTACAGTGAAATTTCAGAATAGGGCCAAAACAAAAATAATGCTATCAGCAATCGATCGCAGAAGAGGAAAGATAACTTCAAGAAAATAATGCAACCTTGACAGTGTCCGGAAAACACACATCATTTACCGTTTCCGATCGTGTGCCGGGGGGGAAGGAGGAAGGTTTGGTACGGTCTTCAGGGAAAATACAATGTCGATTCCAGAAAGCAGCAACATTTATCCACCATCACCACCCATCCCCCGCTCCTCACCGGATAATAACGTCGCAACGGCGCTAATCACAATGGAAGGAGGAAACGACGTCGGTTAAAATGAAATATTAATCGTCGTGGAAACCTTGAACACCCCGCCGCTCGTGCCCCGACCGCCAACATATTCGAATCAATCAATCGGAAAGAAATGAATCGGTCAAAGTATCAACAATGAAGATGACACACTGAGCTCGAGGTCGTTTTTCACCTGGTGTGCGTGTGTCTGTCTCCATGTATGCATCTGTTTTTTTTTTCCAACCCCGGCCACCCTTATTCAATCGCGCAAAGTTGTTCGAATCGAAACAATTTTCACTTACGTTGATTCCGGTTGATCGACTCTGCGGTTCACCACCATTCGCTCGGGTGTTGTTTTCGTTTCAGCGTCTCCCAGCTCACAGCGTCAGCGTCGCGACGCTCTCCATGGCGCGTGCGATTGATCACTGGCGGCAGCGGCGGCGTCGGGAAAACGACGGCGGCCGGGGAAAATCGGGGGTGAAAGAGAGAGAGAGAGAGACAGAGAAAAGGAAAAAAAGTGAAGAAGCAAGAGCGAACATGCGCGCCGTTTTCCCACCGGGAAAATAAAATCATTAAAAGTCCACTTTAAATTTAATTATTCAATGCCGTACACAATTGATCTGCAACAAAAGAAGTTGAACATTTGCGTTAAGTTGCAGCGGCGAAGAGTGCTGGCGTCGCAGAGTTGAGCATGTCCGTCATCTGGCCGTCGGTGAGGATCTTTCGCTCGAATTTCCCGCAGATCTTTGCGAGGTGCGCGCCGAGGACGTGCTTGCAGGTGAGCGACTCCTGCCTCTGCAGCACGTTGAAGATGAAGTACTCGCACTTGCAGTGGTTCACCCCGTCCAGCAGCAGGTATTGATCATTGCTGGTGAAGATCGACCGAACGCACCTCAGGCCGCTCCGCGTCTCGAACTCCATGAACTTGGCATTGTCCAACACCTGGAAGGCCTTCATCAACACGTTTTCGAATATTTGATTCAAAGCGTTCAGCGCATCGATGCCAACTGCAAAAATAAAACAGCGGACATTCCAAAAAATCTGCTGCGCAGGGGCGGACCGACTTTTGAAAGTTTTGGGGTAAATCCACACTTTGAAACAAAGTTGGATTTATAGAAATCATTTATTTTTTAAGAATTGTGGAATGGTATGACTACAATGTTCCCACTGGAGAAAAATGATGATTTTGGAGAAATATAACAGATTTTTAAAAGTAGACCAATCCTTGACTTTTGGAATATGCTAAGAATCAATATCAAAGTCTGAGCAATATGGATATAAATTGTCATTTAAATTCTATGCTTCAAAAAGTTAACGGAGAATCAAGGACATGTAGCACAAAGCATGTTTCATTTCGTTAATAACAGATATTTAATATTATATGGATTACTTATTTCCATTCCAGGTTTTCTCGGAACACCAATTAATTCTAGTTTGGGAAATAGAACATGAAATCAGGATAGGAACAATCAGAATTGTGAAAAAGGAGAAAAGCACCAAAACAGAACTATGTAAAAGGAAAACAGTTACAAGAGAGGAGAGTAAAATTTTAAAATACGGGCCAAAAGCGGACAGTAAAAATAGCGCGATTTCGTGTGCCCCTTAATCCGCCCCTGCTAATATGACAACATTACATTCATTCGTTTCCTTGAAAGATCTTTCGGCTTCTCGAAGCGCTTTCTTCATCACCTCATCAACGAGAAGTCTAGAACTGTAGAAATGCAAAACAAAAGTAATATTGCATGACAAAAATTAGACAAGTCTATAATTTGTAACGCTATTTTATATACTTAGGTAAACTTTTAGCCATTCTTCATTAATTGCTTCTTTTCTTTCCTTTCTACATTTAGTTGAGTCCTGTCCTGTCTTATGTCAATTTCACCTAAAAGTATGAAATTATACTATACTAAATAGGTAACTTTGAGCCACTAAATATCTTTAGTTTGAAACTAATTTTAATTACTCTTCATAAATAGCTTTTTCCTACTGAGAGACCCTTTCTACATTTAGCTGAGTCCAGTCTTATGCGTAGTTATCAAGTACACCTAAAAAATATTTTTTTTATTTAGGTACAATTTAAGCCATTCCTAAAGACGATCACTTAAAAACTTATTCCAATTACTGTTCATAAATAGCTTCTTTCCTACTGCGAGAATCTTTCTGCATTTTGCCAAGTCCTGTCCTGTCTTATGAGTGCTTATCAATTTTACTTAAAAAACATAAATTAATGTTTATACTTGTCAAATTTGAACAAAATTAGGTTAACTTAATTAATATTTAATTAAATTATATTACCTGAATTAATTATGATAATTAAACCAATGAATTAAATCTTCCTTTTGGAGACGAATCTTCTCGGACTTCGATGCTAAGTGTATCCAAAACGATTCAATTGTATATTAAGGAAACGCAGGTTTTCTTGCTACTGATATTATACTGGATTCTTGGCAGTTGGCAGCATTTATTTTACCTGTCATCATTATTTGTTGTTGTTGGATGTGTCACGAGAGGTGTGGGTGTTCTGAGGAAGGTGTATGATGTTTGATTGAAGTGCCTTCGAAAGTACAATAATTACAATAGGAAATCGAATTGAAAATACACGATTGAAACGTAAGTCCGTTCGCAGTGAACTCCTCTCCTGGTTATTGCGGATTTAACGATTTCGTTCTTCGCCGCAGATGCAGTTCATGCTTTTGTTCAGCCGCCAAGGCAAGCTGCGTTTGCAGAAATGGTACAACGCACATCCGGACAAGCTGAAGAAGAAAATCACCCGTGAGCTGATCACGACAATCCTTACCAGAAAGCCGAAGATGTGCAGTTTCCTCGAGTGGAGAGACCTGAAGATTGTTTACAAGAGGTGTTTGTCTCGTCGAAATTGTCCAATACGATTCTAATAAGAAATTTTCTCTGCAAACTGCAATTACCTAGATATGCTAGTCTGTATTTCTGCTGCGCGATCGAGCAAGATGATAACGAACTTCTCACCTTGGAAATTATCCATCGGTACGTGGAGCTGCTGGACAAGTACTTTGGCAGCGTCTGCGAGCTAGATATAATTTTCAATTTCGAGAAGGCCTACTTCATATTGGACGAGCTGCTGCTGGGCGGCGAGATCCAGGAGACGAGCAAAAAAACTGTACTGAAAGCGATCGCCTCCCAGGATCTCCTACAAGAGGTTAGTCTTGAAGATAGTAACATTGACCTATAATCAATCACACACACAACCGTAAACGGTTTTTATTTTCTTTCCAAAGTTAATCTCTCTCTAAATATGCAGTAGTAGTTAACTTGTATAAATGTTGCACCGTACTTTATCACTTCTATATATATACATGTGTGTGTTTATATTGAGAGTTTGCAAATATTTCTTCTTCATTACTTTCTATTTAGAGTTTTCGTTTCATTTTTAGTTTTGTTTTGAAGAAAAGAAAGAAAAAAATTCAATCACACTTCACTCACACTTTCCTCCTTCTCTGTTTTCATTTTATGCACACACACTATGAACAAAAAAATAACAGGATCTAAATGAGAAATAGGCCAAAATCACTTGCATGTTCTCATTTAATGATAAAATTATATTTAAAACAAAAAAAAAACTAATTGATTTTGGCTTTTATCGAAAAATGTTGTTAATTGGGTATGTAAGTGTTTTTAAAATCCATTATACAGTGAATGCGCACAAAGAATTCTAATTTCTACTCAAAATTGTTGATATTTAACTGGATAAATTGAACTCGATTTGCGCATTTATTGTAGTATATATTTAGTTTTTAAATTCCATAATTTTTATTTTAATAAGGTTATAGATGTGCATTTTAAATTGTTTTTTTTAATTTTTAATTGTTAATTTGCATGCTTATGTTGTACTTATCTTTTGCTTTGCAGCAAGCACATTTTTTTATTAATTAGTTTATTACGAAGTGTTCAGTTTAGTGCGGTTTATTATAGAGAGCGTTTGCTTGATTTTCTTGTTTACTTTGTCTTCTTGCCAAAGATTTACACGCGTATTTTCATCTAATACACACTTTTTTAGTCCCAATTATTGTTGTTCTAACCTACTTATATGTTTACTGCAGCTTTCCTATCAAGCTAACGATAATTAAATATCATCTATTCAGTAGATTTAACAGTTCCTTCTACTTTCCACGAATAGCATTCTATTATTTTAATCTTAATTATAGAATCAAGCAAACACTCATTTGGTTTTATCGAATCGACTTTATGTAATCAGTTTGTAGTTGAATTTTTGGGTATTCGGAGAGGGTGATTTTTATTTTTCGATTAACTGATAATCTAGTCCTGAGGGCACACAGGAATAATTTAGTTGTAGTTAATGATTATAATTATTTGTTATTACTTGTAATTAATCGTTGAGACGGGTTATTTTTTAGTTCCTAATTTTGTTTAATTGTTTTGTTTTTTTTTTGTTGTACTAAGCTAACTATCGAGATATAATTATGAGACAGAAACGACAGTACATCGAGGTTTTTTTTTATTTACTTTTTTTCTTCTCACACACATCATTCAGGTTATCCCTGTACATACACTCCGCTTTGGGTTTACTTTGCATGCTTCTCTATCTCTGTTCGTGTGTGGGTGTTCGTTCGTTTTCGTTGTATTTTGTTTGTAGGCGGTGCCGCGCGTGCAAATGCCACGCCTCCGCCCAATCGCAAGAGGCGTGGCCGCTTCGCGACGGCACCGCCTCTGATTGGTTTACGGTCTCTGCAGTTTTTCGTTTTTCTCTCTTTATTATTATTATTTTTCAAAAGGACGAGGCAGTAGAGGGCGCTTTGCGGGACATTGGTCTTCTGTAAAGCTATATACCCAAGCGGAGAAAGCAATGGTGCCCGCCTCTGAAACAGAGGATACCTTCCATATCTCTAATCCACAGCACACTAAACTTAAGTGATAATAATATTGACGCACTTCTACTAATTTTAATGATAGCCATTCAATAGTCAATCACACCAAAACAATGTTCTCTTTTTCTCTTCATCAGTTATATGTGCCAAACGAATAGTTAGTACCTAAATCTTAGTTTATTGACTTTTTTGAACAAAGATTTTTATCCTTATTTTTTTTATTCCTCTTAACAAACAATGTATTTTGTCCAAACAGAAACAAATGGTAGTAGACTTTCTGATTGTATTTAATAACCAAATATTAACCTCAGTTTAGAATAAAACATGAGTTTTTATGTTCTCTTGTTAATTTATTATTATTATTTTCTTATGTGTTTGTAGATGGATTGGATTTTGGTTTATTATTGGTTACTAACCTTTTTGATTATTTATTTTTGGTTACGGTTATACTATTCTCGCCCAATTCGCATTTCGTCTAGCTCATGAAACCACGCCCAACCCTTTCCAATTTCTATCCTGTCCCCGCCCCCCTCAACCTACTATTGTTTCGTCCTGATCAAACACTCGATTTGATTGCATTTTTGTTTTGTTTTTTCTTTGCAGGAAGAAACGCCGCAGGGATTTTTCGAAGACCACGGTCTGGGATAATTGTTTCTCTTCGCAATTATGTGAAACTGCTGTTGTTTCTCATTCGTTGATATTTCTTTTCCATTTTTATTATTACTGCTCAAAACACTAACAGTGCACCTATTTAATATTACTTTTATTTTTCTCTTAGGGGAGGGCGTGTAATCATTTGTTCTGTTTTCACCACACCCGTTTTTTTGTGTTTTTTTTTGCTTTAGTCTAGTAATAGATTCATCCTTTAATATAAAACAAAAATTATTCTCGTGATTATTAACCTAGTAAACGGGAAAGTGGTCGTCCACTAGTTTCGAGTAGGAATGTAGGCCGCCCTTGATGTTGATCAGTTTTACGGCAGGTAGGTGTGGTTTCAGCGCAGCTATCGCCCTCTGTGAGTCGTTGCCCCGCCTGCAGAGCACGTACACTGAAAAAAGAACACAATTACATAATTGTTTAATCGACAAATAAGGAAACTATACCTTCTTGTCCGTTTCTATTGAAAGATTCTGCGATTGCATCCAAAGCATTTCCTCTTTCGATTTTGCTGTAAGGAATGTTGATGCTATTGGGAAGATGGCACATCCGATATTCCAGCTCTGGACGTACATCAACTATTAACAACCGTTCGTCGAGTTTATCAGGTTTAATTTGCTCATCGGCTGCTAAAATAGATATATTGTGGATTTTATCGTCAGCCCTTGATCCACAGAACTGCTCGTAATCGATCAGCTCTTTGACGGTGGGATTGTCTCCGCAGACTGCGCACGTTGCACTCCTCGGTCGTAATCTGATGTTCCTGAATGTCAGATCGGCACCGTCGAAAGTCATCAGACGTCCTGCTACGACTCCCTCCGACTTTGTCAGTATTTTGATCGTTTCCAGGGCTTGCAGTACTCCGATCATCCCTGGGACTGGACCTAAGACTCCGCCGTCGCCGCAACTGGTGACGGTTTCCGGTGGAGGCGGAGTTGGAAATAGGCAACGGTAACAAGGACCGCCCTTGTAATTGTAGACCGTCAATTGACCTTCGAATTGCAAGGCGCTCCCCGAAACCAAGGGCACCCCTTTCAGGACGCAAGCATCGTTCAGCAAGTAACGTGTAGCCACGTTGTCGCTACCATCAATAACCACATCGAACTGATTCTCTTCAAGAAGCAACTTCACTGTCTCGCTATTTGCATGCAATTGCTTGGGTATCAATTTTATATTGGGATTAATCCTAAAAAAATACCGTTATTTCCTCCTATTGAACTTTATAAACTTAAAGTATATACTTCTTAAGTTTTTCACAAGCCGATAATACTTTAGGTACTCCGACTGTCGATTCATCGTGCAGAACCTGCCTGTGTAAGTTTGATATTTCCACAACATCATTGTCGACAAGAGTGAGTTCACCTGAGCATAAAGATAAAAATATTCAGCGTATTTCTCTGCACGACATATTGTATTACTAACCAACTCCAGCTGATGCCAAATACAATGAGGCTGGACACCCAAGACCTCCAATTCCAATTATCAGAACCTTTCCTTTCTTCAAAGCAACCTGTCCGTCAACACCAACCTCTGGTATTAACAATTGTCGACTGTACCTTACCACCTCATCCCTATCCAAATCACCACTAAACTTGTTTTTCAAAGTTTTCTAAAAAGACAATGTTTAAACAATCAAGTTACATGTGTAAAGTATTTCATATTCTTTTACCTCATTTTTAAGAGCCCTCAAACATTCTTCTTTCTCGCGCAGCAAACTCCTTAAATCGTCAATTTCCTTCTCCAAAACACAAATCTTCGCATCTCCGTCGCACATTTTAATTTTATAAAAATTAACCTATCTCCTCGTTTTATTTACCTAGTTCTGAACTGTATCTGACTGTATCTTTTGGTAAAAAGATCAAAACAATGTTACCGATAGAAAAACATTTATTTAGGCAACCATAAAAGCGTTAGTATGAAAAACAGTTGCATAGTATTAGTTAACTGTTGCATTAAACTGAAGTGCTTTAAACAGATCACTTCTTAATAATATTACATCAGAAATACAATCTGATGATTTATTCTATTCTTTACAAATGAAAAAGGTTTGTTGTTCAAAGCTCATTCTTTTTGTTAGAATTGCGCCTGGCATCGTCCATAGAATATATAGATATCAAGTTAATAAATTAACAATATAAAACTTTCAAATAACATCATAACAATTTAAAATTGTTCAGAGAGATCTCGACTTTGGCGGAGCAGCTCACCTTCTCGGGAAATTTGTTTCCCAGCTCGATGGGTTGCCTGACGACGAACCGTTTCGGAAGACAGATATCACCCATGCAGGTGACCAAATTGTAATTGACATCGATGTAATCATCGCCCGCATTCCCATTGCATTTCATGATAAATGTGGAGCTTGCAACGTGACTGTCGCTCGTAGCGGAACCGGAAATCTGCTTGGATTTCATATCGAACGTACATTTGTTCGGGGCGTTCTCGGTCAGAGCCAAGCCTCCTGCGAAATCTAGACCTATCTTCAATTCGACACGCCCATCGTTCGAGTTGACCATGACCTTATCACGGATCAATAATACTGTTTCGGGTTTTACTTTACCATCGGTGGAGGTCTCGATGTCAAACTTGAGAATCTCCACGTTGCTCTGATGTTTGATGCGCTTGATGCAATGATTGTTCGTATCGGCCACGTAGATTTCGTCCTTGTCTCCAATGCAAATACCTCCAGGTTCATTGAACGCACCCAAATTGGCTAAAGTGCGCACGGAATTCTTTTCCACGTCGATGATCTTAATCTTGTGATTGTACGTGTCACAAACATACACTTCTCCGGAAGCGTAAGCCACACCCAAAGGATGTTGCAGTTTGGCATTGAAAGCAACTCCATCCACATCACCAAAAGCAAATAAATCCTACAATGAAAATATATAAACATCGATAAAATTGAAAAGAAAGTTTCGTACACTTGGATTCCTATCCCCACCGACAACAGCTGAGACTTTGCCGTCTACTAAAGACATCTTCCTTATAGCCGAACTCTCACTATCCGCCAAGTACATTTCTGCTTTTTCCTCATTGATGGTCAGCCCAGAAGGTTGGGCAAACGCTGCATTGGCGGGATAAGAATTGTTGCGGTTTTCCTCGCGGCCGCTTCCAGCCAAGTTAACGACAGTTCCTTTCTCGTACACTTTTCCCTTCCAGAACTTGGTCTCTTCGATAAATAAACCCCAAATTTGATGCGTTCCGGCCATGGCTATCAGTAGGATGTTTCCATAAAGTGTCACATCCCACGGGGAGGAAATCACTTGCTCCTCCCCAATCGCTCCACCCTTGTAATCGTTACCTTGGATACCGCCACGTCCAGCAACCGTAGTAACTAAGCCCTTAATCAAATCGACCTTTCTAACGGCATGATTATCTGTATCCGCCACATAAATAACATCTGTGTTATTGGCAAAAGTTAATCCTTGGGGATTATTAAATTTCGCCTCAGATAGAGTACCATTCTTGCGGCCACCCAAACCACCGCTTCCAATAACTTTAATTATTGTTCCGTTTTGTATCAATAGTATCCTGTTGTTACCGGAATCGGATACAGCCAACAATCCATTATGGTAGGCTACTTTTCCAGGGAATTTGAGAGAAGCAACATCGCTTGCGATCAAATGAGCAGATAGATGTAGAGGTATATCCTTTTTACTTACATCATCTTTAAAGCATTCCAATGCAGCACTAATGTACAGCCTCATATGTTCTTTATGACCTTCTCCCATCATCATCACGAGTGGTTTCCTATTTGGCCCAATTAACAGCAAAGTTGGCCAACAATGAACCTCACACCTCCTCCACATCTCGGAATTCTTATCATTTATAACTGGATGATTTATATTGTATCTTTGCACTGCATTCAAGACATTAGCAGAAGACTTTTCATTTTCAAATTTGGCACTGTGTACACCAACCTACAAATTACCAGCCCATCAACGAAACAATTTCAATTAATCATTACAAGACATACAACAACCAATCCATCACCAACAGTAAATTCCTCTTCAATTTCCTTCAGTTCGGGCAAAATGTGCATGCAATTGATGCAGCAGTAAGTGAAAAAGTCCAATAGTACTAACTTCCTCTTCAATTCAGATTCCAGTGATAAAGGCCTCGAAACATTGAACCATTCGGCACCTATAACGAATATATTAATAGTAATATATTTGTAAAGAAGGTTCTATCATCAGCAAATAGAATACCTTTTTGGAAGTCAGGAATTGGAGCAAAGTTACTTTCTTTGAAGAATTTTATTACCACCTCCTCTGGTCTCTTCCCAGAATTCGATAAGATCAAATTCTGCAATTTCTGATGAGAGTAATATAGGGAATTCTCTTCTTCCATTTTATTTTAAATTAAAAACAGCACAAAACAAAAATAACAATAACCTCTCTACTTTAGTTGACAGCTACTTTCTCATGTGAACATATGTCAAAACTAGTATATATCTTAATTTAGAAATGTCTAAATATATTCTAAGTAATTATGTATATTTACATAAAAATGGAATAATGTTATTGTAAATTCGCTGCATTTTCTGTATAAAACAGGTGCAACCTCTGGAAGGTAAATGCGTTACGGTCTTGCATCATTTCAGAGGCTGTGTTTTGCGCTTGAAATGATACCTGGTTACCATCATCTTCGCATATTATCACAACTGCCTAATTGGTCATTTATCATAATTTACGAAGATGATGTACCTTTATTTAGCACCTGGACATGCGGCCTCGTGGAAGTCGTCGTTCCCACTCACAGCAGATGAGAACGAACGCGCGACCGCACACCCGGAATCAATTTGAAAATAAGGAAAGGCAATGATTTGGAGACAAGGAAATGCTGTGACCTAACAGGTAAAAATAACAACAAAATAGAACTAAACCTGAAACAGAACACAAACATATACATATATAAAAAGACAATAATAACAATAAATGATAATACTTGCATTGCATTTTTCTCACTTTCTTTTTCTATTTGTTTCTATTTTTTTCTATATCACTTTGTAATGCAATGCTGCACAATATAGGCTAATTGTGCTATTTTCGCAGTTAAGCTATTCACAACAGTCTACAAATATATAAATTACGACCCATTTCATTCCTCGAGCGCAACACATGGGGGCAAAATAAGGATACACAGAAGGAATAAGGGTATGTTCGAACCGGAGACTCGGCGATTCTAGGAAGGGATGGAGAGTCTTCGGAAAGGGTTGAGCTTTTTATACTATTTTAACTTTTTTTTTAGTATTTTTTTAATATTTTTGT